>OW679200.1:128032230-128496816 GCA_940337035.1 Agriotes lineatus | reverse complement strand
TGCCCCAATTGAACCTTCTTCGTATCTATTCAAATAAGCGAGATGCCATGTTCAGCCTCGAAAAGCGGGCACCGTGTATAAATATTACATATAAGATATTAATTACCTAACACTGCAGCCGTTGTAACATCAAGCTGATCTGTAGCTGGATCGTCCGTGGATACAGTATCTACTTTGTTACACATTTTGCACTGAGTTGTAAAAATGCTGCGAAAACCAAGTCTCTTTTCGCTAATAATTTCCACATCACAAAATGTGCTATCAAAACTATTGTGTTTAAAAGATTTGAGAGTTTTCAGTAGGTACTGTGTATCTACTATTCTTCGTCCAGCAAAATCGAACGATTCTTGATGTTCTTCTACTTCTATGACCAGCTCTGGCGATTCATCAGAAAACTCTTCGGATGTTTCGAGAATGGCTGGTGACTTCTCATTAGTATCGACAATATTTTCGCTGACATCTTCGCTGATAGAACAATCACTAACACGATCACTTGAATCTTTTGAATCACTCAACACATCAACCCGTTTTTTGCGCTTTGCAAAACGCGCCCGTTTTAACTGCATCTTACAACTTTTTGGTTTGGACAAATAGGCACTACGTTTATTTCCCATTTTTTTAAATTTAAAAGTGACAACACAAATTACGAACAATCAAGACTGAACGAAAATTGCTAATGACATCAGGGTTTAATAATTTGCGATTTTATACTGAAGTAGTAGGCCTACTAAGCAACTGATAATTTGAGGAGGGGCAAAACAATAACCAGTTGCATAAGCACCTCATTATTTTATTATTCGACATACTAATAGTATATTATACATCAAGGTAGCGAAGCGCAGTATTATAACCTGAGCGCATATTAGATACTGAGCGCGTAGCACGAAGTATCTAAAGTGCGAGGGTTATAAGACGATTCGCTACCGTAGTGTATATACTATTTTTTGCACTACCAAACAGCTTTTTACCTAAATTCCCAACAAATTTCGAAAATATTTTAACTGTCCACCTGACAATACAGCTCTTTAAAACGTCAAATTAAAATAGTCATATTTGGTAACTTAGCAATTTATTAGTTACCACGGTGAAAATTGTTTATTTTACTTTCTCTCCCTTGGTGGAGAAAATCAACTTCACGACCTAAAGATAGGCCAATAACGCATTTAGGCAAGCACTGTAAGTAGATAACAGCTTTGCAATAACAATAATGAGCAATTTATAACATCATTACCGGTGACTAGCAAGAATGCAAAAACATTGTTGTTGAATTTATATATTTATTATTAGTTTAATGGTCTGTTAATATTTGTTTTGGTTACCGTATAGCTAACCCTATATAACAAATATACCAATAAAAGAGAATTTTGAAAAGTTAGATTATTTTTGAAATACAGAACTGCCTGTGTTCGTTTTATATGCTTTATACAGAAAATAAGTCTGAAATATTTAAGCACCATTAGCCAGGTAGATAGTATACGTCGAGTTGTAAGGGTAGGTAATCGGTTGTAATATGTTGTAATCGGCTTAGCCTGCAAGCATAGCTCTAGCATAGTGAAAAAAATTATATTTGGTCGTTAGACAACCCAATATACAAGAATTTGAAGTTCGGTTTAAGTAAACTCCAGTCTTAAGTGCAGGTGATAGATAAAGCACGTACATAAAATAGCTATTGAAAGTAGCATGTACTATTCGCAAGCGTTTGTGATGATGCGTAGTTGTAGGTACATGGTACTAATTAATTATTTAATAATTTGTCAATGTCTGCTTAGCAACCAGGTGAACATGGGTTCAAATTTGGTCGTAGCCAAGAATTTTCATGGATCGGCAATGGATTTGAACTCACTAGTTAAGTTAGCTATAAGGTAGGTTTAGGACTGCCGAGTGTATTGTACGTTTCCGGCAAGGTATGAATGGTCTTCAACACCGAAAGATAAAGAGGTTGTAGATAATAAATAAACGAATGAAAATTTGTCAATATAAATATGGCTATGTTTAATATTTGATGATACACTGTATATCTACGTCTAAATGTGTCTTTAGCTTAAACCCGTTGATACATAGACCAATCCGTCAATGTATTTGAATTCTTCTTCTTCTTGTCTAATGTTAGGCCTGAGGTCTGTTGTTTTCCGCTTAATTTTCTTGGGATATTAATTGCCACCTCTCTCCATCTCTTAGCTGGTTTCCCTAGTGGTTTGATTTTCATCGGTATACTATCTCTGACGACTTGAGCTAATCGGTCTCTTCCCTTTTTGTTAATGATTCATTCCACTCTCTTTCTATTTGTGTGGGCGATCAAAATACGCCCTTGTTTTGCACATCTTTGTGACGTCGTCGTTTGGCACTTCGTCTCTTACCGTTGTTTCTGCTGTACTACTTAAAGGTCTGAAAATGTACGTAAGATTTAAGCCCTCACGTGGTACTTTATAGTTGAATAAAATGTCTGGTACGCCTTAATTTGCCTGGTAGTTTGCGGCTATAAAAGAGCATTATTTGCCAAAATATAAAGCTGGTTTACTCCTCTGGTGTTCTCGGGCTGAAACGAACTTGAACCAATGCGCAAGAAAAACCAATATGCTTATACAAAAACCAGGATTATTATTTTAAACCGCCGATTAACTAGAAATAAAAGACAGGGATGAATATAAAACATTTATTGTATAGAAAATGTAAGTACATCTGCCAGCAACATTTGTAGATAATTGCCACTTCGATAAAGGCACTTATCACACCGTGGTATGAGTTTTGTATGCCATCATTAAAGAATATTACCGCCTGGTCATTCGGCCAACCATTCGCTTTATCTTTCAGCTCCTTATTTAATCTTTCTGCATCATTCTCGGACACCGCCGTCGGCGTCGCTCGTAGACTATACTCATCTGACAATAAATTTTAGCTGCATGTCCTTCAAAGCCTATGCCTTCAGCCAGAAAAAACAAATTACGGCTTACTGCACCCGCTAAATGTGAACTCCGTGCCGTAGGCCGTGAAAAGTGAAGTGCGAAATAAAAAAACCAGGGAGGTAAGGGGGAAGGAGACTGATCGCCATGCTACGGAACCTGTGATGATATTTACGGCTGTTTGATAGTACAGTATCTACCACTGGCAGCGGTGGTGTGTAATTAAAACTAAGTGATTAGTGAGGAGAGCAAAGTGCTACGTGAACAATTTCAAAGAAAAAGACATTTTAGTATTTAAGCATGACCATTTTCTCAAAACTATAGTCCATAAGTAAACATGTAACTCAAACCTTATTTCTTATAAACAAATGCAAATCGTCATCGCTAAAAAACGAGAATGTCAATTGTTTAACATCAAATAGAAGCTTGTAACGTTTAGGGTGTGTGCAAGTTGAGCTTCCAGTTTTTTACAAAATTATTAATAAATAAAGTTATTTGTTAAGTCAAAACTGTGTTTTTCCATAGTCACCAGTGTGTAAGGCATCTTTGTGGCTAATATTCCCAGTGATAGCAGTTCCCAATAAAGTGCAATCAGCCCAGCAAGATTTCACCAGAAGCGTCCTTTAGCCAGGCCAGACTTCGGACAAAATATCGGGGAGATCGAGACATCGGCAAGCAAGAATTGGGTGTGCTACGTTTGCAGACGATCTTCAGGAGTGCCTGGGCGGAGAAATTTGGAGGAGGACGTCGTCACCAATAGCAATGGGGTCTCTTCATTGTGCGAGCCAACATCGGAACAACACTTCAAAAAATAAATTGCACAGGAAAGGTCGGGTTTGTTAAGTTTGGACATCGTACGAGAGGTTTAACGTAATTCCAGCGGCCCAGATCCGTCCAGATTCAAATAATTGAGAGTTCCTAAACTTTTTGGTTTTCCGGAAATTAAACAAATGCAAGTTTTTGGAGTCACCTACGTCATCTTAAACAAAACAGGTTAGCCGGAAGCCAAGTCACATATTTAGCAGCATTTACCTAACGTGGTCCTGCCTTTTTCGGTGTTTTAATTCAATTTACGCTAAATTTCGCGGACGAACAAATCATTCTGTGTACACTCAATTTTGAGGTAATAGAGCTGTTAGATACGTAGTCACGCATTTGGCATACTGATTCATTTATCATACAAGAAAACAATTATAATATAAGGTAAATGAACCTACCCTCATGAGACAAGAGTTATATATTTTATTTCATGTTTTACCGAAGCTAAGCCCTAATTAATTGCAAATAAATAAAATATAGAGAGCAATAAACCATTTATTGGGCTAAAAGTTATTACATTATTTTAATTAGCCTGGAGTTGGACATAGAAAGTAATTATAAAAACCACTTGAGTTATAAATTGTAGTGATTTGCTCCGATTAATTATTATTTTATTTGCTAGTGTCTTTTACAATATATCCTTACAGAATAACTAAAATTTGTTTGAAGGTTAGTTAATTTTAAATTAATTAGTATTGGCAATAAAACAAACTGCCCCAAAATTTCCCATTATATGTACTTTCAAAGCCTTTTTGACCAAACAATATTTTATAAACACTCTGTGTTAGTCTTCACAGTAAAATTACTTTAATGGGCAAGGAAGAAGTAGGTAAAATATTCCATAAGATAAAAAAAAAATGCGAAATGCGGCAGTATTTTGAGGATTGTGTTATTAATATTTAATCATAATCTATATTTAAAACTGAGACTAATTTAATCTTTTTTTAGCTAGGTTTTGTTACCACGAAAGTTAATGCTTTTTCTGGAGCGACAATACAGGAAAAGACTGTTTCGTCATGTGAAACTTTGTTTTTTTTAATATGAGTATTTTAGCAGATTAGCATTATAATGCTGTACATGCTAGGTATGACATTGCAAGTAATTAATTAACATTTACATCAAATTCTGCTCTTTGTGGATACTTTAGTTCTATAATCCATTTTTTAATACACTTTACATTCTAGATACAATTGGAAAAGTGATTGTGTCGACTGTCCGCAGTTTAAGGTATACTTTTATTAAACACACAATTAAGTGGACCGTCCCAAGTTTTAGGTCTAGTAGGATTAATATGTATCACCACGCATCTGGCAAGATGCAATGGACTAAGCTTTTGGTATGCAGTTCAAATCTTAGTGAATTACATTATTTCAGTGTAGAACTCTCTTAATTTTTTCAATTAAATGATCCAATTTGGGATATAGTGCATTCGCTTTATGAATACTCTCTTCTATAAACAAACATGGTAAAGTTCTGTAACAAATTGTTACAGTTATCTCTAACCTTTGCAAGGTAATGGAACATTACTGTACATTTAATGTATAAAATTTATTGTTGCCCAGTCCATTAATAGTGTTAACAAGATATATAAACACAGGAAATATTATAAGTATTAAGAAATCGATGTTTGATTACGTAGAAAATATTGGTCTTATAAACCAAAAGTAAGCACAGTCTTTTAAAACCTCAGAGAAAGAGTCATAAATCTCCAAAATTTATATTTTACCAATAAATTATTCGCTGTATAACTCTTATATTCCTAAGAAATCTTTTATCAATAAGGTTTACTCTCTTAATTCAAGCAACCTTAATTGAAATAAGTGCAGGGTAATATCTCATAACTTATAGCTGTCCTACATTTTATTTATAATTAAGATTGGAGGAATACTAGCGTTATTTATTTAGATAATAAGAGTGGCCTCAAACAAAAAATTCCTATAATCAATTAGATTCATAATAATTAGAATAATTTTATATTAATAAGTATTGATCCATTACAAATTATGTAGTATCATGGAACACTCGTGCATATATAAAACGATTTAGAAGCAATAGAATATTCAGGTTATCATTAAGAAAATATATTAACTTATCATCAAACTAAATTATAATCCCAATCAGTTATTTATCAGTTACACTAATCGCAGTGTATAAAATTACCATCACTATGGGTCTTTACGATACAAATTATAATTACAACATAATTCGTTTAATTTTGAGTCAAGCATCTCTTAAGTTTAGGGCATTGACTAATATCATACTGATAATATAGAACTCACTAATATCGATTTGGTGTGAGCTAACTTGTTTTTGTTTAATCTGTCAAATAAAATAATTCAAAATTGTCAGTTGATCATTATAGGTTAAGTTATGCGTTTTAAGCACAAAAATCAAGAAAAAGTGCATTGCAGACAAACATCAATCATTAGCATTGTTACTGAAGTAGTAAAGTAGTATTGGGCCCTTTCTGGAATATAATTTAAGTAAATATATTTCTAAATATAGTTCGTAGTACGCCTAATAATCTATATTTTTTTATGAATAACATTTCGTTATAATATCAATGCAAGAAACTAGAACTTGCCCTACGGTCTCGTTATATTTTCAGCTTTGGGATTATAACGCATAATATTCATAAAAAAATTATCGATAATATGCGAACTACTTATTATATTACCTCTGGCTATTCAATTCACCTGACATTTGTCAATTGTCAGTTTGACTAGTAAAAATCCAGAATGTGATGTTTCTTGATCAATCAAAAAAATTGAGTGTATACACTGTGGTTTTTTATCGCGTTAGAACACATACTACGTTCAGTGTTTTTTCATGAGTTTTTAACATTTTGATAACATTTTAAATAAACTAATTTCATAGTTACAGCTACGGCAACTATGAAATTAGTTTATTTAAAATGTTATCAAAATGTTAAAAACCGCTACGGCAACTATGAAACTAGTTTATTTAAAATGTTATCAAAATTTAAAAACTCATGAAAAAACGCTGGATGTAATATGTGTTGTAACGCGATAAAAAAAACCACAGTGTATATACTCCTGGAGGGTATTCAAATGAATATTTTAAACAAATGTAGTTTTTAATAGAAAACATTTAGTTTTCGTCTCCTGTTACTATAGAAATTACATGGTTTGTTACTAGATTTACTGAAAAATATTAAAGAAAATGGTTTGGTTCATTGAATAGTTCCTCGAATACCATTCTGAGGCAGAGTAAAGTAGATTATTTTTGCGGTGGTATTACTACTCACGTACATTGCGCTTGGGATTAGGATTCGTGCTGACGCAATCATCCTAATCGTATCGAAGCGCAATGAACATTCGTGATACAACCGCAAAAATTGTCGACTTAACTTCGACTACTCATGTATTATAAGTGTCTATTCAGTTCCTTGTTATTTGTCAAAACTTTACCAATGAAAATCTAAATTTGATGTTTTTTGACCCACAAAAAACATATTCTATTAAAAATGACAAATAACTCTTTACGAGTAGTTGACTAATCAATACTGTTCCAGCGTGTTGACATTTAAGTTCACTTTTAAGAATATGCTTAGGAGTAAAATTGTTAAAGCCTATTTCTAACTATACATCGCTCTGTAGATCTTTCTTTAGCATTCAGTAGGACAGCTTTTTTTTCTGATATATTAGTTCATACCGCTTAATTCAACCGTGTTTCAGATACTGGAGTTTGATGATAATAACCATTTGAGCCCTACATTATATTGTAAATGAATTTTTCTTTTTTATGCGCCCTTTATGTCCTTAGTAATTATATCTGACTTAACCAATTTACTTACTTTTTATTATTTATATTATTTTTAACTACTTCTAATTTTTATTTTACTTTTAATGACATTAGATTTTTTAGTTTCTGATTTTACTTAGAATTTGAATTTGCGCTTTAATAAGAAGTATGGCTAGAGAAAAGTTACATAGCGATAATTAGTTCTTATTTTTTAAACATTTGTTTTATTAATATTAACGTTTTCTTTGTTTATAACTTTTGGTTCTATAACTATTTTTATTTTTTATGTTTTTTAGATCAGTTTAATTCTTACACTAGTTTTAATTGTAGGTTCATGGTATCAGACTGAACGTGTTCAGGCTGGAATATATATAATTTTCTATACTTTATTTGCTTCTTTACCATTAGAATTGCAGGTTTTTATATTTATTGTATTTTGAATTTTCTTGTTGTTTTTTCTTTAAGCTCTTGTATTAATTCAGCATTTTTGTATTTATTTACAGATTTTTTGTAAAGATTCCTTTATGTTTTGCTCATTTATGGCTTTCTAATACTCACGTTGAGGCTCCTGTTTCGAGATCAATATTTTGGTCAGAATTATATTAAAACTGGGGGATATGGTTTTTTCGATTTATACCTGTTTTTATACTAGAGGTTCAAAAATACTAATTTTGTGTTATTAGATTATTTAGTGGAAATATTATTTACTAAATTTCTTTACGGCAAATAGATGTTAAATCTTTAATTGTGAATACGCAAATTAGCTTTTTTTAGGTAATTTTAGAATTTATCATACCTCTATAATAATGCAGAAGACTACAGGCCGTGTTTACATGATGAAAAGTACGATAGTTACATTCATACATTTCTATTTTCGTGTTTTTGTAAACAAACTTTCCAGTAGTTTTAATAGCGATATTATCACAGAAAACAATTACTTATTATGCCTATTGCTTATGTTTTTTAAAACTATTGACACAGCTTCGAAGACAACTACATTTGTTTAATTGAATATCTGTGTAACTGAACGCTCCCAAAATTGAAGCCGTACGCACACGCTAAAAAGGCGTGTCTTTAAAGTTTAGGTTAGATAACCTACACATTTTCAGATTTGGCTACGTTTTACAAAGTTGTGGTGTTGTGTAGTTACACTGAATTGGGAACTATCCGGCAGGTATTTATAAAGATACCTCGCAAAACTTTGAACAATTACAAAATATTACATTTTAGGAGACAAGTTACGAACTGCAGAAGACGTAGATAGAATTGTAACATCTCAGCTGTCATTTGATGATTTGAAAACCGTTAATGGCCAAGTTTACGATACATTCCTTAAAGCTGCCAAAGAAGCCGGTTTATTGTACTCCCAATTTACTAATACCAAAGTGCTCACAGCGGACGCATCGAAAGCCAGCATTTACCTTGATGGGACCCAAATCGAGCAGGTTCGAATGTTCAAATACACTAAGCTACAAGAGTCTGGGTTCACGAATAATTTTTCCAATTTTACATACTGAAAATGGTTTCTGGCGCTTAAAATCTGATGTCAGTGTTTACGTATCAATAAACAAATTTAGTGCTATAGTGGGCTAACTCATAACCATACAATTGTTGATATATTGCGATTTTGTTTCTGTCGTACATTATTCAAGTTTTTGATGTTTTGTTAAGAATCGGGTTGGCGTTGTCAGGGATATGTTCATAGCATGTCAATTGTTTCCGGTAACTGTCAGTATTAACTGTTAATTCTCACTTCCGTGCCAAAATGCTGATATCCTCAGTAAGATGTGAAAAAATAGTCGCTCACATTGAAGAAGGACATAGCCAGAGAGATGCAGGACGTAGGTACGGAGTATCGCAAAACGGGGTTCGAAGAATTTGGCAGAGGTATGAAGCAGACGGTTTACTAACAGCCAGACCACGATCAGGAAGACCAAGAAAAACTAATGCCCAAGATGATCGGTTTATGTTGTTACAATCTTTAAGAAATCTCACTGCAACAGCTACAATTACTGCTAATGAACTGGCTGCTGTCAGAAATGTTCAAATATCGTCACGTATAGTTCAGCGACGACTTCACGAAAACAATCTGAAACCATATCGGGCTGCCATTGGTCCAAAACTTTAAGTACGCCACAAACGTAATCGACTAAATTTTGCTAGAACTTACCAGAACTGGGGGGATCCCGAATGGAGATGCGTATTATGGACAGATGAGTCTCGATTTACTTTGGATGCTCCAGATGGTCGTTCACGGGTATGGAGAAGACCAGGAGAACGTTATGCTGCTTGTGCTATGGCCACAACTTCATATTTTTTTGGAGGTTCGGTAATGGTATGGGGAGGGATTTCTTCAGATGCTCGCACAGAGCTTTACATCTGTGATAGAGCAGCCCTCAACGCAGATAGGTACATTGGGAACATTCTTGAAGAATATGTTGTTCCGTTTAGTCATTTTGTTGGTGACAACTTTCGTTTAATGCAAAATAATGGACGGCTACACGTAGCCAACATTACTCTGCAATATCTAAACGAAGTTGGAATTACACTTTTGGATTGGCTAGCCTGCTCACCAGACTTGGACCAGATAGAATACGTGTGGGATCAACTGGGAAGAGCAATTCGCACTCGCCCTAATTGGCCTCGGACATTAGGATAGGTTACCACAAGAAAATCTTGCACGATTGATTAGCAGTATGCCTAGACGTCTAGAATGTGTAATTAGAGCTCGTGGCGTAGAATTAACTGTTAATACTGACAGTTATCGGAAACAATTGATATGCAGTAAACATATCCCTGACAACTCCAACCCGATTCTTAACAAAACTTCATCAAAAACTTGAATAATGTACAACAGAAAAAAAATCGCAATATTTCAACAATTGTATGGTTATGAGTTAGCCCACTATAGCACTAAATTTTTTTATTGATACGTAAACATTGACATCGGATTTTAAGCGCCAGAAACCATTTTCAGTATGTAAAATTGGAAAAATTATTCGTGAACCCAGACTTTTGTCGCTCAGTGCATTTGGGATCGCTGGTTGAGGAAAAGAAAGTGGCATCGACGGCCAACGTTTACAGCCGCATTGGGCAGGCAACATCAACATTCGCCTTGTTCAAATGGTGCGTATGGAAACGAACAAATACTACCATCAAAACGAAAGTACGCTTATACTGAACGCTGATCCTTCCCATTCTTCTTTATGGATCGGAAACGTGGACATTGCTCAAGCCGGACCTTGACAAGCTTGAGGTCTTCCAAATGCGATGCTTAAGGCAAATTCTCGGTGACTCGCTCCGCGGCTGCCTTCGAAACGAAACAATTACAGGAAGATGTGATCAACAAACACTGATAGGAGAACAAATACAAAAACGTCGAGTACGATGGTTCGGACATGTCTGCCGAATGGATGATAACCGTTTGCCATGTAAACTTCGTTGGCAAGACCATCCGGCAGACTGGAGAATTCAGGGATCGGCACCTGGCTAAAGAATATCGAGGGCGACTTAAAGAATCAGCGATTATCGGTTATCGATGCCCAAGACGTCGCCAAAAATCGTCAAGAATGGAATCGAATCGTAAATGGAGTTTGAGACCCAGCGGCACCGACAGCAGAGTATTCGTCCCGCCCGGATTGCCAGCTAACGGACCAAAGAAGAAGAAAAAGACTAATAACAATAAAGAGGGAAAAATACATTTGACGCAAAATCACAATTAATTTTTTCAGGTACTTACTGTCACAGTTTCTTCATAAGTTTTAATTGCTTTTATTTTAAGATACAAGGACAGTTGGCGATCACAAATAGAGAATGGTGAATCATATTTTAGGTTACAAGAATTATCACAGAAAGAACACATTTTCTCTCAAGGGACAATATGAAACAAAATTAAAATGTCTGTTGTCATGGTATTCGTAAAATAAATTCAAAGACTGCTAAATACCGATGGGGCCACAATTAAATATGTATACAGTGAAATCTCCCTTGGGCGGACACCAATGAGAGCGACTGAAAGTGTCCGTTCAAGAGGGGTGTCCGCCTAAAAGAAATACGAAAAAAATCGGGTTTTTAATGAAATCTGTAATTAAAGAAATTGGGACATTTAAAACGTATATGTATGTAAATGTTTTTAAAATAAACAAAAAACTTAAAACTTAAGGAAAAAATAAGTATTTGTTACCTTACAAAATACTACTACATACAAAATACTCTCTTTATGTTTAATTATATCAGCAGCTTGTGTTTTTCCGATATCAAAACGCTTGGATAAGTTCCTTACACTTAATTCCCTCTTGTGAACTTCAACGATCTCAATTTTGTTTTTAAGCGTGAGAATTTTTATATTTGGCACCATTTCTACAATGAATGTGTCGCCCACTGTGTCTTTTCTGCATAGACGTCAGACTAATACTGAATCCCCGCGTGTACCAAAAGATTGAAGTCGGTGAATCCCCGGTTAAATCGGGAAAGTCCCTCAGTGAAGGCAGGCAGCGAAGTTGACGCGCGGCGCGATTGAGAAATGCAACAGCGACACTTACGACAGAAAAATGAGACAAAGCGTTTGTTTTTTATTTTTTTTTGTCCGTTTAAGAGAACATTTGCTTGTGTCCGCGTCCGTTCAAGAGAATGTCCGTCCAAGAGGGAGTTAACACAATGCAAATTATATGAGAGTCGGTCGGGACCATGAGAAACTGTCCATCCAAGGGAGGTGTCCCTGTATCCGCGAAGGGGAATTTCACTGTAACAGCAATAAAATAACATGAACAAGAAAATAACACGTTTTGCTTGAGTAAGAAAGAGATAAACATAATAGCAAATATTCGAGTAGGCCTGACGCACATTTAATTATGACAGATATCAACCACACATGCCTACTAAAATAATTTTTTTTCGTATGGTCATCTCTTACTTACTCAAGCATTCTATTTTGTTGTTCATGTTATCTCATTGCTGTTATATATAATTATGGCCCAATCCGTATTACAGCATAATTTTGATTTAGAGGAATAAAATAGTATATTGTATGTTAAGAGCTGAAAGTGCATTCTTGCCGCTTGCGCATGAATATTGCTGGTTGAGGCAAAGCCGAAACCAGCAATCATGCAAAAGCGGCAAGCGCACTTTTAGCTCGAAACATACATACTATGTTTTCGACGACTGAGCATATTATTAATGGAAAATATCATATTTCATTTTATTGCAAATATTAATTGACAATCAAGTTAACATTACTCGCGCAGTCTATTAGACATGTGACGCGATTATTTCGACAAATGACGGGCATTGTCAAGGAAACATTCGGACGTGGCCACCATATATATAATACACATATTATATTGCTGGTAGGGCTTGGAAACTTCAGAAAACATTACGGCGCCGACATAGTCTCACTTAGGGTATAATGCGTCTCGTGCGCATGCGTGCGAATTCTCCGCCTTTAGAAGCGAATTTTAAACTTGACCACTTCCCCATTGGGCGGACGACGCCGCCGCGCTTGCGCACAGCTCACCGTATACATGAAGGAGTTGGTTGTGTGTCTCACTTCTATGGTGAGTTTCCCACTCATAGCCGCTAGCAATATAGTAAGTATTAGATATATGGTGGCCACCTATTTTGTTCACGTGGAAACCCAAAACGCTCGGCGAGCGGCAAAGTGATGAAAACGCACCCTCAGCGGCAAATGTCAACTTTCTGTTGTCAAATGACAGTGAGAAGAATCTACTTTCGATGTCAGTCTTCGAAAAATATGTTTCTTACGGTTCTGATCCTGGCGGTTGAAAAAATTGTATATACACGGCAGGGCAGAGCACCATTTTTCCTTCCGTGTATTTGTAGTGCTCGGCATCGCCCTTGAGCTGCAAACTTACATCTTGGGAAAAATTATGCTTCTCTCTTCCTTACAATGTATTATTTTTTTCACATTGCCATTGGTGACTTTTTGATACTTTTCATAACTGCTCAAAATCATATTGATTTCGCCTAAAAATGAACTAAATGAATTAATAACAGATTCATCCATTTTCAAGTAAGCTCTATTCTATAATGTATAATGGTTAATTTATATAGGGTCCGGCAATGAAGCGGGGGTGGAAGATATTTCTAAAACTATGAGAGTTGCATAATTATTGCGTATATAAAAGTTGTAGGTACTAAGGTGGTGCACATTACTAAAATAGTTTTGATTATACAGGGTGTCTCAAAAAAGTGTGGCGGATCAAACTTACTTTTATTTTAATAGAATTCCGTATATTTAGGTAGCTTAAAAGTTTTGTATTGAAATACTCTTCATTTTCATCTAAGTTATATGGGTCTAACGTCAACTGTTTTGGAGATATTAACAATTTTATGCAAAAAATTGCTGAACTTCAGGCGGCTGCTGTAACCGACAGAAAACGATTGAATGAAGGAAAACATTACCAAAAAATTATGATTTTTGTAAACTATCTTTCAAGTGTAAAATGGTGGATCTGGGTATTAATGTTATACAGAGTGCTCAATATTTGCAAATTTAATTTAGATTTTTTTTCAAATGGAACGCCCCATATATTTTTGTATTTCTGAAGAGCTCTTTTAATGAACTTTCTTTTGATATGTTACTTCATACCGCTTAAGTTCCAACGGTTTTTCAGATATGCGAGTTTAAACATAAAAAACAATTTAAACCCCTTAAGATGCTTTATTTCGAGGGATAAAAAACAAACGCCTTTAAAATAATGATTTAAACACTTGAATTCTTCAAATAAAAGATAAAACCAAACTTAAAATACAAAAATTGAACCAGAACTCAAAACTAGAAATAACCAATACGAAAAAAGCGAAAAAAAGCAGGAGAATATTAAATCTGAAAATCGACCAAATTTTGAGGTAGGAAATGAAGTGGAAGAAGAAAGCTCATTAAAAGTACTTTTTAAGAATACAGGGATATACAGGGTGTTCCATTTAAATAAATCAAACTAATTCTATTTGCTGATTATGAATTCTCTGTACAGCTTTAATACTCAGGGCAGGAAAGGAGAACTATTTGAACATTAACAGCCGTATTCATAGTCGTTCGCCAGCGGTTCGCCGGCGAGTCGCCGGAGTTCGTTATGAATAGTATGTTGGCGACACTGTACGTCTATGTCAAATTCGAGGTTAGGAGGTTAGATTTTGTGTCAATTTCTGTCAAAACTGACGGAAAATCTAACCTGATAACCTCGAACTTGACATAGACGTACAGTACCGCCAACATACTATTCATAACGAAACTCCGGCGACTCGCCGGCGAACAGCTGGCGAACGACTATGAATACGGCTGTTAGTGTAATTACGTATAAGCTTTTGGTGTAGTGGCTTTTCTTTTTTTTATCTGATTTAATTTGACCGTGGAATTAATTTATTCCTGCATTTATCGTTTTTTTCGTGTTTATAATTTCCTGTATCAACACTGACTGGATTTATATTTTCTAAACCTGGTTTTGTGCTTTTATTTTTAGAGAGATCATACGTTTAAATCACTATTTTAAGGGCGTTTGTTTTTTATCCCTTGAAATAAAGCATCTTAATGGGTTTAAATTGTTTTTATGTTCAAACACACATATCTGAAAAACAGTTGAACTTAGAAGTATGAAGTAACATATCAAAAGAAAGCCCATTAGAAGGGCTCTTCAAAAATACAAAAATATACAGGGCGTTCTGTTTGAAAAAATTATCAAATTTGCAAATATTGAGCACCCTATATAACATTAATACCCAGATCCACCATCTTACACTTGAAAGATAGTTTACAAAAATCATAATTTTTGGTAACGTTTTCCTTCCTTCAATTGTTTTCTGTCGCTTACAGCAGTCGCCTGAAGTTCAGCATTTTTTTGCATAAAATCGTTAATATCTCCAAAACACTTGACGTTAGACACATACAACTTGAAATGAAAATGATGAGTATTTCAATACAAAACTTTTAAGCTACCCAAATATAGGGCATTATATTTAAAAAAAAAGTAATTTTGATTCGCCATACTTTTTTGCGACACCCTGTATGATCAAAAATATTTTAGTAATGTGCACCACTTTCGTACCTACAACTTTTATATACACAATATTCATGTAACTCTCATAGTTTCAGAAATATCTTCCACCCCCGCTTCATTGCCGGACTCTGTATTTATACAGTACAGTAAACATTGCGCTTCCATACTTTTACCAAAATTATTTCAAAAGATATTTTTGTCAACTACACGGAAAAATTGGAAGTTTAACACCTTGGAAAAGTGATTCTTCCATGCTCACGGAAAACTTTTACATTCGCTGGAAAACTCTCACTTTCTTAACTTGTAGAACAATCCTTTATCTAATAGACTTGTCTGTCCGGGACGCTGTTTCAGCAGCCAAACCGTAAGAGATAGAGAAAAAATTTATTAAATGAGACATTTGTCTCACTGGTTGCTAGTCTACTATTAATTCACTAGCGATTTAAGAACAACTCGCTAGCATATAAACATTATAAACAGTTACTTATGGTTGCTATTATAGAGATAATAATAATAATGCCAGTTTAAAATGACAAAGAAATAATAATCGAGTTATTTAACAATAACAGTAGCGGCGTAACTGGAGACTTGAGTTACTGCATTTATATTTTTATGACCCTCAACGCCTCAACGGCTTAAACCTGAGAAGATACACAGATTGCAAGCAGCTGAAATTTATTTCGGTGGCACAAATAATTCTCACATATAATCTCATAAGAGTATTAATTCTTTCCTGATTTGTTTTGACTGCGTTCCAACAACGTGGTATTAATTAGGACGCCTTCCAGAGGTGAGCGTTTCCTTTCCAGAGACTTTCCTTTTGAAAATATATTTTTTGGAACTTTTCCTTACTGCCAATCGCTAGCGTGCTTTTAAAACTTTCTTTAGTGCAACAAAAGTTATTACATTTGTCGTACATTTTAAATGCGGCATATGCCGCGGGTTTCAGCTAGTTTTATAATATTTTAGAAAAAGACTACATTTTTTGTATATAATTTAATTAGCATTTTGGTGGGATGAGGTAGTTTGAGATTATAGTAGTTTCTTATTGCTTAGTCATATATATCATAATGTAAAGTCGGTAATGCTGGTATGTCATTTGCTCTTTCTAATCGTATTGGAGACCTGGCTTAACTAATTTATATTGCTCGAATATTAAATTATAGTAGTTGAAATTATATTAATTATTTAGATTTTATGAAAAATTTAGTATAGCTACCATTGGACTATTATTAGTAATTATATGGCTGCTTTAACTGAAAGAGCTCAGATTCCTTTTTCTTCTTGAAGAACAATAGCAGCTCTTACTCCATGTTGTTCTTTAGTTAATTCTTCTACGTGGTAACTCCCGAGGTTTACTTATTACTTCGTTTAAATTCTGCCTTGGGAGATAATGTTATGTTACTTTTGTTTTTACATTTTCTTGCACGAATAACTGTATTTATGGCTGATAATTACCAGGTAATTATGAAGTTGATTTAAATAAAGATATTTTCCCGTTGTTGATCATGCAAGTCAGTGATACAGCCTTAGTAACAAAACGTGTAAGTTGGTGATTATATTTGTTTGCTGTTTTTTCTTGACAACGGAACTTAATATTATTATTAAGTTCCTAGGATAATAAAACTAGCAAAGCAAGATGCAGATTTAGACGTTTTGTTTATAAATTGCAAGTGTTTATGTGACATGTGACACTCACAGGTAACACGACTCACGAAAACTAATCTTGGTGACAGGTGACAAACCAAACGATTTTTTCAAAAATCTAGGAAAATTTCGGTAAGCAGCGGGAAAAATATAATAAGATAACTCGGAATGTATCGCCTATTAACATTTTCGGCAGGCAACAAGCAGCGACTTCGTCTTGGATTGTACTTGCCTACCTCAAATGTTAATAGGTCCTTACATTCCTTGTGACTTAAATAGCTATAAGACAAATTGATCTAATAATAAGAATTTTAGCTAAAGATCCGCACAAATGACCGCGTGATAACATCTACTCAGTATGGTGCAATTACCAAGCTAGGTAGTAACGCTAACGACTGTAGAGGGCAGTGTTGTTCACTGTCCTCGCAATCACGGTACAAATATCACACACACCTTCTTATTACTGCCTAAAAACAGATAGAAATTATGTGGACGAGTGTAAGTCCACACAATTGGTGAAGTCCACACAATGTGTGTTCGGGTCTAGGACAACTCGGGGCCGCCATCTCGGCGCGGGGCCAGCTCGGCGCCGGGACAACTCGGAGCGGAGCCATCTCGGCGCGGAGCCATCTCGGCGCCAGCCAACTCGGCGCGAGGCCATCTCGGCGCCGAATTTAAATTAGCAAACTACAGTGTGCACTACGTAAGAAAATTATTATAAACAAATAATAAATAAAGTAAATAAAGCTGTAGTCCAGTCTGTAGGGACAAAAAAGGCCTTTGCCTTACAAAAAATGGAGTATGAACGGTTTTTATATATGTTGTTCAGGTCGAGATCCTGATGAAAAATCCAAGTTTTCGACCTTGGAGGGGCGCCGCGCGAGCAGCCATCTTGGATTAAAGGTGCTAAAAACTGGTGTTATCCAAATTGCTCCGCAACGGTTGATCAAACGTCAAAAAAGTTCAATATACAGTTAAAGGAGACAAGATTGTTGACATTTTTTGTATATTAATTTTTGTTGTAAGTGTAATATGTAACGAGTTACAGCAGCTGAAAGTTGAACATTTCACCAAAATATCGTTAAACTTTATTTTTGTTGATACATTTTGTAAGAACAACTTACACTATATTGTTTGTAATATTTTTCTACATCAGAATAACGTTCTATAGAGAAATACGAAGTATGATCAATAATTATTTTCATCTAGTATAGCTATGGAATAATTCTTAATATATAAACGCAACTATAAGTCACTTATATTCTCGCACATGCAGTCGTTGTTTTTGATGGATATCCGTTTGATGGCGACAAAAAAATACCAAGACTGCAGAAAGGCTTCTCCGATCGAAAAAGCAGATATCTGCGGATGTTATTTTGGATGAAACAACGCCGGTTCTAGTTTCCCAAGAACGATTTCTAGCAAACGAAAAGAATAAAGTCCGTGTGATTTCGATGCTGTAAAAACATACGAACATTACTGTATTACAGTTAAGCAGGCTGAAGAAGATGGTGATGTGTTAATTGTCAACACGACGGTTTCTTTGTGCTCAAAATTTGATGCTGTTTTCGCCATTGGAGAAGACGTCGATCTTCTAGTTCTGCTGACGGTATTAGCAATATCTACCTTCGCAAACCTATGAGAGGCAAAATTGTCGAAAGAGTGTATACTGCAAATAGTTTCAAATATGAAAAAGCAGCTGAGAACATTTTGTTTCTCTATGCGTTTAGTGGCTGCGACACAACGTCGTCCGTCTACAACCAAGGAAAAAGTTTGTTTTCGCTTGTCCAGAAAAGCACAAGACTCAATGACATTATAGGCATATTCAAACATCACGATGCCAAACCAGATGATATCGCAGATGCTGAAGCACGCTTTCTCGTTGCTTTGGTGGATACATGGAAGAAAACACCTTGGAAGAAGTCCGCTACCAACAAAATCAAGTGCAAGAAACACATTTAATTTTGCTTCTTTGCCACCAACAAAGAACGCTGCACGGTATCACGCATTTAGGACCAGGTCCAACAGTGGTATGGAATTGAAAAAAATGCACAAAACTGGAGCTGGAAAGTTGGCACGAATGGGCTCACTCCAGTAACAATGACAGAGAATCCATCACCCGAGACTTTATTTAAATTAATTTCGTGCCATTGTAAAAAAGGATGCGGCGAAGCATGTGGCTGCATGAAAAGTGGGATGAAGTGCTCTATTCTGTGTAGATTCTGTAATGGCCAATCATGCGAAAATGCACCAGAAGTGGGGACGAAGATGAGGACATTTCATCAATGGAAGTCCCAAGTCTCAGGAGCAATGACTTCGAAGATAACATTGAGAATAAAGAATCTTATGGAGACGTCAACATCTACCGACCGGGGCCTTCAAAAATAAAAAAAAATAAAAATAATATAATCGTGAACATGAAACATCACTAAACTGGAGCATCTGTGGATTAGGCCTACTGGGGATACCACAATAAAAAAAAGCGCCATTAACTCTACCTCATGGTGATGTGTAAATGAGTTTACTATACGTTTATCAAATTATTATAACTACATAACGAATAGCCAGTAATAATACAAGAGAAATTTTGAAAATGAGAAATTACACTATTTTTTTAGAGAAATGTTCATCTTTCCACCGCTGTAACTCCTTTCATATTAGACTTACAAAAAATAGTTATATACAAAAAATGTCAAGAATCTTGTCTTCTTTAACTTTGAATTAGACTTTCTTGGCATAGGATTAACCGTTGCGGAGTCATCTGGAAAAATACAGTTTTTAGCACCTTTAATCCAAGATGGCTGCTCGCGCGGCGCCCCTCCAAGGTCGAAAACTTGGATTTTTCATCAGGATCCCGACCTGAACAACATATATAAAAACCGTTCATACTCCATTTTTTGTAAGGCAAAAACCCCTACTGACTGGACTACTGGCATCAAATGAAAAAAAATTATTTAGAATTTCTTGGAAAATCAAACACTAACGACCAGAGGTAATTGCAAAGTGATTACAAATGGGCCAAACAAAAGTTGTCACGTGACTTCCGTTATCAGTAAAATGCAACATTTTTTAAAAATAATTACGAAAAATGCATTTACTACCCAAGATAGGGACATTTACGAAACAAAGTTGTTTTCTGGCCTTGACACCTAATAAAAATCGTATGGAAATCTTGCTTAATTTCCGAAAAATTGTACTTTTTGGATTTACACATACGCCATTTTTAACTAAGTAAAAATCACTCAATATATCTAATACGGGCTAAATTTTTCAAAATTGTGTAAATCCAAAAAGTGCTATTTTTCGGAATTTAAGCAAGATTTCAATGAGATTTTTTATTGTGTGGTAGTTGTAACTGACTGAACAATCTTAAAGCCAGAAAACTTTTAAGGTAAAATGTGCCTCTATCTTGACTAGAAAATGCATGCTTCGTAATTATTTAAAAAAAAACGTAAAATCTAACTGATAACGGAAGTCATGTAACAACTTTTGTTTGGCTCATTTGTAATCACTAGGGCGCGGATTTTAGGCCGTTAAAAAAGTTAAAATAGGCTCCTTATTCAGGCCACAAAAATGCCAGGTTTAGGCACTAAAAACCTAAAGTAAGCAATTTAGGCTGCATGGCCTAAATTAGGCAAAGAATACTGTTTTGATTTTTTGAACTTAAAACGATTGGCTAAAAATGTTGTAGGTATTAATTTTTATTAATTGTAAAGCTTTAACATTCCAATAACAAATAATAGATGCTATGGAATAAGCAAAAAGTAAATGGTGGAAAAATAATGTCTTACTTAGTCATGCTAACTAATAAAATAATGATAATTTGATAATATATAATATGTATATAGTAGTTGATGATAATATAAGTACAATATTAAAAATACCGAGCATTTGCCTCATACACTAAATATTGCTCCAAATTTTCTGATGAAAATCCACTTCGCTTCTCAGTAAACACATTTTGCAGCATCGAAAATGACAACAGTACATCGCAAGATGCAATAGGTGCGTATTTGTATATAGGTACTCCAGTTTATATCAACATTTTCTATTTCTACTTCTTCGCCACTCAATAATTGCTTAAATTGGTGTACAGTCTCATATCCAGGATTTTTAGAAAGTACATTCTTAAGTTTATTGCAAGCGGCACTGCTAATTAAATTATTAACATCTTCATTTTGCTGGCGAACAGTTTCACAGATAAGATGAATCCCGATCGGGATTGTTGACAAATAACGGCATCGGCAGGGTGTGTTCAAAAACTTCGCTCGAGCGTTGTGGTCATGTAGAGACTCTTGTAGATTCACCCAAAACTATGCATAAACGCATTCCAACAAAAAAATAATTAAAAGCTCACGTTCATAGACTTTGTTTCAAAAATTCTTCATGCTTGGACAGGGCTTTGAGATAAAAAGAAATCACATCGCTCAAACAAAAAGCACTTTCATGAAAGTGGATAAGGTTTCTTAACCAATAAAATTTGAAAAACAACGAAAGCCTATTTTAGGCAGTAAAAACAGTTGCTTAGGCGTTTATTTCACATTTTAGGCATTTAGCCTTTAATACATATGCATTAAAAAATGTGTTTTTGTTTGAAACAAATTTCTGTCGTAGTCCCATACATGGGTCTAAAAAAGTGGCAATTAGGCAATTGCCCTAGAATCCGCGCTCTAGTAATCACTTTGCAACCACCTCTGGTCGTCAGTGTTTGATTTTCCAAGAAATTCTCAATATTTTTTTTTCATTTGATGACAGCTTTTTGGCGATCACTTTATTTATTATTTTTTTATAATAATTTTCTTACGAAGTGCACAATGTAGTTTGCAAATTTGAATTCGGCGCCGAGATGGCCTCGCGCCGAGTTGGTTGGCGCCGAGATGGCTCCGCGCCGAGTTGTCCCGGCGCCGAGCTGGCCCCGCGCCGAGATGGCGGCGCCGAAGTGGCGGCGCCGAGATGGCGGCGCCGAGTTGTCCGGCTTCGTGTGTGTTCGGTTCCATTTGAAGTCCACACAAGTATTGCGAAACCTACTCACGCGCATGCACACACACATTACACACATACACTGAGCATTAGTAAGATATAATCATAAACAAGACAATGATGCATTCTTTTTAAATTGGTTCCATGGCGAAATCATTGTATCCGCCAGGGCAGCAATCTCTTTTCCAGTTTATAGCAGTTCGTCAATTGACTTTCAAGAAAACGTTAATTGTCGACACTGAGTATGCAACACTTTGATGGTAATTGCAAATAATATGGAATTTATAACCCTGCTTTGTGGAGCATCGAGAAATATCAATAGTTGATTTATCGAAAATTCCTTTTCCGTTAGTAATATATAAGCTACCTGTGAGAATTACCCAATCGCATCTTTTAATACTTAACCAATCAATTGAGAAAATAGAAAAATGCATTTAGTTAACTCAAAATAGCCTGACACATTGCTTCATTTAATCCACAATTTCACTGAAAATGTGTTCACTTGACAATTATTACACTTTTAAGATCAATTTGTGGAATTTCATACTATTCAATTTGCTGTTAGATAAATTAGATATCGAATCGGGCAAGCATTTCGGAAAGAAACACAGCAATCGTATTATACTCATGCGAAGATTTGAAAGTCTTTATGTCTATTCTTTGCGGAGCGCTCGAGAGGGCAAATGACTCACTGCAAAAGCTCAATCATCAAATGTACGGTGAAGATGTAGCAAACATTTTTTACTGCCTTTTACGATAAAGGATTCACCCCAAAAATTCGAAATTGAGTTTTCAACAGATCTTCACGTTTTCGAGTCCCCTGAACCCAAAAAACATGTTTTTGTTCATTTGTTTGTCTGTCTGTCTGTGTGACTGTGTGTGTCTGTCTGTCTGTGAACAGAATATCTCAAAAACGAAAAGATTTATGACACGTGAAAGTTTCTTGTACTATATAGATGAGACAGCAAGCTTTTGAAGAAAATCGCATAACCGGAAGTTTCAGTTTTTCTCGATTTTTTCAAAAACGGCTGCAACGATTTTTTCAAACTTTACATTTTGATTATATTTTTAATGTGTATTGATGTGAGATAGGTGATTTTCCAGTTGAATACTTCTAAAATGGGTTCCTTTTGTTTTTTTAAATTTTTTATTAACTCTTATTTTAAATAGAGCACCCGGTAAAATTTTAGAGAAAATTTGTCTCTTCAACTAACGCTCTATTTTGTACCGTTTTTATAGAATTTGCAATTTATGAAAATTTTGACAAATGCTTAAAAATTAAAAAACAAATTATAAGATCACTGTAAAAGGAAGTTGTTTGAGTGTATTACACCAGATTTTTAATCATTGCGAAAAACTGGTTCTCAATTAATGGAATAAAAACGTAGGACGTTTATCGGTTGAAAATATATTTTTTATTTCATTACAGAAATCATTATTAATCACAAAATTCCCTCGTATTGATAACATAATTATTTTAAAAAAAGTATAGAAATGAATAAATTCAATAGAACACTCATAAACGGCTGATGCCTGAGAACTGATTTGTTCTTCTTGTTGATATAGACGAAGAAATGATGTCATTATGGTAATATGAAGTTGATTACCTGTTTAAAATGGGAATAGAGGTAAACAGGTAATTAATCACGAATTAAGATAAAGATACCAGTGCATTATACATTGATAAAATCCAATTAGTCATCATTATATTTGACGTTTATCAGTGAAAGTTTACTTTAAATGTCTGGGCGATTTCGTTCAATAATTAGCCATTTTATTGTTATATTTATTCTTTGATTGACAATACCAAGAACATATTCTGTGACCAAAAAACACGAAAACGTAGCTTTTATATCAAGGAAATTTGCGTAGAAAATTTATCTAACTAAATAGAAATCAGTATTAAATACAAAGTATATGTACTTTTACTCATAAACCAGAAAAGGCAAGAATTGCGACCCTAACATTATTTTAATCCGCATACCTGGTTACCGTTGAAGTATGCATTGTCCGTCATTTCTTATCTATATCTATTCTTGTCTTTAGTACTCGGCATGGAAGAATTAAACATTTGAATTCATGATTTTTTAGTTGTTATTTAATTAATCGCCGCTTACTAAACATAATTTCAGTTGGCGATATCGACCGCTGGAAGTGACGAAATTTAAAGAGTCTAGAAGAAGAAATATGTAAGATGTAGCAACTTCTATTTTTAATAATAGATAGTCTTATTTTAAAAAATTAATTACACATTAACGAAAAAATTTAAAAATAATTCTATTGCTTTATGTCCTGCGCCCCATTATAAGGTTTATGTGTATTTAAAGAGATTTTTAAAATAGTAACAAATAACGACAAAATCACAAATTAACCTATTTTTTTTATTTGAAGAGATAAATTATTTTTTTTGTTATGATTCTGTTAATAATGTCAAAACTGAGGACTGTCCACCATCGATACGCTGCCCATCTATAGAAGCTAGATATATAAATCGATCTTTAGCCGAATAATTTCTGTGGCTCCTACAGCCTTAATCGGTTAGAGCCCGCGAGAAAGAGTTCATTCTAAAAGTTACTTCTTCGCTTGTTGTGACCCAACCTGAGAATGGTAATATTTAGAATCATGTTTGTGTTTTTGCTAGATATTCGAAATTTTTTGAAAAAAAAAACTGCTTTGAATATCAATTTATCTTCGCCAAAGAGCAAACACTGTGTATTTCTTGTTTTCATAATTCACATATACAGAAAAAATATCAATCGCAACTCGCTTGTCGTATTTGTTGGGCGCCTCATCATACTTTGTGTTTTATTCAGAAAGTTTATTTCTGATGAATATTACTCACGGCATAAATCTTTATCACCTTCGGTAAATGCAAATGATTGAATTTCTGCACCTGAAGTCGATGACGAACAGCATTGAAGAAGCTGAACCTACTTCGATAGCTCGTTTGATAGATTACAAACTAGTTTTAGTAATAAGTAAGCACACAGTTATCTTACAGGGTTTGTCGATTGCTTTTCACCATGTATCAATTGTGTTTCACTGTTTGTTAAATGTAATTCCCATTTGTCAATATTGACAACTGTTGGCAAGTGGCAAAAGTATTTGAGATAAAACACAACTGATACATGGTGAAAAGCAATCGGAAAACCCTGAATAATATTGTTGTTCAAATAAACTTATTTTTGATTTGAACTTAGAATTTTAATTTATAATTCATAATAATCGTATAAAAGTGACATCGTTGGTTTTTGTACTAACCCGACGATATACTCGCACAAAATGTATTTCGAGAACACAGCACATATTCGACAACAAATTTCAATTACTACATTGTAGTTTTGGTATCAAATCAGTCGTAGCTGAAACTATTTTATCAGTTATCGGCGATGTCCTGATTGCTACGCCAGCAATTTCGGGATTAACCTGAAACTGTCCATTCTGCCGCAGCTCCAGCATATCGCCGCTATTGATTTCTATTCCCACTATCAAATATTAACCACAGCACGATTTATTGTGCTGCCAATTCCTATCCAGGAGTTTATCCAGTCATTGCTGAGTTTCCTTCCTTAAGCGCGCTGCGTCTCCAATTTGGAACTTCGCTGGATGCCCGAAGTTTCAAAGGACTTGTTAAGGCTGTCGAGTTTCGCAACAGCGATCAAGGTATCGGCAAATGCGAGAGTTACTACAGTGGGGATTTTTAAAGCGCGGCCTTGGGGCATTTAGGAGCAAACTTGCGAAGTTCGTATTCAGCCCCAATCAGTCACGAACCTTGTAAACCGTAAGTTCGTCTTTCGCCCCAGCTACTTCTGTCAACTTTAGTCTAATCGCGGCAGATGATTTTCAGCAGCAGCTTTCGTTGTGTTTTTGCATGTGCCCCGAACTTCGCTTAACGCTTTCAGGCTGCGTAACTAAGTTTCAGACATCAGCTACGAGCGGACCCGCAGGAGGTTTGCTTCTTTTATCTTGAATTCCAGCCGGTGTGAAGGTCTGACATTTGTAGAACTTCGCAATTAAGGTATGTCATTAAATACCGCATAACTCATTTTATCGGAATGGAAGTGGAAACGAAGCAGTTATTAAATGTAGAAGTTTCCGAGGCAAAAGGTATGGAGGGCGAATAGCGCTGGTTTCCGAATCGATGGTACCGACTACTGAGACCAGTTCTTATGTTCTATAGAATTTCAATATACCTATACCAAAGCTTTCTCTTGCAGCAAGTAAATTTAAATAAAAAAGAAATCAAAAGAATTGATAAAACTTAAGAGGGTGCAGTTGCTTTGAAATTATAGTATTACTAGGTGACTACCTTTTTTCGGATTATTCAATATATAGCTTACACCGAGTTGGTTGTTATGCAGCTCACCTAAAACTGTATAATGTGTACAGTTCATTTTCTTTTGTAATTCTGCCCCTGATGATATTTCAAATATAACAATATTTATGTTTATTCAAATTTATGTAAAGTAGATATTGGTTATGCATGTATGAATGCAATATACTGCTACGGCCCTTTATGATTTTAGGTTAATCTAATTGAACTGAATAATTTACTCTCAGGGTTTTATCACGTTATATTCTATCTTACCTTTATTGGTTCTCAGCTAGCATGCATTTATAGCAAAATCAATTGTTCGACTCTCAATCTCGTTCGGTTACTGCAGAAATTTAATTAGGACATATGCAAATAAAACATATTAAACGATAAATATCAGGCAATTAACATATGTTACATTATAAATTACCGATATTGAATCGGAACATCACTAGGACTCAGAGAGAAGGGGTAGGTAACTTACCTTCAAAACTAATAGGTCTAAATATCTAGGGGCGCCAAATGATTTAGGCCCATGTTCCTTTGTTCGTTTGAGCGAACGAACCATTAAATTGCTCAAAGATAACAACAAACAATGTAATCAATGAAACACACAATTCAAAAAATCGTATAATGATTTAATCTCGTAATGGATAACAATAGCCTGGAATAAATCGATTGTAATTACTGGCATCAACGAATAATACCACTTAATACTATACCACATAATTAATTATTACAAGTCATGCCTGGGACAGTGTGTGGGTGCCAACATATAAACGCAGCCCTCGCTGAGTAAACATCTACTAACTGGTTTAATTTAAATTGTTGAGTAACCAAAGCAATTAATTTTTTAAGAGCCCGATTGCTGAATGAATGATAAGCGTTACAGCGTTGCACACTTAGCGATTTAATTTCATACCGCGAATAATTTCACATCCAGATATCTGTATGGTAGTTTGTATTACAATGTGATATGCTAAGATCATTTTTCCCAGCCAACAGGCTTAATATGGGTGATATTTAGGGGGGGGGGGGACAATCGTAAAGCGATGCGACCACCCACTCAGCTAATATTGACATACAAGGCGATATTATTTACTCCAAAATAAACCACTCAGCTCTAAACTGGCGTTAAATCAGCACACACACACAAAATACACAATTAGTTAAAACGGTGAAGTTATAAAAGTGAAATCGATCGCAAATAATTTTATACCAATAAATACAAGGCCATTAGATGCAAACCACCAAACTGGACGTAATCTGCAGGACGGAAACAAATACAGCACGAGGTAGAGGTCTCCAGCGACACTTTGTCCAGCCCTTCTCCCTGCCCATATCTTCACAAGGAAATCAAGGCGAGGTGGGCCTCGTAATCAACAGTTTACGTTCCAACAAGGGAGCTGCGGGCCAGACTGTTACCGAGGACACATTCTCAGCAAATCGATCGGTTTAGCCCGCAGGCTGAAGGCTGTACATACTCCCAAAATTAGCAAATGAACTACCATAGAATAAAATGCCTTACCAGAAATTCTGTCGTTCGTTCACAAAAACATGTTCTCGCTCAAACAATTCATTTAGCCAGCTTTCGGGTCAAACGATACCTTGATTGATTGTGCTGCATTACCCTGACACCACCAGAAATTCGCAAAGCTCAAACCATGTCTCAGGAAATTCTAAAACGGCCGATGGCCCTGGATGCACATAGAAAACCAAGAACGTAAACCGTCTTTCCTAAAAAATTTGGCAGACAGGAAATGATCTAAAACTCTATCGCAATCTAGCGACGAATTACTGCATTTGGTGGAAAGATTGCAGTTTGCATGAAACTGTACTAAAGCAGAAAATTCCACTCGACAAAATATAAGTTTGCAAAATCAGTTGCTTATTCGATTCGGCGCTCTATGCCCGTGAAAATTTCCAATAATGGAATCGACAAATAAATTGGTCTCACATTTATGGGTTATAAATCTGTATTTTTGAATATCTATAGGTTTAATCAAATGATCGTTATTAAATTATATATTTAATTAAATTTTAATTAATTAATGCTGTGTGTATGCGGTTTAATTTAATGTTTATTTTAAAATGGTTTCATAGACCTTTTTGATTAAACACTGTTAACTTTGCTTGTCTTTAATTTATTTATAATTCACTTTCTTCAATTTTAAAAATTTTCAATTAGCATTTTCGTTTATTTAAATTTTTATATTCTCACTCAGATTTGGTTTTTTAAATATTATCTTTGTTTTTCATTTACATTCTGGTTTTTCATCGAGCTCAATTAATCTTCATTGACAGAATGGATTTGCATCTACTGCATGGAATGCGTTGCATCGTCGTCAGCAACGCCTGCTAGTTATGCTACACGCATGCCACCAACATCTTCACATTTCTTAGTCCAAACTTATGATGACTAGATTTGTTTTATACAAAACACTTTTTCTGGGACATACCGGTATTTACCTGTAATGTAATTGAATTATTATACTTTTAGCTTGATTTTAAAGCTGGTGTCATTTTAATTAATAATTTTACACACGCAATTTGTTATTGTTATTTATTTATATTCTTCAAAACCCTGGAAATCAAATATCAGACAATTACAGATTCCTTTTTTTTTACCATTGTGACTTATAGCTAAACATGTCATATATTAGGTTAAGTTGTTCTTAAATTGTGCATATCTCCGTTATTATGCAACATTGTGCAACAATAACCTTTTATACCGGGTGTCTTAAAATGAATTACATCTAGTATGCTCTGAATTTCCCATAATGCAATCTAAAATTTTACTTGAAATTGGCAAGACTGTACAACAAATATGTAAAACACAAACTTATGTGTTATTCTTTCTAATAATATTTACTTTTGCAGATGAAAACTGACTAACAACTTAAAATTACTGTCCAAATTTGCGTTACATGTGCAATCAACTAATGGACAATTAACTCGTATCGTGGACAATTTCACATGTAATTGAATTAATAACTATGATTCTTTTTAATTGCTCTTTGTGGCAGTAATAAACAGTCAAATTTGCTGAAGAAGCTGTCAATTCCATTGTATCAAATAAAATGTTTAATGATAAAACCGTACTGCTGGACTTAATATTATTTTTATTTGTATAATAATTAAACTGCATGTTAATTATGTTTTATTTAAAATGCATTCTCATTTTAAGACCATATCAGTACATAATTTGGAGCTGCCAAAATAGATGTTATAGATTAAATAATCAGTTTATGTAATAGATTATTTTTTGTATTTTTACTACTTTGTTCCTATTTTACTATTAGAACTTGAGATTTACGATAACCAATCTTGATCTCGGCTTTGACAGTCAAGATTACGCCAAGTGTTGGTGTTGGCCTAGTTTTACAACTTGAACAAAACATATGTAAGCTTCTATTTTATTTTTTTTACTTTAGCAAGATGAATTGAGAATTGTTTAAATATAAAAATAAAACGAGACTAACAATCGTACATAATTTTTAAAAACGCTGTTGTTCTCGAGCATTTGAATTTTAGTTCTTTTGGATACTATTTGAAATAATAAATGTTTACAATACGTTATATTTAGGTTTTATTTAACAACATTATACATTGTACATTGAGCAAATCATAATAATAAACTCAGTAGAACATCAAAAGAAGTCAAAACGTTCCAATCAAAATAAATATTCCACATCTCTCTCTCCCTCTCTTTTTCTCTATTTCTCTCTCCTTCTCATTCTACCTCTGCTTGCATCTCCTTGGGTCTACGTATATCACGTAACGCGATGCTTGAGAGTACCGACACTCTCGCGATTTGGGCCCTCCACATGATATATTCTTGAGTGCCATTCAAACGGCTAGCAGCTCACAAAATATGAAGTTCCAGGCAGTCGGGTCGATTACTCCGTTTTGTACTTGTGGGCCTTCGCCGAAGGCAATACACGCGGCGCCAACCATGCCATCCTCCTTACGCGAACCGTCTGTATAGCCTCGCATCTCTTACGCGTCTTCTTCACCGACGCGGAAATTAAAACGTCCAACGTTTACAGGACCAACGCCATCATCTTTGCCAGTCGTTTCCTGCTAGCACCGAGCTTCCGAGAATCACTTCGTATTTCCCCAGGCTGGCTGCCCTCTGGTCGAAAATCTCCTGCAAAATTAAATCAACCAGAGGTTCTGTACGGCGCAGTTTTTATACGGCCATCAAGGCCATATCGTTCTCTTTAATTTTGAATCTGTTTTGTAAACACTTTCTAAATACCTGATTTGTATCAATTTCCAGAGGGGGATTCCGAGAAAAGTTCTGGGAACACCCTCTTCTACCATCCTGTCGACTATCCTGCTAGGCAACTGCAAACACGGGGTTCTAGTGGTGCCAAGATGTAGCTCTCTAGATTTTAGTTAATTTTATTGTAGTATTCTTAGCTGTCGTTATTCGGCATTTTATGTCGTCTTTGCTACCATCGTTGTTTGATATTAGCTTCGTAACTAACTCTTTGGTTAATAATAGAAAAGTTTTTATTTCTGCCCTTCATTAATTATGGTGTTTAGTTTGTAAATTATTATTTACAACTCTTTTTGACTAGAAGAAACTCTAAGTGCATCGTCAGCATATCGCAAGTTGTTAATTCGTTTGCTTTTACGGATACACCAACTATCTAGTACGTTTTGGATTGGAGATAGAACACATCCATGGCGAAGTCCTTTATGTACTTGAAATTCAGTGCTTGTTACGTTATTGACCTTTACTGTATCCATATCAAATGAAATTATATGTGTAGGAGACTTTAATATAGATGCGTTAAATATTTGTAACCCTGCTACAATAAAATTATTTTCTATGTTGGATGCTTTGGGATACAAGCAAATAATTGATAAACCTACGCGTATTACTAAATCTACTTCAACAATGATTGATCTAATTCTGGTGAATATGGAAACAAATGTTAGCGATTTTGGTGTAATAAATGTGCATGGTTTATCAGATCATTGTTTGACTTACGCTAAATATCCCATAGATGAAAAACTTTATAAAAAATCAATTTTGTATACCTATAGAGATTTTAGCCAATTTAATTACGCAATTTTTAACGCTGAACTTCAATCTTTACCACTAAGTACAATATACGATTTACATAATGTAAATGATAAAGTTAATTTTTTAAATAGCAATATTGTAAATTTATTTAATCAACACACAACAGTTAAAACAATAAAAATATCTAAACCAAAAGCTCCGTGGATGACTGATAACATTAAATTGATGATATCACTTCGCAATAAAGCTCTACAAAAATTCAAAAAAACAAAAAAGCCTGCACATTGGGAATATTACAAATCTCTTCGCAATTACACCAATTTTGCTGTCAAACAGGAAAAAAAAGCGTACATAAATTATCAAATATATGTAAACGGCCCTCAGTCGTTGTGGAAAGAACTTAAAACAGCACATATTTATTTCAAAGCTGACAATTTTGCTATTCCTCCTGCTCTTAGCGATGTAAATGAAATAAACAATGCATTTCTGAATACTGCTAAACCAAAAACTTCTAATAATTATTGTGATATTTTGCGATTTTACAATAACAACCTATTTAAAGATTTCATGTCTAAATTTACTTTTACTCCTATTTCCAATGAAGATGTTATAAAAATTATTGCTTCTATAAAGACAAATGCAGTTGGATCTGACAATATAAGTATAAACATGTTAAAGCTATGCTGTCCGTATTTAATTCCTTATATAACTAACATAGTAAATTGCAGTATCGACCAATCTTTATTTCCGGAAGCATGGAAAACAGCTCAAGTTGTTCCATTGCCAAAAATTAGACAACCGCGTGAATATAAAGACTTACGACCTATTAGTATATTACCTTGTTTGTCTAAAGTGCTTGAAAAAGTACTGGCAGCACAAATACGTCAGCATGTGGAACAACACTCCATTCTGCCGGAAACACAGTCAGGTTTTAGGCCCGGATATAGTTGTGTAACTTCACTACTTAATATAACTGATGATATATGTACTGCTATTGACAACAATGAATTATCAATTATTTTAATGCTTGATTATTCCAAAGCATTCGATACAATCAAGCATGATATTTTGATTTCAATATTGCATCACATTGGGTTTAGTATTTCAGCAATACAGTTTATTGAGAGTTATCTTACAAATAGAACCCAGGCTGTTATTCTAAATAATTACACATCAAATTTATTACCAGTCACACTTGGAGTCCCCCAGGGATCAACACTTGGTCCTCTGCTATATATAATATATACTTTTAATCTAAAAACTTCTCTTGACCACTGTGCATTTCATATGTATGCTGACGACACGCAATTGCAATATAATTTTAAACCAGAAAATGTTGACAAAGCTAATACAGAAATTAATTCAGACCTAAACAATCTAGTTAACTTCTCTGAGAAGCATGGCTTAATGATTAATCCAAATAAATGTTATGTTATGCTATTCGGACGAGTAAAAGCAAGAGAGGCTATTCGAGATAGTATTATAATAAAAATTCAAGAAGCAATACTACCAATCAAAGATAATGTAAAAAACCTTGGACTTACCTTTGACCAAAACATGCGATTTAAAAAACATATTTCTAACATCCTTCAAAAAGCATATCTTAATTTAAAAATTATTTTTCAAAACAGATTTTCTTTAAGCCCAATGGTAAAAACAATATTATGCGAATCTATGGTTTTGTCGCAGTTTAACTATTGTGATTGTGTGTACGGGCCTTGCTTGGATAGTACAGATATCAGGAGAATTCAGATTATGCAGAATTCCTGTTTGAGGTTAATATTTGGTATACGAAAATATGAACACATATCTCATAAATTGCAAGAAATTAAGTGGTTGAACATGGCTAATCGAAGAAAACTTCATTCGGCATGTTTATACCATAAAATAATTATTAACAAGTCACCTTCTTATTTAATTAATAAAATTAGTTTCAGATCTCATCTACACAATTTAAATATACGTTATAAAGATTTCATAAATACTCCAATTCATCGAACTGCTCTATTTGAAAGATGTTTCTCTTATAATGTAGGTAATATATATAATCCTCTACCACATTTTCTTAAATCTTTAACAATAAATAAATTTAAAAAACGTCTCCATCAGATATTGTTAGACCTTCAAAACAAGTCAGGCTAATTACACAAATAACATAATTGGTTTTAGCTGTAGCTACATAGTTTTTGTACAGTCTGCACTGGTAACTTAGATATAATATGTAATATACTTAGGTTTAAGAGGTTAAGTGGAAGAGCAGAGATTTACATCTTCGGAAGTAAATCTTCTGAACTTCGCCTTATTGGCATAGTTATTATTTTTTTCAGATTATATTTTAATTTTTATATGTTTCCTTAATACGGAAAAATATTGTCACACTAATAATTTTATTTATGACAGTGTAAATCTCAATATTTTTTTTGTGTGTATTTTTTCATTATTTGATAATTTGATTTTCTTTTTTTGTGCCAATAAAAGACATTATTATTATTATTATTATTATTATATTTTTCTTATATAATGATTTAATCAGATTTATCAAGTGAAGTAGTACTCCCACTTACTCGTAAGTTGTTTTGCCGAGCATAGATTTTGTTACTTCTGGATAAAAAATGGCTTTTAGACGACTGTTAATAAGATGTAATAGTGTTTTACTTGTATGTGGGATCAGTGTAGTCATGCGGTAGCTATTCAATTTGGTAAGGCTGTCCTATTTCTAGTGCAGGGATAAGCACGCATTTGCATCACTCATTTGGCCACCACTCAGAAGTCAAGATTTGATAGTCAATGTCATAGAAAACAGCTACTCCAATATTACCTATTGTTCTAATGACTTCAGCAGTTATACCATAGTCTCCTGCTATTTGTTTTTTCCAAACTCGATCTTAATATGTTTGTTACAGTAATTTCGACGCACCTCAGTAAATATTCGATCGCTTGTTTCATTTATGATTTTTTTTCTTCAGATTCTTTACTTTTGTCGACACAATAATTGCTTTTAAGCTTTTATTGATATTAATTAATGTATTCCAATCCCTGTTACTTAGCCTTTCCAACAGTTTGATAAATAATAATTTCGTTTGATCGACCAATATACTTCACACTGTTAGCTTGATTCCACTTTCATTCTTCCCATTCTCATTTTGAGGGTGCTGGAGGTTTTAGCTACTTTATTTCAATTTATTTTACTCGGAATTCAAACATTTCTATCAAAACGTCTTTTGTGTTTAAAAGTTTCATTTTGATTTATGTCTTATTTTACTAATTCTGCATTACTGTAAGTACGTATTAATTAATTTATCTCAACGTTGTTACTTAACCTTTCCAAAATTTCCAAAAAAACTTATTTTGGACAGCACATTATAACAGATGTTTTAGAAGCCCCATAGTTGGGCACCAAATTGTAACAGGTCTTTAGAAAGCCTAATTTTTGGGTGTTGAATTATACTAAGACGTCTACTACGCCACCACGTTTTAGTCATTATTTCTGATTTCTTTTATTGCTAGATAGCTCAATAGCAATGAGATTTTTCGTACTTTGTTTTTCTCAGTCGTGGTTAAGAAACATCCTTGCTGAAATAAGCGCAGAAATTGACCTTGATTAGTGCTAAGCTGGAGATGTTAACTCCAAAAATCTACTTAAGTAAAAGCGAATTTGTTTACACACAAATAAACAGCAAACATATAGCTGTTGCTTGTTAAAGAAACAATGCTAAATAATACTTGTGTTATAAACTAGAACATGAAACAAATGTCCATTTATACTCGACATCTATACGCACAATAATAATAAACTGCAGTCTAAAAATTTGGTTTTACTATGCACCATATCATGAACAATAATGTCTCTCTACGCCCAATAAATTGCTTCTACTACGCATTTATATTAAAAATAAATAACGCCACCCTTCTAAAACCGTTCACACGTACTGCTCACAGAAGCATGCCATTAAATCGCTCGCAGACAGCTGCTTCAAACGCCGTCCATGTATTGATAACCTACTGCGTATATGCTCAAGCGTAGTGCGCATTGAACACAAGAAAGCACCCGCAAACTGACTCACTCGATGCCGGCCCCGATGGTGACTTTTGGATTGCTAATTATGAATCACTCAACTTAAGTGCTGATTGAGGAATGCCAGTCGCGCAATAACTGGGCCTGGGCTACAGCAGTTCGGCCCTGCGATGCCTTTTCTATTGCGTCACTCATTGGCGTCTTGACTTCAAGATTTCAGCACCTCCCTACAGCTAACTGGCAGCTACTTTAACACTGCTCTTCACTTGCAGTTGCCAAGAAATGTATGTAACTCACTATCAACTGGCATACATCGATGTTCTCCTTGAAAAAATCGATTATTTCCGGCACGAAATCTACAAAATACATTGGCGAGCGTTTAGAACTTATAATGGCGCATTTAACTAATTATAAACATGTTTATTAAAAAACAATGAACACAGATGTACAAATCGGCTGTAAATTGAAATTCTATTTTAAGTAGAGGCACTTAAGCTAGCCATGTCATATACCCGTTTTAAAACATATTTCACACTTTCAGTTTGATTTATTTTCTGTCCTACTGTTTCTTCTATTTTGTGAGTACAATAGTTGCTCTAAAGCTGCTAGGAGTATTAGCTAGTTTATCCTATCTTCTACTTAGCATTTGCCAAACTACCATAAATAAGCTTTAGCTTGGAAAGCCTTTATGTCATAATTTTTGGTTGACTTACCTTGTTTTCTTTATTCTTCACATTAATATAATCAGCACTTGGTCTAAAGCTGATGAGACTTTTAGATAATTTATCCATCAAAGCGGCCGCTTTTTAAACAGTCTTCCTGTTTTGTTGCCTTCAGTGATCGTTTGTGAGTGTTTTAAATAGTTTAGAAAATATTTTCACATTTTTACTTTCTTTTACTATAAAGGAAGTATTGGATTCACCCCAAAAATTCGAAATTGAGTTTTCAACGGATCTTCACGTTTTAGAGTCCCCTGATCCCAAAAAACATATTTTTTTTCATTGGTCTGTCTGTGTGTCTGTCTGTCTGTCTGTGTGTGTGTCTGTCTGTGAACAGAATATCTCAAAAACGAAAGGAGGTATAGCGTTGAAACTTCATATATAAGTTTTATGTACTATGTAGATGGGACAGCAAGCTTTTGAAGAAAATCGCATAACCGGAAGTAGGTGTTTACTCTTGTGATTTGATTTTTCAGTTTTTTTCGATTTTTTCAAAAACGCCTCTAACGATTTTTTTTAAACTTTACATTTTTATTACATTTTTAATGTGTATTGATGTGAGATAGTTGATTTTCCAGTTGAATACTTCTAAAGTGGGTTTCTTTTGTTTTTTTTTCTATTTTTTTTATTAACTCCTATTTTAAATAAAACACCCGGTATATTATTACATTTTTGAATTCACCTTAAAATTCTAGAGAAAATTTGTCTCTTCAACTGACACTCGATTTTGTTCCGTTTTTGTAGAATTTGTAATTTTTGAAAATTTTTAACAAATGGTTAAAAATTAAAAATGAAATTTTTGACTAATTATAAGATCACTGTAAAAGGAAGTTGTGTGAGTGTATCACACCAGATTTTTACTGCTGAGATCGTTTAAAACTGGGACTTCTTTGAAACTTGCCCTAGATTTTGAGCTAAGCTAGATTTAATATCCATTCCTATTTTAGCTTCTCCAAAACCCTCACATGTGAATTTTTATTGCAAACAAATAGGATGAGACCCATACAATGACAAAAAACACTAATTTTATAATTTTTTTACAAAGGGGTAGAATTAAATCGCTTCTACTTAAATTGTAATTTTAAGAAACCGTATTTCGATATTGCTGACTACTGGAGATAGTGGAGATCCTATGGCAACGGCTACATGGAATACTTTGAACAAAGAGCTATTTATATCTCAATATTAGAAAAATCCTAGGAAGGGAGACGCTGGACGGCTCCCTGGAACATCTCAATAATCAAGCCCGATCAATTAAGTTCGCTATGGAAATAGAATCGGAAAACAAACTCCCATTCCTAGACGTACTAGTCCAGAAGAATGGTGACACAGTGCAAACAAAGGTATATCGAAAATCAACCCATACGGGGAGATACCTGCACTACGATTCGAACCACCATAATAGCGTGAAACCAGGCGTCGCAAGATGCCTATATAGACGAGCCAAGACCATACGCTCGGAAGTAGATTTTTAAAGAAGAATTGAGATAATCACAGAAACCCTGCAAGCTAATGGTTACAAAAAAAACTCTGAACCAAGCATTAGAAGAGATGGACAGAACTGTAACACAGGCAGAGGATGATGAAACGAAGCCGACAACCACTGCCGTAATACCATACATCGGAGGAGCTTCCGACAAACTAAGAAGAATCGGAAACAGATTTAACATAAGAACTGCCATCAAGTCCACAACAACTCTGAGAGGTATGATGACGCATACCAAGCCTCAGAACGAAGATCAAAGTTCAAAGAACTGTATCTACAGCATACCGTGCGAGTGTGGAGACACCGCATGTAATGGGATAACGCATTAGTAGTAGCTAAAGAAAAAAACAGGTTCCGCAGGAAGCTGAAAGAAGCTACATACATAGCACTGGCAGAGAAACCAGTTAGCCAAGCTAGCGCAGACATAAAGCCCATTTGGATGCCACTACTGCGCAGAGAATTACAATAATAGTCTACTGCGCATAGGCTACTGAGCTACTACATGAAAAAGGCGTACAAAAATCAGTCGTTCTCAGGACTAACCAGGAGTTCATGCACCTGAGAACGGGAGTAGACCAAAAACTTTCGAAACGTAGTGTGATAAACACCCGTAACAATGGTAAAAGTCCGATAAAACATTTCATAATACCCCACTGTTAAAAATGACATCATTCAGAGAAAATTTTGTCGTTCATGTGTTTTTTAAACATATTGAAGTAAATTAAAATCTGAAATAATTAAGTAAAAATTAGCTGTTATGTGGTGTATGACAGATATTGAAGAATTGGGAATAATATGCACAATTAGTTCACTCAATTAGCAAAGTAAACCGTTCACAAGGTTGTTCATAGTACTAGAAATTATAGTTTGATTATCTGTGCCAGAGTTTAATTTTTCTGATTGAATAAAATTTGTTAAAAATAATTTGTGGCTCTATTCAATCGTCTTTGAATTGAAATCTAAATGAAGAATTGTATTTTATAAAAAATCTGTAAAAGCTTTACTCAGAACTACTAGATGTAAATATGTTTTCACGTTCCAAATAATACGGAAACAATCAAAGAATACCCTTGAATGCGAATTATATTAATTTTCAAATAAAAAATTCGTTACCGGAAGGATTTGAACCACGGCTCCTGCGACTGCGAACAAATCGTTGACCAATTTCTCGTAAAATTACGGAGCACTTTTCATATCGTTGCGTTTTAGCTGGCTTAACCTTCACGCCGAACATGTATTAAGTTTCGTGCTGAACCAAATTAGGCAATAGAAAAATATTTTTTTTTACATCAATAAATCAATGCAGATAAATCTTTCAATTAAAATTTCTTCATTCCTTTTTAAACATATACGCAGGATGTATATCTTTATGTGGAATCGTTTTTACGATATGTCGATGCTGAAATATATCCAACACGTTCCCCGTACGCTTTGTTTAAACAATTTCTGTAGCATTTGTTAAAAATAATTTTGAGATTAATTTGATATCATCTAAATCTAGAAAGGATAAGATTTTCACTAGTTTAAGAATTATTGAGAAATATTTAAAACTAAGCCTGTAAATGCGATGTACGCATTAAATTTATCAATTATTAGTACTAAAGAAATTTCGGAAAATATTTTTCTCTGGGTTTTTGCAATCTCAAGAAGAATGGAGACCTACACATTTATATCCGCAAGGTTATTCCAGATGGTGTACTGTTTTTTTAAATTATATCTTCCAATGCACATCCTATGATTAAATTTACGGCCTCGCCCAAATATGCGTTTCCCGTCTATTTGAAGGTTTGGGATTTACGCATTTATGGGGCTCGCGATCTAACAAGGTCAACATAACGCACTTATTCTTTGCACTTGTAGAACCTTGATTTTGTATCTGTTATGTCCAATTTTTGTCAAGGATAAAGCCTACGCTATGTACAAATTATTACTTTTATGTATTTCTGAGTTCAAGCAAAAATTAACAAAATTTAATTTTGTAAGGTGCTCACCCAGTATATATTTATCTGAAATTTTCTCAGTACCATTCCAGGTAGATACATAATATGTATGCAAAGTATCGTCTTCCTCCAAGAAATAGTTTTTGATGTATACCGCCAACAGACAGACAGACAGACAGACAGACGGACGGAATTGATAAAACCTGTTTTTCGTCATCTAGGGACCCTGAAACGTGAAGATCTGAAAAAATCTGGGAAGGTGATTTTTTCGTGATTACAATACTTTCTTCGTCTTTCAGACGAGGGAAGTAAAAATATATAATAGTGGTGATAAAGGATCACAAACATTCAAATATTAAAGTAAAAGGACAGTTCAATATATTAAAAGGAATGAAAACTGTTTTTAAAGCGTTTATAACAATACTATGGTTAATATAAAAAGTAGCATATTTATATAAATGAAAATGTTCTTATGTTTAAAAAACTTATAGAGAATTTTAATTTAAAAAAATGCAGACTAAGCTTTGACATTATACTAAATTGGAACATCGGTATCGACCTTGCACGAAACGTTAGAGAAATGGAAAGTATTCCCACACTAGTATTTCATGTGTCTTCCAACTATAGTCAACGTTTGACTGGGCGAGTTTAGCTTTTAGAGGTTGTTCAAATACTTATATGATATTCTCGAACGTAGTCGTTTATCATTTACACTAGAAATGGCTAACGACTCGGATTAAAGCAAACTAAATTTCAAGTTATCTGTCAAAGCTTTAGCAAAGTATTAGCTATGCAGACATTCAGTCTTACTTACGACTGTTAGCTATAAGCACTTTTAATTTTTTTTTGAGTCGTTGCTAACGTCATGCCTTTTCAGTTTAATTACAGCAACTTTACTTATGTAGCGTGTTACCTCCGTAATTATATTGGCCTGTAATTATAATTGTAAATTACACACCAGCCATCCATTACGTTAAAGTGCACATACATTACTGCATCATTTCACTCAGAGTTTGTTTTCCATATTAAGTTTTATTATAGTGCCGTGGCGTTTCATTTTTAAATACAAGCTGCTATTTTATTCTTCGTATTTATACAGCCGAAATTTCTTTGATTGGGTATGATGATAGTCAATTACTGAAACTAGTCATGTGGAACTGGTATAAAACGAATCTGTGTTATTAGGCAGTTTGTTCCATTGATTAGTTGTTAGTTTAATGGAACTCCACTATAGCTATATAGCTTAATGATTCCCTTATTTATAGTGCTCTCAGGAAATGTCTAATGGGGTTTTAATAAGTAGTTATGTATACTAGAATAGCCAATCTGTGGTTACAGACAATTTTGATTGGACGATTTATTAATCAAAGAAGTGCTAACGCTTAAACCTATTAAGCACAGTTATCAAAATTAAATAAAAAGTGATGTGCTGTGAACGCAAAAAAGACAAAACAATATTATATAACAATAACAATACCAAAACACTAATAAATATAATTCTGCACTAAAAGTAACTCTAATTATATTCGAGGCGCAAGCACTCTAAGAACGGAGTAAGTTGAGTTGGTATAAATAATGTTTAAACGCACTTAGTGTGTGATCAGATCACGACTGAGTTGAACTCTACTTCTTCGTTTTCTCAGAGTACTAAAGTTTAACGCTCTCAACCGTTCATCATACGGTAGACTCAGAGATTAGATCGCCAGCGAGTGGCTGCTCTTTGTACTTTTTCTACTAATTATATGTTTGAGCAACCAACGGGACCGGATCGGTAGTTTGAATTCTAAGAGCGGGCGTATGCAGATGGTGTAATGTTTGACGGCTACTTGAGGAGATGGATTTGTAAATGTTATTTGAAGTATATAGAATTTATATATAGGTGACATTTGTAGGCACATATATTCGGGGTTCGGTGCTATGTATTTTTTCCAGGATTTCGATCGGTCCTCATGCATAAATTTACAGATTGACAACTTATCAAAAAAATCGTAACGCCCCTTCGGTCTAAGAGTTGTAGGTCTAAAACATTATCATGGGAGAAATCGAGGCAATCAGCCGGCTCTTTCACTCTTTTACGAGGTATGCCTTTAAATACACTCGGTCGCAAACACAAACCAAATTCCACAATAAGACATGCAAGTAAAAATAAACAAACATTGCTACATTTAGCAGTAGGTGGTAGATGTTATAACACTTACAGGAGGTTTTGCGGTTTCCCGCGGTATTCCCACGTAGCGTCTAGTAGTATACCTTGTTCAGGAGTAATCTTCAGCTTATGATGTACAGGTAAAATTCTGCAATACGCATGCTTACCGCATCTAGTGCCTATTAGCCGAATGCTAACTAGGCCAATGCGCTACAACTAATGTCAATATGATATGCAACTGCGGTTGCCGCCCCGGCAAAAGCCCGAAGTCACAAGGCATTTGTGGAAAGTGAGCATTCCGGGTTATCCCAATGCGCTTTCTGGATCATTGATAATAATTGCTTATCAAGTTAAGGATCAGTAATCATCTCGCCGGATGATCGCCAGTCCAGAGACGTAGTGCACTAAAGTGGTACCAACTCAATAATAAAACTATGACTAACAACTCAAACAACAAAGCTCTCTACACTCAGTAGCAATACCAAATATGAAACAACTCAGCTGCACAATAAAACTACATATAATCTCCGTTGCAAAGCTACTCAAGCAATAATATTTATTACAGGCCTTATTATTTTATTCCCTATTAATCTACATAATTACCTCAAGCGACACTGTAAAAAAGCACATACAGCTCTTGCGTTGGAATGGTAGCCTGTGCGGTAGGTATATCAAACATTCACGCATGTACGCTCTCGACTAACTGACCGTCAGCCCCCCCCCCCGATTTTAAAACTACCCTCGGTTCCCTTAAAATAATTTCAGGCCCGTTTCAATTTTAGAAATATTTTGGAACGTATTATATTTTATAGGTTGTTTTAGCCAAAGGACCATAATCATACGAATATTAATAAATGCTAGAATATTTATAAATAATTCAAAGAACCCAAAAGTAAATATTACAGCATATGGTCGGACCATTATAAATTGTAATAGTAATTCTCAAATATTTTTGCGACACAAACATCGGCAATACTCGAGTTGCCTATAAAATATGGAACATAGGGGTTCTTTTCGCCTAAATGTAGCACGGTGTATTTGATATATTAATATAAAGGCAATATCCACTTAGAACTCCAGTGGTACATTGCGTCCAGACCATCTTGAAGTTCAAAGTATGAGAAACCTTTGTGTCGTCTGCATATACATATAAACGCTTGGGATAGCAGCAAACGAGAAATATCAGCCGAGTAGACAAGAAACAGTACATGCCCCAGTACGGAACCTTGGTGCACTCCGCTGGTTGTGCGTTTTGTAGAAATATGAAATAATAGTTAGAGTTAACCCTCTCTTGAGATTTGTAAAGTTGGCATTTTAATAGAATTTAATAAAATAATTTCCGAAAATTGTGAATAGTGTAGATGATAGATCTCCACTATTAGTAATGGATAGTGCATTGTGTAACATATTAAGTAATAATCTTTTTAACTTTTCTAATACTTATTTTTATTAAACACCTTGTTACACCTTTTCCTTGTATCAAGCATAGGTGAGGCTGAGAATTATAGTAGTTTTTATACTCAAGCTGCAAGTTGCTCTACGGGTTCCCAACGAATTTTGGTTTTTCTTAATGAAATGGGTTAGAATTAAGTTGCGAGTACCTAAACCCTAGTTAAAATATTCTTATAGAAAATGACGTTAGTACCTCACCCAGTTATTGTACGGAGAAATCAACGCAACAAAAATTTGGAAAATGACCTAATCTGGCAAGTAAAACTGAAAATATATACAAGAAACTTCTACTCAAATAAAAACGTACTGCTGTCAATGTAATACAAGTATATGTTGGTATTAAAATACACATATAAAACAATAAAGAAAGTAGGAATAAACCCTAGAATAAATGGCAATTTCTAAGCACAACGGTGTTTATCAGGAATGTATTATCAACGCTCATTAGCTGGTTTCTACACACATTTACAAGTCAAGGAATAACAGAATAACTGCATTTAAAATGCATATCTATATTTAAACAACATTTAGAAAGAAACCATAATAGATCTTTAATACGTCGCATCAAAATCCGCCGCAGGGATTTGATGCATAAGATTCCGGCTTCACTTGAAACATGAATCGCAACAACAGATATAGGATGCGGCCAAAACCGTATGTGTTAAGACACAAGATGATGCAATATGATGCAATCCGCTAGTAGGTGTCTGACGTTTTCTCAAAACACACGTTTATTCCTTCTCGAAAAATTTGTTATTGATAAAATTAACGAATTAGCTACTATTATGAGCTACTAAAGTCAATTATAACAATTTTTCTCTAATCACGACATTCCCTAAAACTAAAATTTGAAAAAAATATTTTTTTTATAAAAATAAAAATTAAGGAAGAGTATCGTATGTAATTTGAGGCGTACATTAAAAAAAACAATATATATAGCGCGATTCATTAAAAAAATTAAAGTTAATAGCACTTCCGGTAAAACAGGAACTTGACCATTTCAACTATATATTGCGATGTATAGCTCTCTCTAATTAAATTAAATATTAAATTGTTAGAGCCTCCACGCAATATTTTGTTTGAACTAAAATCCTCAGGCAGACTAAAAGTAAGCTGTATTTCTTTAAATGCCTAAATGAATGGTTATATGCCCGTTTTTGTATTTTATCTACCTGCAGATAATGATAAATAAACTCTAGCTCTCAAGCAAAGCAATCACTCTAACTCAGTTGGGTTCCTGGTTGTATTTGTAATTTTACAAATTATTTGAGTACGGTCCTGTTTACCGCTTTAGTTCCACTACGCAGAAGCAAAATATTTGAAAGTAGGTCAAATATTACACAAAATGGATTCCGTATGCAAGATTGAGTTATATGACATTTAAAACAAAGTGAAATTATCAAAGTTCGTACAGGTATTTATTTGAATTTCCGCGCTTTGGCGGCATTAATTATCTTTTGTTTTTAGACAATTGATTGTCGATGACGTCAAAGGGACGCTGCTGGCGGAAATTAGCAATTGTTTCTGACGCGTCCGGTTTCACCCTCGCATAACCTCAAATAATAAATCCGCTTGTTTTGCGAGCTGCACCTCCTCTATAGCCGCGTAAATGCTTGGATCTTCTTAATTAATGTCTCCTTTATCAGGCACGTAATTTTTACGGGCCTAAAGTTTATACTTTTAGGTGAAATCTGTACCTTATTTTATCCGAACTGCCTCGGGAACTCGGGGGTGACGCCGTTGATATTCTGGAGCTGCTACGAGCTCCTTTGATGTGAAACCTTTTGGAGACGTAGTTACAGGGCTGCTCTATGTTCTGGAATCTTCCTCTCTAGGCTGCGATGATTTCCTTGGCTGCACGCAGTGATCGAAAATTTGAGCTGAATCGGCTGCTTGCTTCTCGGAAAGGGCCCCCTCGTGAACTTTCTAATTTTTGGTTGCGGAAACACTCACAAACGATACCACACCAACTGGGATGTGCGCTAATAAAAACGGTATACTTTTTAAGTTGGAAAATTTATTATACAAAAATGTGATTTAAAGTCGAGCACAATTTACAACGTCATTTCTCATAATTTATTCATTTTTTCTCCCCAAAACCGTTATAAACAGACGTTAATTTAATATTAATATAAACGGAAATTAACCAAGTTCAAATCAATTACATCTTAAAATAAATCTGCATAGAAACTATTATGTTTACACATTTCTTATCTCTAAAATATTGCTTACATTTTTAATTATTATTAAAATGTCTCTGTTCACACGCGTAATTGCACTGATTTAATTTATTTAGAGTGCACTTCCTGCACAATTCCTTTTCCTGTCTCTGTTTGCTTTACACTCGTTTTCCAATGTCATGTGTACTTTACACCATTGCTATTTCCTGTTCATTATGCCTGCCTTCTGATTGCTCTTTGCAACGTATAATTAGTTTATTCTGAGTTATACCTTTTTTAGAAACCTCACAAAATGTCACTGTCTAAATTAATTGAATTCTACGCTTCATTTTCTTGCACATAGCAAACCCTTTTGTAATTAATAATTTGTTTTGGTGCGGCTATCACTTTTGCACAAACCTATTATTTAAATTGATCTGACAGTCAACTTAGATCCATGTGAGAAATGAGCGTTGCCTTTTGCGTTCCATATTTAATTACTACTCTATTACTGGCATCTCTTTACCAATGCAGTTATTCTATGAAATTCAAGATTTAGCCTTGCAGTTATATAAAACACCTCAACCCTGTGCTTATTGAAATGTCCATTAAATTGTCATCGCTATCGGAGTTGAGTTGTAGGGCCTAAGACCATTCCAATATATCGGTGAATCAGACATTATGTTTAGTATCTCCATATTTAATTTCATCCAAACCTATTAATAAATAAAGGAGATGTAAGGATGGTACTGGATTCATTGTCATCCGGTGTATCTAAACATTAAATATTATAAATGAGCTAAGACGGAGCTGGGCATTTGAAAATTATTACATGTTACTTCCCGTCAAGTGCTTATATAAATCTAAGTAAAGGTAGATCATCCTCAGATTGAAAGTCGCCAGTCAGTGTGCTATCTTCAGCATCAGTTTCTTCTATATGTTGCGGTTTTCTTCTGCTCCTTCAAAACTTATTCCACTGATAGTAACCAATATTTGTTTTCTTCCTAGTCCGCCGCAGTAATTTTCATTTGGTACAAGAACGACAACTTCATTATAAGGTATGTTTGTATACGATACTTCAGCAATAATATAATCTAGTTTCTTTTACTAGTACTAGGTGAACTGGAAAAATTTACAGCTTCTACTAGATGGTTGAGAGCTACTGCGCCTGTGTTACACTCCTATGGTATAATAACTTTATTGGAAATACATGTTGCTTGAGAACAACAAAATATTCGACGAATGTTATGCCTTTTATACTACTACTGAATAGTTAGAAATCTTAGATTTTGGAATCGATTTTATGCTTCTTTTTAATTTTCAATGGTTGCTAGATTTAGACGGCTTTCTTAAAAATGTATTTGTGCTGAAATGGTAGTCTGATGATACTAAGAAACCACGTAGGTACTTTTGCAGCACAACAAAGAGTCGAAACGTAGATAAAAAATCCACACTTCGAAAATGACAAAGCTCGAGCTTTCAAGTTCCCTAATTACTAGTTTTTAAGTTTTTCCCTTGGACATTCTTAGCTTTATCTGAGAACAATTTATTACAATGGTTAAAATCAACACCCAGTTATTACGACCCGAGTGATTATGAAGAAAAGATGATAAATGATTAAAATTATAGCAAATATATGTGAGGGAGAAATTTGCAGTATAATTAAACATAAATAATTAGATCTTATAGTATGCAAGGAAAGCTTTCCCCATTCACGGAAAGGTAGGAGTGCAGCAAATATTTTATTGTGGTTTATGCCCTATCGGCTATTGTAATATTGTTAATTTTGTGTAGAATAAACGACTCTATCATATGGGTCGAATTTCTACATCTTAGCAAGTAATGTCTTGATTTGTATAAATTATTGGAAATAGTAAATAAATTGCTATCAACTTAATTATCGTGTTATTATTTTAAATAATTTAAAATTGTAAACGCTTCTAACAATGCTCATTTAACCACTGAGACTTTTACAACACTGGATATTTTAACTAATGGGAAGCAAATTCAAATATGGCGCTTCAATCTCACAATTTCGCAAAACAGGTCCGCAATTCCTTGAAAATTATTAGTAATTACGTAATTAAAGCGTTGTCTAGGTAATAACAATAAAAGTAAGTAAGTATACGTCACAAACAGAATGCCGCGTCTGCCAAAAGTGCACAGGAACCGACGCTACTTGGAAATCACTAAATTCAATCGTTTAGGATAAACGTTTTTTACTTTTCTGTTGCTTTTTCAATGAAAGGGCTTAACTCGAGCCCCCAGCAAGTCCCAACATGCCTTGGCCCCTCTTTCTCTTTTGACCTGCAGATACAAACCGATGATGACTTCCAGCAGAACGACTCTTGTTGCTCGACCCCTCCGAAAAACGCTACCAATTCAGCGGTTATTTCACACCTAGGACTTTGCTTACTACGAAGGTCGCTGCCTACCTCTAGCTCACAGGGCTCTTATTGCACTACTCGAACCTCGTACACAATCTCGGAAAAACAGCTAACACTCGATGCACAAATCACTTTTATAATTTTCTGCAGAGGTGCTATGAATTAATACAACCTACTACAGCATACAAGGGTATTTATTCACGTATTAATAATTATTTATTGGGAAAGCAAAAATTAATATCACTTCACAGCTTGACTTCCTTTTCCCCATTGTTTGTATTCGATCTTACATTGTTTTACATTATTTTCAAGTTTGCTTTAATTACATTTTGTTGTTCGAATCAAGGCTAACACTATTTTTAATATTGTTTTACAAATTATTATCAAGGCCAATGCTATTTTATACAATTTGCAAAAGTTAAACTAGCATATTTCTGGAAGATTTTTATAAAATATTATTTGATATGCTTGAAATATTAGTAACTGCTATTATAATCGTAAGTAAAATGTGTTCATAGCAATATTTTGATTTAATGTTATTATTTCCATAAGTAATTGTTGTAATTGTTTTATAGGAAATTTTATTTTTATTTGCTCCATCACTCGTTTGAAACAATTTCTCTTAAGTGAAAAGGGCAAAGGTAAGATGGGCATCGAGAAGGTTTATCATACATCATAAGCAGTAACGCAGTGAACATGGTAAGGATTTTTTCGAGCTGTCTGGCTTTAATACAGCTGATATTATCAATAAAATGTTAGTCGGTCTGTAAATGATTGTCATTAACCTGTATTTTTATAATGATACCTAACACATGAAAAACATAATGTGTACATAATTTTGTTAAGTGTCTTTTAATTTCTCTTGTTACCAAAAGATGGCGTGAGTTTTCCGATCGAAAAGAAATATTACTAGGAAATTAATCTTAAGCACGTTAATTCTCGTTTCAATGCTTATTGATTACACTAACTGCCACTGAGCGAAAGCAAACATCTCGTCTTCAGAAAAGCACATTTAAATCGAGAAGCCTTTTTCGTGTTCGAGAAGTTTTGATAGAGCCCTATTCTTCAGGGGTATTTGTAAGAGACAAATTCCTGAAGTTAAATGCGTATTCGCCAGGGATAAAAATAACTGACACAAGAATTTTCCTCTCTTCTATTAAACGAAAAGTTTGCCTTTAGTCGTGAAATAACAACCCCACATATGTCACGAAACCGCCCGCTTCAATCGCTTCGTCCTCGCTTCTCCCTTTATTTCGATTAGAATACAGCCAGGCTGCAGCTCGCCGGGAGCGAATTTCCTTTTCACATTTTTAACACGGACTGTGCTATCAGATGTGTTTTCCTTTCCCGCTTATCGGCGTGATCCGCGCTGGCAGCGGATGCGGACCTATTTGGGCCAAATGAAAATGCTTAGCTAATTGCGGTCATGCAAACACAACGATCGGAAATGCAGTGCTATCGGATGGAGCTAAATATGAAATGCTAGTAGGCATTCAATTAGGAAAATATGCTCGTTGAAAGTACCGACGCAATTACACTAATTGTTGTTTGCGTTTGTTGGTTGGGACAACCCCAGGAAATTAGTATAATAATTTTAATTGACATGATTCGACAGCATTTGCTTTGGGTCTTTTTATTTCGGAATGTTGTGGAATCACCAAATCTCAACAGGGGAGCTATATGTAATTGTTTTTATTGATTTATACTTCTCTTTCGAGAAAGATGAACTTCAAAACGTACGTAATCGATCAAATAAAACTACGATGTGGAGGAGCAATACAACTAGAACAATTTTGAAAGCAGCTGTCGCGAAAAGCAAACAATTAAAGGTCTTGTCCGAAAGAAAATGGGACATGAGGACTACTAAATCTGTGAAACAAATTTAATTATTTTAATTATTTAATTTGCACTCAGCCAACAGCCGTTAGGCCAATTACAGGCGTCGCTGTGCAGTTATGAGGACTTCCAACCCCACTAACGACTGTCATGATGTTGTATGACCGCCGGGACCAACTTTTTTCCGTGATAGCCGTACCACGAGGCGCCGAGAGATGCAGCCGTGGAACTCCCATCCAAGTTCTGACCAGAGACAGCGTTGCTTAACTCTGCTGATCGAACGTGGACGCTTGTTCAAGCTACACCACTCGGGACCTTAAATAACTTAAAGAAGAGACATGGTCTGTAAAAACGAAAGTCTTACCAATTTCAAAAGGGATCTTACATATGACAGATACTGCTTACTCTCCATACACAATAATCAAGAGCGTAACACGAACAAAAAGTAAAAAATCGTCTATTCGTAAAGATGATGGCATACGAGTAAGTAGCAAGTACCTTCGAGCCATACCCTGCAGATGATAAAATAAACATTTACCAGAAGACAACAATATAGGGGAACGATTAGATCGGGACCTAATAACCAGAGAGATAATCAAAGAATTATTTAAGAAGGTGCAGTACATTACTTGGAATTAAATATGTGCCATCAGAATCGAAGATTGCAGGAGTAATTATTACCTCTAAACCTGCTAAATCGTCCAATGAAAAGGCATCGCATATGACTATAACCTTGCTGCCAATCATATCTAAAGTGTTTGAGAAGCTGCTTCCCAAATTCCTCAAACCAATAGTGAAGGAAAGGTAACTTAGTCCAATTTATCAGTTTGATAACCCCAAGAACGACTTAATCATTGATAAAATACATCGAATCACCGATGTAATTTGTTTTGGAAGAAAAATTGAAGCTATATCCTTAGACGCAAACCACAACTTTCACAGAGTCTGGCATGAAGGCTTGAAATACAATTTAAAAAACTCTAGTTAATCAAATGAGTCAGATCTTCTGATCGTTTATTTATGACCGCCAATTTGAGTTAACCATAACGAAGGTTATTCAGATTTAATAGATATTTTTGCAGATATGCCACAAGGAAGCGCTCTAGGACCAATCTTATATTGCTCTACATCAGCGGTATACTTAGCTGTGATGGGGTGGTAACTGCGGCTATATTTCCTAAATACATTGCATCACTAGCTATTGGTAAGGATATAGAAAAAGTAACAAGAACGCTACAACTAACAGCAAACAATAACCCATTGGGCTAAACGAGGCAAAGTCTATTCATGTGAACTTCGGCACAAGGAAAGTAAATTAATTGTTACAGGGCTAAGTGGTAATTACGACACTAACGATGTTGCGGGTTTATGATAGCTTAGAATGAATGCCCAAGGGCGCCACGTAATTTCTTGTGCTAAAATGACCCGTGGATTCATAAACTATGAAACGATATCCAGCCAGATTATTCAGGAGGTGTGCTTAGCGGTTTTTCACAGGCAGGGCTTCACCTTTGATGCCCTCTACAGTACCTGTGAAGCTTTCTGCAGGTGCATTTACAGTAATAGAAAAGAACGCGAGCAAACAACTACAAATAACCAGGGTCTATCTGATTAACACCTTGCAGTGACTTAGCGTTCTTGACTGGTAGGCGTTTTCGCTGGTACTCGGGTAGAGAGTTCAAGTTAAGTCCTTCTTGAAGAAGATATCTACGGCGCGTTCGAGAGATGGCTGAATGATGACAATTTAGTTAAGCACTCGGCTCAGCGAAATCGAACGAATAGTCCAAACTCTACCTGAGTGAGCGAAGGTTGGCGGAACACCTATAACGGCAAAAACACAACACCTCGATATGTTAAGATACACAAAAAATTGAACATTAATCCGACATTCAACCGTAATTAAGGATAGCACCCTGTTAGGTGTCAAAAGCAATTTTAGCAGCAGCATCCGTTTACCCAAAGTCTCATAAATGTTCATTATTTGGATCGGTCATAGTCGTGTAAACACATCTTAATTGGCCGCCCGCATATCGCGTCGATGGCGGTTATCTACTAAATCAACAAGCCTTCGCTGGCTTCCTGACAGCGTCCGTGTAATTTGGTTAAGTTCTAAAATCTTTATTGAAGAGTGCAAAACCGTTTCTTTATACGCGACCTTGAATTGGACAGCTCATTTTGTAATATTACTTCGGCTACTATTGTTGGGCTCCTTTCTGTCTACTTCTGATGTAGAGTTTTGTGAAGGCCACACTGCACTGTAGCGTCTATAGGTGAGGAGGAGATAATATCGGGCATTTTGCGGGATTTCCTACAATTTCGAGTTACCACGACTTCCCTTTTGAGCAGTTGCAAAACCCAGAAATTGTTGTAAGGCAAGAGTCCATTTTTGATTAGTATAGGCGTTCTGCATTCACTTTATATGTGTGGTGTCTTCATCTTTACTTATCAGGTTCAAGAACTCACTAAATTAAACATTGGATCTAATTGCGAAAGACGTTGTATTCACTTAGAGCACCCAGTGCTTTGCTTCTGAAAGCTGCATAGCCAATCTGGGGACATTTACTTATGTGCTCTGGTTAAGTACGTAATGTACGAACTAATTAATTGCAACAGCGCTTTTACAAAGATTTATAGTACCTTCTCATCATTACGTTTTGAGACCTTCGGGTCGTCCAATTTTGGGCAACAGTTCTCGTCGAACCTCTTACAGATTTACCAGTATTAAATTAGATAATGGCATCCCACTAGCATCAAATTTAAGAACGTTGTTCAATTAGAGTAGGCTGCTTATAGCTTCTAATTATTTGTTTAACCTTGAACTGCTTGTTATTTGTATTAATCGTAGCATAATGTGTTACTGGGGATGCACCTTAATTAGTGCTTGTAAGTCCTACTGTACTATTTTATGCAATGGTACTAATTTAATAAGTTGTACTGCTAATGTTATTATTCGTCTGATTTTGTTAGCTAACCTTTTGTGTTCCACTGTTGTTACGACTGTCTGCAGTGACACATGAGTTTATAAGTCCTCCGAGCTATCTGAGTGTATTTGTTGTAGTTAAAGACCTGTTGGCGCTCATAATATTTATCGCAATTACCGTATAAAGAACTGCGCGCCGTCTTCATTGAGCTTAGTTGGCGGAGCCTCAAGTATACTCTTGTATAGAAATACCCCTTTCTCCTTCCGATCGTTAGAAGAGTTTTTCCTCTGGCGTGGTTTACACATTGAGTTACCGTGCTCTTCTATTCCTTCCCTTGCAAAAGAGTTTCGCCTCTGGCGTGGTTTACACGTTGAGTTACCGTGCTCTTTTGCTTTTCCTCCTGATGAAGCCCCTTACGAAAGTGGGCAAAACGGTGAGTTCTTCGACCTCAAACATGACACGGAAGTCGTTTGTTACTTAATGACAATCGCCGTGAAAGCCTCCGAAATTACCTTGTTGTGCGATCACTTGTAATCGTTTTCTTTTATTTAAATCAGTTAGTCTTACACAATAAATAGCATATTCCATATTCACATTGCCTAGTGCGAGCGTATATGGGTTTTGTATATATATGCGATCTAAATCTATTCAAAAAATACACATAGGTACACATACGTATAATTATTTGTAATAACAAAATTTCTAGAATTTCAATTTACCTTTAGTCAATTTTAATCAGTTAAATTTGATTTTAACTATAATAATATGTTTATATTTACTTTAACTTATGTACTACCTTGCTGTCATGTTGAGTTTCTATATATTGTGTGTCGTTTGATTTTCGGAATTTATTAAAGTTCTGGAGCCCAAATTTGTTTTCTTTGTATTGAACCTTAATCTTAATGAAAAAGCGAAATTCTCACATGTATTTGTATTCGTCCTACCACCGAGAAGTAAGTTAGACCGTAAATGTAAACCATCTGAAGGTTTGTAAACTTAGAAAGGATACGAAAAGTCATAGTCAAAGCATCTTAAAGATATGACATATAGAAAACGAAGAAGAAATTGCGCTTTTGTTATTGAAGCTTTAGCTGGGGCTTCTATATTTTAGGAAAAATCATTTAAAATCTATTAACGCCGATATTCCATTACGGAGAGATTTCCTTATATTTTTTTTTCTTTGAGTAGGCTTATTCTCATTTTCTCTCTATTGAAAGCAAGTTTAACCTAAATAGGTATAGGTTTTCAACTATTAAAGGGCCGGTTCTACAAACCAAGGATAAAGTTATCCCGGTTGCTGTAACAAAGAAAACTATGACAATTATACCTCGGATAGCTTATTCTAGGTATTTGCTTAGATTGTAGAATGGACCCTAATCCCTTATTGTTTATTCGATGATAAAAGGGCTACGTCTTTGTATATCAGTTTTCATTAGATTAGAGAAACTAATCACTTCAGTATTGGTCAAACAATTTTAAACGATACCTAGTTGCCTACATGATTTAGTAGGGTGTTGACTTTTAGAGGCAACCCCATTAAAAAAAAATAGGGCACTGTCTTTTGATGAAAATTAAGAATCACCAATAATTTTGCCTTATTCTCTCTTCAATTCAATCCACAGGTTGGTTTGCAGCGCTCTATCTTCTCAATATTAGTGTTCTGTTACTATAGAAATTGCGTAGTTTGTTGCTAGATTTACTGAAAACTAATTTGAAAAAGTAGTTTGGTTCATTAAATAGTCTCTCGAATACCATTCTTAATCAAAGTTAAGTAGATTATTTTTGCAGTGGTATCACTACGCATGTCCATTGCGCTTCGGATTAGGACTCGTGCTAGCGCACTCGTCCTAATCGTGCCAAAGCGCAATGGACAATTGTGACACCACCGCAAAAATAGTCGACATAACTTTGACTACTCATGGTATTATAAGTGACCATAAATAAAATAAAATATCATGCAGACAATAAAATAGGAAGTAAAAGAATAATAAATTTGTCAGTTATAGGTATGAGAAATTTGGTGTCATAATTGGATATCTAGATTTGTCAGCCACGCCACTGCATCCTCACCGGCTTTATGGACGTTCCCTTTTGTGCCATTGAACCTTCGTGTTGGGCACCCTGACAATATGTCCGATCGTCTGCGTCGGGTGGCCGCAGTCGCAGTCAGGTTTTTCGGGGATGCCCCATTTGTATTTTAGATACTCACATCTGCCGTGGCCAGTGCGCATACGGTTTAGTGCCGACCATGTCTTCCTTGGTAGGTTGAATCCGGCTGGTTGAATCGTGGGATCTGTTATCAGGTTCGAGATGTCAGGGTTGAAAGCAGTCCATTCGTTCGTCCAGGATGAACGTTGGAAGTTTTCTTGGACGAGTGATTCTGCTAATGTTCACGCGAGCTTCTTCGATATTAGTCTTTGCGTGTGCTGTCTAGTATAATCTTGATTAATGGGCAGCTATGGGTTGCTACAGAATTTCAGCCATTGGTTTTTCAGGGTAGCTTGCCTTCGTAGATGAGGGGGAGATATGTTGGACAGTACTGGTAACTACTGGAGAGGTGTGGCTTTGATTGTGCCGGAAACTGCAGTATTCTGCTAGTGAATATACTAGTGCTAGGGCAGAAGTTCTGAGCCTGTTCCTGTTAGTTGTTCGCCGATTATTTTGGTCATCGCATTTAGAATTGCCTTTAAGCTTGGGAGGAGATAATAACGAACAATAGCTATTTTTGTATTAAGGGCGTGAAGGAGGCGATTTTGGCCCGCGGCGGAATTATAAGCCAGAGGCCCGAAGGGCCGAAGGATTATAAAACGCCAAAGGGCCAAAATCGCCGTTCACGCCCGAAATGCAAACAAGATTTTTTGTAAAATCCACCATAAAGCTTTGAAAAATAAATGGCACGATTCGTTCTCAAAAATCAAATTGTTGTTGGTTGCCAATGTGATGCTGGTTTTTTAGGCCTTAGGGCGCAAAAGGCATTATTTACGCCCGCAAATTATTTTTAGGCCTTAGGGCGCAAACGGCACTATTTACGCCCGCAAATTAATGCATAAATGACCATATTTTAGTACGATTTTACAAAAACACATTTTAGTGGGGCACACAAATAGTGCCTTCACGCTCAATTTTCTCCACATTTCAGTCTGCATGGATTTTCCTTTTACAAGTTTGCAGCTCTCATTCTCGCGTTGTGGCACTGCAAGCATGAAACTAATCTCGTTTTCTAGGTCTTCGAGCCTCAAGCATAATGGCTTCGGCATGCTGCTGTTTTTTTAAACTATTGGTAAATGGATCCTAAAAGCCTGAGTGAGCAAGTTTCAAATTGCGATTTCCAGTTTAACTCATGGGTTTCATTATTCGACTCTTTTTTGGAATGTTGTGCCCAGATTTACTCGAACATCATCAATATATGACGTTAGCTGCTTACTTGATTTAAAAGTTTTTTAAATGTAATGTCAATTTGGTGTCAAATAAAAATCTTCGTTTAGGTCCTAAACATGAAGCGCTCAAGTGCAGGCCAGCATCGCAAACGTAGTCTCGAAGTAACCAGCGACTCATCGGATAGTTCAGATTCAGATATAGTTATAACGGTAAAAAAGAATGCCAGACTAAAATCAGACAGTGCTAATGGGGGGCGATTGGAATCGAATGACGTGCCAGTGCAAGAACCACAACCGTCTTCGTCGAAAGTTATAAACTTAAATGAAGACAATCGGTCATCACCTGACAGCAGCGACGGACAGGCCGAAAAGTGCCCGCTATGTCTAACTTCGTTTAAAAACCAAGAAGTAGGCTCTCCCGAAGCATGTAACCACAGTTTCTGTGCAAAGTGTATTAAGAAATGGACAAAAAGTGACAACACGTGTCCTTTGGATCATAAAAAGTTCAATTTAATTCTGGTACGGAGCAATTACAATGGGCAATATGTACGGAGCATACCAGTACAAGAACCTACAAACAAGGACTTGGAAGATCTGTTCGAAGAAGAAATATATATCACTTGCCTAGTTTGTGGTTTGACAGAGAATCAAGATCGTATGTTGGTGTGTGACGACTGCGATTGCTCCTACCACCTCGATTGTCTCGAACTATCAGAGGAGCCTGTAGGCGAGTGGTTCTGTCCTGAATGCATAGAACATTTTCATACATAAATAGACTTATCTTCCATATTAGTAACTCGGTCTGTCCATCATGCTACCCCCTGAATAACTTTAAGATACAGATGAGGTTATGGAACTTCAACGCTGGATAACTGCTCTAGTTGAAAAATTAACTGTGAATAATCATATAGTGATACATACTAAGTAACCGATGTTATGTAGTATAAATAGTTTTAATCAAGCATATTTAATTGTACATTTGGCACAAATAGAAACACTTCGGCATAAGAGCATTCTAGTATCAACAATCATCAGCATTGCGAGGAAAATATACTGGAAGAAAAAGAAATTGGTGTATAAATAATAATAGTATGATAATATTAGCCCGTATGAATCCAATTATTATTGGGCAAGGGCCTTCTCCAGGGTTTTCCATGTGTTTCTGTCCTGGGCTACTTTCATCCAGCTTTCACCAGCTATGGATACAAGTCACGCATTGTCTAATATAACGGTTATTCGCCTTTCTGGAAGTGTCTTCAGCAATAACGTTCTGTTACAAATACGAGGATAGATTGGTTTGCTTCGATCCGGACCTAAATTTCATTACAAAAAATGTTGCAAACAATATATGTTAAAATGTCAATCGGACGTCCAATTTAAGTCAAACCACGTGAGAATTTAATTAAACACAAAGGAAACGCTCCAGCGTTATATATTTGATTTTTTCTTAGAACGCATGTTCGGAGAATTTTGCTTTAGGAAATCATTATAGTGACTCTAAATTTCTGTAAGGACAGTTTGTCTAATTTCCAAATCAACATAACGTTGTAAAGCTTTGGTGTGATATCAATGGTGACATAAACACAAATGTGGGCTTCGAGAGTTAATAAAAGTTACCTCCCGCTGGTTGAAAGTTGACGGTTTTATTTTCTAAAATTAGGATGCAAAAGCCGACTCTCTATATAGTGAGAAGTAAAAAATATTATTAATTGTTTATAATGCAGTTGTCACAAATGTGTGAGGGGCAAAGCAAACCAATCAATCCTCGCAGGTTTGTTTGCTCAATACTACTTAATAGTTATAGCTAGCCAATCATAATGACGTGCTGCGAAACAAAAAATAGGAAGATGTTACTACATTTTGGTTTTACACGTGTTGAAGTGTTGCAGAGAATATGTTAATAAATCCCCAGACTTTTCGTTTAAAAAATTGGAAAACTTATGAAAAGCACAATTAAACATCGACAAAGCTATGTCGATAAATTATCAAGATTTATCACCTACGTATAAAGTGGTCTATAAAATAGCCAAATGTAAATGATACTAATTCCCGTCAAATTTCGGATATTTATGTAATTACACAATAGCAATTTCAACTAATTGATAAATGATTTGCAATACAGCTCCATCCCGTCACGGATAGTGGAAGAAGTTTTATTAATTTAGTATTGTTACGTATAAAATGCGTCTATATAGGTTTATAGGTCAATGATAGCAATCTGGTTGAATTTTGGGTCTTTGGTGCATCATTTGAATCTTGCACGTTACTCTTCTTCGCGTTAAACTGGTTTTTGTTGGTACGACAAGCGATAAAAATGGCCGTTTGGCATTTTTGCTGCCTCTTTTATTTTGTTCAGCTTCTATTTTGATCATCCAAGGATAGGCAGGTTTTCTGAGGAAGTTATGCTGGGAAATATTGGGCTAGCCCTCACTGTATTTGGCGGTCGACTTTTGACTTCGTCAATTTTGGTGAAGCATTCTGGTTAGCGAGCTCTTGGAATTCGTTTTGCACGTGGCGTATGTTTGGGCAGTTAGTATGGGGCCCAGATCGACGTGCACATGGCGTCCTTTACCTATAATTAGAGCAACAGTTTTTTACAGTCCGTCCTGCTTGAATGCGTGATTTCCTGCAGTGATGGTCTGTCTGCAGCATGCTAGTGTTGTGCCCTCTGATAAGGATGTCCGATTTCCTGCAGTAATTGACTTTGACGTAGTCATCGTCCTGCCGTGCTGTAAGGTTCTACGACCTAGAGCTAACTGGTGCTTTGGAGCTCAAAGAAGAGGCCGATGCAATGTTGTGTGTTGTTTTATACGTTTAACACAATTTGAATTTTGAATTGATGTACAGTCATTTCGTAGTTTCCTCTTGCTGCACTGTGTTGCTAGCAAGTCCTGCTTGGGTTCCTTCCGAATCTCGTGGGATTTACATTTACCATTGAACTTTTGCGTCAGTTGTAGTTTGCTTGACGATCTTAATGGCGCCATTTGAATGCTTAAACTAATACATTTGATGATTTTCATCCTCGGAGCTTATTGTTAGTCTTCGCAACACTTTTTGATTTGTTTATTGGTCGTAATTAACGTACTCATGTCTTTATACTCTTTATATAGAATATTTATAAATGCAAATTTGTTACCCATATTATTCTACTTTGTGTGTTTTGAGGTGCACCTGATAATTAGGTACATTTATTGAATATTTCTATGTGTACTGTGCTGGATTTGTATACAATAATTTATTATCAGTGATCATTATACATTGCTATGATTATTTTTTTCGTAGAGATTTCAACCAATCAGAAGGCTGGATTTAGTTAAGTTATCTTGTATAATTTCGATTATACAAAATCGATTATACTATAGTAACTTCACTAGGCAACGCAATACATAACTTTTGTCAACTTGATGTTGTTTTCATGGAGATGACTTTTAGCTAGGTTAATACAAATAAATCAAGCTGCCAATAAAATATTTATTTGTTTCTAATATTAAAATTTACTCAAAAAATAATCAAATCGAATGCAATGCGTACTTTAAACAGGTTCTTCTTCTTCACGTGCCAATCCGTTACCGGATGTTGGCTATCATTCTAGCTATCATAACTTTATTCGTAGCTGCTCGGAAAAGTCCCGTTGTTGTTGTCGAGAACCACGTTCTTAGGTTTTTGAGCCAGGATATGCGCCTTCTTCCCGGGCCCCTCTTCCCTTCCATTTTCCCCTGTAGAACTAACTGTAGTAGTCTATATCTCTGTTCATTCCTCAAAATGTGTCCTAGGTATTCGAACTTTCTTTGTTTAACTACTTTCATAATTTCCAAAGATTTACCTAGTTGTTCTAATACCCTTTTGTTAGTGACATGTTGGGTCCATGATATTCGCAAAATGGGTCTATAGAGCCACATCCTAAAAGCTTCCAATCTTTTGTTTGAGGCTTCTGTCACCGTCCAGGATTCCACGCCATACAGGAGAACGGGAAAGTTGTAGCAGCGGAGTAATCTAAATCTAGTTTTCAGACTCAACTCCCTGCATTTTAATAATTTCGACATTCTAATGAACGCCGTTCTTGCCTTTTCAATACGACACCTTATTTCCAATGTGTGGTCCCACTGATCGTTAATTGTGCTGCCCAAGTAGTTGAGTGTTTCGACTCGTTCCACTCTTTTCTGATTAATCAGTAGTTGTCCTTGTGGTATAACGTTTTTAGTTACCACCATGTACTTCGTTTTTGAGATATTGATGTCGATACCAAATTCCTCGCTACTTTGTGACACTTTGTTTTCTAATTCTTGTAGATCGTCTAGATTCTCTGCCAGTATTATGGTGTCATCAGCAAATCTTATGTTATTAATCCTCTCCCCGTTCACATTTATTCCTTTTGATGTATTGAGTAGGGCTCTACTGAATATTTCTTCAGAATAAATGTTGAATAAAAGCGGTGATAATATGCAGCCCTGTCGTACACCGCGTTGGATTTAAATGGCCTTGGATAACTCTCCTTTACATTTGACTTGAGCAGTTTGATTTCAGTAGAGATCTTTTATAATGCGAAGTTCTGTATCGTCTATTCCAATTGTTTTCAGTATTTTGATAAGTTTATGGTGTTGTACCCTATCGAATGCTTTTGTGTAATCTATAAAGTATATGTGGACATCGCAGTTCACATCCCTACATCGTTGGATGAGAACCTGTATACAAAACAATGCTTCTCGTGTTCCTGTTGCTCTTCTGAAACCAAACTGTGTAGGACCCATATGTTGCTCACAACATGCGTATAGGCGTTGGTGTAATATTTTCAAAAATGCTTTCAGTAGATGACTCATTAAGCTTATTATTCGATAGTCATTGCATTTTTTGGAATTTGCTTTCTTGGGGATGCCAATGAACGTAGAGTTAAGCCATTCGGTGGGGATAGTGCCTGAATCGTAAATTTTATTGAATAAAGCAGTCAACCTTTTGATGTTTTCGTCGTCTAGGAGTTTTAGAAGCTCTACTTGTACGTCATCGGGGCCAGGTGCTTTTCCTTCTTTCATGTAAGACAGTGCTTTCTTTACCTCATCTGTTGTGATGGATGGACCAGTAATGCATCCAGGTGTATCTATATTGGTTCGGTCTTCTTTAAATAGCTCTTTTACATAGTCTTGCCACTTTTCGATTGTTTTCTGTTTGTCTGTTATCCATATTCCGTGTTCATTAACCAAATCACCAGGTGGTCTTGGTTTATATAGACCTGCTGCTTCTTTAACTTTTTTATGTAAATTGAAATGATCATGAAGTTTTTCAAGGTCTTCTATTTCCTTACATCTATCATTCAACCACCCTTCTTTATCATATCTTAGTTTTCTTCTTATTTCTTTATGAATGTTATTATATTCCTTTTTGTTTGTGCTTTTTGCTATTCTTCGTTTGTCCATTAGAAGTAGTATCTGATCTGTCATCCAAGGTTTTCTTTTTTGTGCGTCTTTTTTAAACAGGTTATACGTCTCAAACTTCCTGCACAATAACAAATCGTGCCAGTTTGACAGGTTAAATAATCCGACCGCGTTATGTAACCTGTCAAACTGACACTCTTTTATTATTGTGCAACAAGTTATCGATAAATAACCCGATAATATCGAAGTACTTATAGTATTACTTCTGATTATATCGTGTTGTTTATGTTACTGCTACTTAGTTTTTTGTGCTTTCTTTCAGAGTACCTATTGTGCTTTTGGGACTACTCTTTAAGTTCACGAATTCTCTGTTATAGTTGGATACACTTGTCGTAATTGAAATCTTCGTTGGCGTTCGTAATTTTGATTTTATTAACTTAAGTATTTTCTAAGCTACTGCATATCGCCAGCCGGAAAATGTATCCATGTAGTCACTTGATTTTGAGAGAATATAGTCGACAAATCTAAATCCGGTATCAGTATATTATGGATTTAAGTTTATACATCATCATTATCATCATCTATCAGCGTATGTGTTCCTTCTTTGGACAAATGCCTCCCCTAATTGTTGCAATTATCTACTGAATTTCTTGTAACTACTCAATCTAGTCCGAATTCTTGGCTCCTACTCAATTACCCACCAATTCGACCTGTTGTCCTCTCTTCTGCATAAATGATTAGCCAATTTCTGCTTTAAAGTTGCTACCCTTTTTGCGACGTCTTCCACCTTAGCTTTTCTATGTACTCAGCCAGCCCTTTTTTAATTCTGAACTGTATTTCAAGTATTGTTCTTTTCATATGCCTCTGAGTTATTCTTAGGCTCTCTAATATGGTCTCTGGAGAGTAAGTATATGCAACCTGCATTGATTAAATGCCCTTGTTTTTAGATATTGAGCGTGCTTCCCGTGAAGTACGTTTCCCAACTTGCCATATACGCATGTTTTAACATTCAATTTATTTCTGCTCTTTGGGTTTCCTTTATTACTCTTATTCTTTTCCTCTAAATACTTCTGTGTTTATTACCTCGATAGTGTCGTTATGTGGTTTGATTGAAGTCACATCTTATCTATTTAATATGTCCATTGTCTTGTATTTCGTCCTTAATCTTTCAAGTGTATGCATACTGTTTGCGTAGAGGGTTCTATCATCTGAGGAAAGGAAGATTTTTTTAATAGGTATCCTTCATTAATATTTAATCCTAGTGTTTTCCATTCTAAGGTTTTAAACACATCTAATACATTGGTAAAAAGTTGATAAGACGTGGTCTGATTTAAATGCCTTCTCGAAATAGGTGAAGGTCCCGTGTAGAGGTAGGTTTTGTTCATGGCTTTTCGATGCTTTGTTTTACTGCTTGGATATGGTGCTTGCCTAAAGCCTGCCTGTGCTGGTCGTTGAAAAGCGTATAATTATTGCCATTCTATCTGCTCTAATTCTAGATATCAGCTTATATACATGATATAGTAACTAGATCAGGCGATATTTTGTTGTCTCGTTCGTTGCTTATTTTGAATATTAATACCACGTTAGATGTCTTCCACAGTTAAGGTATTGGTTAAAGAACTTTGCTACGCAATGTAAGATTGTCTTCCCTCAAATGCAATCAGATTATTATGTCGTATGGTCTTTCAGCTTTGTTGTATTTCCTCTGTTTTATTGTTATTTAATTTGATATCTACATGTAGGTGGAATGTCTTCAGTATAATATCTAGTCTAGGTCCTGACCTATCTATAATACTAATAGGTGGTAGTTTATATGCATATTGCATTATTAACAATTTCAACTCTGTTTTTAAAGAGCCTGGGGTGTAATCCCTTTGTTCCGTTCTATAGTTTTGTACACTGTGTTTCGTTACATGCCGCTATATTAGCTCTATTTTTTCTAATATGTCTTCTTATTTTCGTTAACCTGTAAGGTGAAATACTCGGTCTCTTTTGGTTTGTTTTTAACTAAAATTGTTTGAAAGTCTCTACACGAGGTAGTAAGAGTTTCCGAGTTATTTCATTTTACTGATATGGGATAGTTACACTGAAAAGATTTTATTGAGAGCTGCACTAATAGAGAGCCATATTTGGAGGGTAAGAAATATATCTGGAAAGAACAGTTTTTCCAATGTAGTTCGCAATTTATTTTGAGCTATCAATCAGAAAACATTTTCAGAAAACTTCAGCAATAAGTAAACTACTTCTTCATCTTCCATTCCTATTAGGACAGTGTGCTCCTAGTACAATTGGGTTAAATTCGTATTTTCCATGGGTTAATCTGCCATCTCGATGTTTTTCGATGGTCTTTTTGTGTTGGGTTAGTGCGTGATCGTTTTCTTTCCGGTTTATTATCGTTGACCTTATGATGGCTAATCCTTTATTACCTGTGTCTTTTTCTTGTCTATGTTACTAAGTCCTAACCTTTGCAGGTTTTTCTTGGTGTGTTTTCACTTATAATACCATAAGCAGTCAAAGTTATGTCGAATATTTTTGATGTGGTATCACGAATGGCCATTGCACGTAGGTTCGATTAGGACCCGTCCTAGCGCACTCGTCCTAATCGCAAGCGCAAAGGACATGAGTAGTGATACCACCGCAAAAACATTCTACTTAACTTTGACTAAGAATGGTATTCGAGGGAAAATTTAACGAATATAACTGTAAAAATTCATTTTGGGAGCAAATTTTTACGTGAAACTTGGATTGCTGTGCGTTCGTTTCCATAGGAGCAACCAAAACGAAAAATTATAATAACTGCATTAAAAATGCCAAAAAATTATGTCGCCAGGATCACTAGTGGTTATGTCGATATAATTCTTTTTTATTGGTTGAAAACAGAACAACGCTACATTGTCATTAGTCTATTTAAATTATTTGAATTGTCTGTTATAGTTTCATTTTCGCGCTTCCACGAATTTGTTTCGTTTTGTAGGGCTCTCATATATTTATTATTTTAGCTCAATGGTTCTCAACTTTTGTTTTGTTGTGGTCTCGAGATGCTATCACACCAGTGTGATTTCTTAAAAGTCTTGTTCATTATGGTGTTCGTAGTAGTGTAAAATTCTCAGCTCATATTTTTGGAGAATGTTGTCGGAGAACAAACGGGCATGAACGAGATTAAACGAACAGTAACAATAAAAACCGGAGAATGTATTCTTTTTTTGTTAGATATTATATATACAAAAATATGCTCATGAAAATATTCTGATAACTATCAAATATCTCATAATGTCAACACTAACTGCACTGGCCTATCAATAGTAATTAGGGATAAGTATGAGATAGTTTCGAAAATGTACTTGGTTGCACTTTTATTTAAAAAATAGAACATTTTAGAAAAAAGACAGATTTAAACTTTAAACGTTTCCACAATAACAGATTTTATAAGCAGTTATATTGTTTATGTCTAGTACTAGTACATTATTAGTATATTACTCTACAAGTTGAGAAAAATGATGATTTTTGAGGTTTTCACGGCCATTGTCATTAAGTAACAAACGACTTCCGGGATTGGACCGTGTCATGATTGAGATCGAAGAACTCAACGTTTCGCCCACTTTCGTAAGGGGCTTCATCAGGAGGAAAAAGCAAAAGAGCACGGTAACTCAACGTGTTAACCACGCCAGAGGCGAAACTCTTTGCAGGGAAGGGACAGAAGAGGCGACAGTCGCCTCTGACGTGGTTCACACGTTGAGTTACCGTGCTCTTCTGTCCCTTCCCTGCAAAGAGTTTCGCCTCTGGCGTGGTTAACACGTTGAGTTACCGTGCTCTTTTGCGTTTTCCTCCTGATGAAGCCCCTTACGAAAGTGGGCGAAACGTTGAGTTCTTCGATCTCAATCATGACACGGTCCAATCCCGGAAGTCGTTTGTTACTTATTGAGAAAAATGATGTTTTTCTGAACAAGTATGGGGTGTTTGAGTACGAGCGTTAGCGAGTACTTGAACGGCCATACGAGTTCAGAAAAACCAATTTTCTAACGTGTTGAGTATACTATTTTATCGCATTTCATAAGAAATGTAAAATATGAAATTTTTACATACAAGTGACACTTAACTGTCAAAACATAACCAAGATGAGCATAACTCATTCCTAACGTACGTTTTTTTCCTATAAAAATTTTCAAGGTCAAGATAAAATTGGCATAACTGCTTTTTTAAAATATTAGAAAATTTATTTTCGTCAGGTTTTGCTGTAAACGACTTATGTCATTTTGACATCCAAATTTAAATTGTCAGCTTTTCATTTTTGAAAATGAATATGCGTAAAAAAACGGAATCTTTTAAAATTAAATGCAAAAAAGCAATTCTGAAGTGTGCAGAGGAACTGTTGGATCTGCAGTCTAACATGCCAGAAGAAGAAGTTTACGAAAGATTACCTAAAACAAAACTCCTTTAATGCCAGATTTTAAATTTCCCACCAATTTTTAGTTCTAAAAAGTTACTAAAACAAATTCTACCAACATATATTTTTTAAAGGAATCCAAGTAATGCCAACATAAACCCTAAATCCTTTGACCTTCAAAATTTTTATAGGATTTTTAATCAAATGGGTCAGATCTTCTAATCATTTATTTATGACCGCCAATTTGAGTTAACCATGGCGAAGGTTATTCAGAATTAATATAGATTTTTGCAAATATACCACGAGGAAGCGCTCTAGGACCAATCTTATATTGCTCTACATCATCCGTATACTAAGCTGTGATGGGGTGATAATTACGGCTATATTTGCTGAATATATAGCATCACTAGCTATTGGTAAGGATATAGAAACAGCAACAAGAACGCTACAACTAACAGCAAACAAGGTCACCAGATCGAGGAATAAATGACCCATTGGGCTAAACGAGGCAAAGTCTATTCATGTTAACTTCCTCACAAGGGAAATAAATTAATTGTTACAGGGCTAAGTGGTAATTACGACACTAGCGATGTTGCGGGTTTATGATAGCTTAGAATGAATGCCCAAGGCCGCCACGTAATTTCTTGTACTAAAATGACTTGTGGATTCATAAACTACGAAACGATATCCAGCCAGATTATTCAGGAGGTGCGCTTAGCGGTTTTCCACATGCAGGGCTTTACCTTTGATGCCCTCTACAGTACCTGTGAAGCTTTCTGCAGGTTCATTTACAGTGAAAGAAAAGAACACAAGCAAACAACCACAAAGTGATAAGACACATGAGTTTATAAGTCCTCCGAACTATCTGAGTGTATTTGTTGTAGTTAAAGACCTGTTGGCGCTCATAATATTTATCGCAATTATCTTATAAAGAACTGCGCGCCGTCTTCATTGAGCTTAGTTGGCGGAGCCTCAAGTATACTCTTGTATAGAAAGACACCTTTCTCCTTCCGATCGTTAGAAGAGTTTTTCCTCTGGCGTGGTTTACACATTGAGTTACCGTGCTCTTTTGTTTTCTTCCTGATGAAGCCCCTTACGAAAGTGGGCAAAACGTTGAGTTCTTCGATCTCAATCATGACACGGAAGTCATTTGTTACTTAATGACAATGGCCGTGAAAGCCTCCGAAATTACCTTGTTGTGAAATTACTTGTAATCGCTTTCTTTTATTTAAATCAGTTAGTCTTACACCATAAATAGCATATTCCATATTCACATTGCTCATTGCGAGCGTATATGGGTTTTGTATATACGTATATGCGACCTAAATCTATTAAAAAATACACATACACATACGCATAATTATTTGTAACAACAAAATTTTTAGAATTTCAATTTACCTTCAGTCAATTTTAATCAGTTTAATTTGATTTTAACATTAACAATATTATTTTTATATTTACTTTAACTTATGTACTACCTTGCTCTCATGTTGAGTTTTTATATATTGTGTGTCGTTTGATTTTCGCAATTTATTAAAGTGCTGGAGCCCAAATGTGTTTTCTTTGTGTTGAACCTTAATCTTTATGAAAAAGCGAAATTCTTACCTTCATTTGTATTCGTTTTACCGACAAGTAAGTTAGACGGTGAATGTAAACCATCTGAAGGTTTGTAAACTTAGAAAGGATACAAAAAGTCAAAATCAAAGCATCTTAAAGATATGATATATACAAAAAGAAGAAGAAATTGCGCTTTTGTTATTTAAGCTTTAGCTATGGCTTCTATATTTCACGGAAAATCATTTAAAATCTATTAACGCCGATATTTTATTAAGGAGAGATGTTCTTATATTTTTTTTCTTTTGACAATTTAATGCATACACTAAAAATCCCATAAGCCGCGGTTTTTTTGTCACTATGACAGCGGCAAAAGTTTGCCCTAACTTTTCTAGTGACAAAACGAAACCTAACTTTTAAAACGGCCTAATTCTAGTAAGCCTAGCAGAGTTGCTAAGGACCGACGACGGTGCGGTTCTTAGTTCTTTCGCCTTGTTTGTTAATTTAGTGACTTCTAAATTACCTAATATGTAAATTAAATACGTATTCATTAAATTGTCGTATCGAATTACACTCAAGATTTTTTTTATCGAAGTAAACTTAACATTTATAATTCAAGTTTCCTTGCCTTTAGGCAATTCCACTCAAAAAACTGCCAGAAAAAATTACTCGTCCTTCGGACTCGTAATTTTTTCAGAGGCAGTTTTTTTCGTTAAATTGCCAAGCAAGAAAATTCTCATTAAAATGTCAAGTTTACTTCGACAAAAAAAAGCTCTCGTGTAATTATAAGCGAGTAAATAGATATAGGTTTTCAACTATTAAAGGGCCGGTTCTACAAACCAAGGATAAAGTTATCCGGATTGCTGTAACAAAGAAAACTATGACAGTTATTCCTCGGATAGCTTATTCTAATTATATGTTTAAATTGTAGAATGGGCCCTAATCCCTTATTGTTTTTTCGATGATAAAAGGGCTACGTCTTTGTATATCAGTTTTCATTAATAAATATTAGATTAAAGAAACTAATCATTTCAGTATTTGTCAAACAATTTTAAACGATACCTAAATTAGTTGCACTCATGTGTTTAGAACCAAAACATAATTTTAACTTTTAAAATTAAAAATGCATATATTTCGTAAGTTGGCTGTTACATGCGGAAATGTGCAATAAAACTGTCAGCAGTTCTTGTCAGCATCGGTCGAATGACCAGGTGAACAAACTGCAATTATGCAAACTTGCCATCTGTTTGTTATGAAATTAAAAACGCAAGTGCATATGCGAGCTGAACTGGTGCAAATAATCTGAACCTTGTAATTTACATCATAGTATTATGTATATAAATAGGAACTTTTCTAGCCAATAAACAATACAGTTTTAACATCTGTCTGTATTCACCCAACCCCTGCAACAAGGGAACTAAGTCTATTATTACATCATCTCGTGTGAGACTGCACGAGACCGTTGGTTTGCAACCCTTTCTAATTCCTGCACCCCTAAGACGTATCCTGCAATTGTTCAAATTAAAATCATACAGTCCACTATAACCTCCACCCTGAACACATAATTTAGTAGGGTGTTGCCTTTTAGAGGCAACCCCGTTTAAAAAAAATAGGTCACTGTCTTTTGCTGGAAGTTAATAATCATCAATAATTTTGCCTTATTCTCTCTTTAATTCAATCCGCAGATTGGTTTGCAGAGCTCTATCTTCCTCTATCGCTGGCTAATTTCTTCGTTTCGCAATAAGAATTGCTGCCAGCTTATCTCGCTGCATGTAGTCACGTCGTGGTCTTCTTCTTCCGGGTTTTCCCTGGCGTTGTCATTCAATCACATTTACTATAAATTGATGGTGTCTATATATACATACAGATTGCGGCAGGCAACTAGGACCATAGCAAAAGCAAGGACACTTTACATGTGGCCGTAATTGTATTTAAAACATTTTAAAATCCTTGTATTTATAATGATCCTAACGACCTACCGCTATCGCACATTGATTGTTCGTTTGTTAAACACCACGAGGTCACATGCATATTCTCCTTGCTTTTGCAATGGTCCTAGTTGCCTGCCGCAATCTGAATATATTTGGTATGGCAGATACAACAAATAACAATTATTGAATATAAATAAATAAACAAATATACAACATAAATAAAGTACAATACAAAACATAACTAAAATACAATACAGATTATAAATAAAATAAAATATAATGCAGACAATAAAATAGGAAGTAAATGAATAATAAATTTGTCAGTTATACGTATGAGAAATTTGGTGTCATAATTGGGTATCTAGATTTGTCAGCCAGGCCACTGCATCCTCACCGGATTTATGGACGTTCTTTTTTGTGCCATTGAACCTTCGTATTGGGCACCCTGGCAATATGTCCGATCGTCTGCGTCGGGTGGCCGCAGTCGCAGTCAGGTTTTTCGGGGATGCCCCATTTGTATTTTAGATACTCACATCTGCCGTGGCCAGTGCGAACACGGTTTAGTGCCGACCATGTCTTCCTTGGTAGGTTGAATCCGGCTGGTTGAATCGTGGGATCTGTTATCAGGTTCGAGGTGTCAGGGTTGAAAGCAGTCCATTCGTTAATCCAGGATGAACGTTGGAAGTTTTCTTGGACGAGTGATTCTGCTAATGTTCACGCGGGCTTCTTCGATATTAGTCTTTGCGTGTGCTGTCTAGTATAATCTTGATAAATGGGCAGCTGTGGATTGCTACAGAATTTCAGCCATTCGTTTTTCAGGGTAGCTTGCCTTCGTATATGAGGGGGAGATATGTTGGACAGTACTGGTAACTACTGGAGAGGTGTGGATTTGATTGTGCTGGAAACTGTTTTCATAGTATCGTTCAGTTGGACGTCAACCGTGTCGGTATGTGTACTATTAATCCAAACCGAGCTGCAGTATTCTGCTACTGAATATACTAGTGCTAGGGCAGAAGTTCTGAGCCTGTTCCTGTTAGTTGTTCGTCAATAATTTTGGTCATCGCATTTAGAATTGCCTTTAAGCTTGGGAGGAGATGATAACGAACGAACACATTTTAGTGGGGCACAAGTAGTGCCTTTACGCTCAATTTTCTCCACATTTCAGTCTGCATGGGTAGTGATGGATTTTCCTTTTACAAGTTTGCAGCTTTCATTCTCGCGTTGTGGCACTGCAAGCATGAAACTATTCTCGTTTTCTAGGTCTTCGAGCCTCAAGCATAATGGCTTCGGCATGCTGCGGTTTTTTTAAACTATTGGTAAATAGATCCTAAAAGCCTGAGCAAGTTTCAAACTGCGATTTTCAGTTTAACTCATGGGTTCCATTATTCGACTCTTTTTTGGAATTTTGTGCCCAGATTTACTCGAACATCATCAATATACGACGTTAGCTGCTTACTTGATTTAAAAGTTTTTTGAATGTAATGTCAAATTTGGTGTCAAATGGTGTCTTCGTTTAGGTCCTAAACATGAAGCGCTCAAGTGCAGGCCAGCATCGCAAACGTAGTCTCGAAGTAACAAGCGACACATCGGATAGTTCAGATTCAGATATAGTTGAAAGGGTAGAAAAGAATGCCAGACTAAAATCAGACAGTGCTAATGGGGGGCGATCGGAAACGAAAGACGTGCCAGTGCAAGAACCACAACCGTCTTCGTCGAAAGTTACAAACTTAAATGAAGACAATCGGTCATCACCTGGCGGCAGCGACGAACAGGTCGAAAAGTGCCCGATATGTCTAACATCGTTTAAAAACCAAGAAGTAGGCTCTGCCGAAGCATGTAACCACAGTTTCTGTGCAAAGTGTATTAAGGAATGGACAAAAAGTAACAACACGTGTCCTTTGGATCGTAAAAAGTTCAATTTAATTCTGGTACGGAGCAATTACAATGGGCAATATGTACGGAGCATACCAGTACAAGAACCTACAAACAAGGAATTGGAAGATCATTTCGAAGAAGAAATGTATATCACTTGCCTAGTTTGTGGTTTGACAGAGAATCAAGATCGTATGTTGGTGTGTGACGACTGCGATTGCTCCTACCACCTCGATTGTCTCGAACTATCAGAGGAGCCTGTAGGCGAGTGGATCTGTCCTGAATGTATAGAACATTTTTATACATAAATACTCATCTTCCATATTAGTAAGCCGGTCTGTCCATCATGCTACGCCCTGAATAACTTTAAGATACAGATGAGGTTATGGAAATTCAACGCTGGATAACTGCTCTAGTTGAAAAAATTAACTGTGAATAATCATATAGTGATACATACTAAGTAACCGATGTTATGTAGTATAATTAGCTTTAATCAAGCATATTTAATTGTACATTTGGCACAAATAGAAACACTTCGGCATATGAGCATTCTAGTATCAACAATCATCAGCATTGCGAGGAAAATATACTGGAAGAAAAAGAAATTGGTGTATAGATAATAATAATAGTATGATAATATTAGCCCGTATGAATCCAATTATTATTGGGCAAGGGCCTTCTCCAGGGTTTTCCATGTGTTTCTGTCCTGGGCTACTTTCATCCAGCTTTCACCAGCTATGGATACAAGTCACGCATTGTCTAATATAACGGTTATTCGCCTTTCTGGAAGTGTCTTCGGCAATAACGTTCTGTTACAAATACGAGGATAGATTGGTTTGCTTCGATCCTGACCTAGATTTCATTACAAAAAATGTTGCAAACAATATATGTTAAAATGACAATCGGACGTCCAATTTAAGTCCAACCACGTGTGAATTTAATTAAACACAAAGGAAACGCTCCAGCGTTATATATTTGATTTTTTCTTCGAACGTATGTTCGGAGAATTTTGCTTTAGGAAATCATTATAGTGACTCTAAATTTCTGTAAGGACAGTTTGTCTAATTTCCAAATCAACATAACGTTGTAAAGCTTTGGTGTGATATCAATGGTGACATAAACACAAATGTGGGCTTCCAGAGTTAATAAAAATTACCTCCCGCTGGTTGAAAGTTGACGGTTTTATTTTCTAAAATTAGGATGCAAAAGCCGACTCTCTATATAGTGAGAAGTAAAAAATATTATTAATTGTTTATAATGCAGTTGTCACAAATGTGTGACGGGCAAAGCAAACCAATCAATCCTCGCAGTAGGTTTGTTTGCTCAGTACTACTTAATAGTTATAGCTAGCCAATCATAATGACGTGCTGCGAAACAAAAAATAGGAAGATGTTACTACATACAAAAAATAGGAAGATGTTACTACATTTTGGTTTTACACGTGTTGAAGTGTTGCAGAGAATATGTTAATAAATCCCCAGACTTTTCGTTTAAAAAATTGGAAAACTTATGAAAAGCACAATTAAACATCGACAAAGCTATGTCGATAAATTATCAAGATTTATCACCTACGTATAAAGTGGTCTATAAAATAGCCAAATGCAAATGATACTGATTCCCGTCAAATTTCGGGTATTTATGTAATTACACAATAGCAATTTCAACTAATTGATAAATGATTTGCAATACAGCTCCATCCCGTCACGGATAGTGGAAGAAGTTTTATTAATTTAGTATTGTTACGTATAAAATGCGTCTGTATAGGTTTATAGGTCAATGATCGCAATCTGGTTGAATTTAGGGTCTTTGGTGCATCATTTGAATCTTGCACGTTACTCTTCTTCGCGTTAAACTGGTTGTTGTTGGTACGACAAGCGATAAAAATGGTCGTTGGGCATTTTTGCTGCCTCTTTTATTTTGTTCAGCTTCTATTTTGGTCATCCAAGGATAGGCAGGTTTTCTGGGGAAGTTATGCTGGTAAATATTGGGCTAGCCCTTGCTGTATTTGGCGGTCGACTTTTGACTTCGTCAAGTTTGGTGAAGGATTCTGGTTGGCGAGCTGTTGGAATTCGTTTTGCACGTGGTGCATGTATGGGGCCCAGATCGACGTGCACATGGCGTCTGCAGGTGGCGTCCTTTACCTATAATTAGAGCAACAGTTTTTTACAGTCCGTCCTGCTTGAATGCGTGATTTCCTGCAGTGATGGTCTGTCTGCAGCATGCTAGTGTTGTGTCCTCTGATAAGGATGCCCGATTTCCTGCAGTAATTGACTTTGACCTAATCATCGTCCTGCCGTGCTGAAAGGTTCGCCGACCTAGAGCTAACTGATGCTTTGGAGCTCAAAGAAGAGGCCGATGTAATGTTGTGTGTTGTTTTATACGTTTAAAACAATTTGAATTTTGAATTGATGTACAGTAATGACGTAGTTTTCTCTGTGCACGGTGTTGCTAGCAAGTCCTGCTTGGGTTCCTTCCGAATCTCGTGGGTTTTACATTTACCATTATTCTACTTTGTGTGTTTTGAGGTGCACCTGATAATTAGGTACATTTATTGAATATTTCTATGTGTACTGTGCTGATTTGTATTTGTATACAATAATTTATTATCAGTGATCATTATACATTTCTATGATTATAGCGTCTTGTTTATATTACTGCTACCTAGTTTTTTGTGCTTTTTTTAGAGTATTGTGTTTTTGGGACTACTCTTTAAGTTTATGAATTCTCTGTTATAACTGGATACACTTGTCGTAATTGAAATCTTCGTGGGATACTTTTGACAACGTCTTACGAGAATTTAAAGACAGTATCCCATCGAATTTGACGTATCTCATTTCTAATATGATCCTTTAAAGCTTCAATATTAACCGGTCTATTGCTGTAAACCTTATTCTTTACGTCACCCCACATCTGTCATTTTGAGAGATAAATCCGTCAAACCCTATATCGTTGAATTTGTCTTTTGAAGGACTATTTGATTCCTCGGTAATATACAGGGTGTCCAGTTTAAAATACAAAAGTTGGTATTTTTTCTGAACAACCCTGTACAGTTACGGAAACGGTTTTGTCTTTCCTAGATGCGCCGTTTTTACCTATATAAGTCTATTCATATCCGGTAGTTTTTGAAATATTTGCTATATTCCAGCCTTTTTTACACCCTGTATATTATGTTTTTACATATTTAGTAACGTTTCCATATTGCATTTTAGAATAAACGTATTACACATATTACGCGGTATAATAAACTCTCTTTATATCTTCTATGAAAGAAAATCTTATTTTAGAGAGAACTGTTCTCGATATACTCGTAGTGTAACTACAGAACACATGTTTTATTGTAGTTATTTTGCAGCTTCCGTGTTCTCTTAGAAGCTGCTGTGGCCCCCACAGATTCTATTCAACCCCTGGGGTGTAACATGGCTCTCATGGAGATCCACTGCTTTATATGATGTTTCGTAAATGACCGGAGAATGGAGCTCCATTCATGCTCTGTCAGCGTATTTCTTTCTGATCATTTTTGTTGCTTTATATGCTAGCACCAAGATAATTTAAGTTCATTACTTGATTGATCATCTGGTTGTCTATACTATAATACGCGTCTCTTGAGTAGGCATATTCTCATTTTCTCTCTATCGAAAGCAAGTTAAACCTAAATAGGTATAGGTTTTCAACTATTAACGGGCCGGTTCTACAAACCAAGGATAAAGTTATCCCGGTTGCTGTAACAAAGAAAACTATGACAATTAAACCTCGGATAGCTTATTATAGGTATTTTCTTAGATTGTAGGATGGACCCTAATCCCTTATTGTTTATTCGATGATAAAAGGGCTACGTCTTTGTATATCAGTTTTCATTAGATTAGAGAAACTAATCACTTCAGTATTGGTCAAACAATTTTAAACGATACCTAGTTGCATTCATGATTTAGTAGGGTGTTGACTTTTAGAGGCAACCCAACTAAAATAAAATAGGGCACTGTCTTTTGCTGAAAATTAAGAATCACCAATAATTTTGCCTTATTCTCTCTTCAATTCAATCCACAGGGTGGTTTGCAGCGCTATATCTTCCCCTATCGCTGGTTAATTTCTTCATTTTGCAATAAGAATTGCTGCCACCTTATTTCACTGCTTGTTTTATGTAGTCACGTCGTGGTCCTCTTCTTCCGGGTTTTCCCTAGCGTTGTCCTTCAATCACATTTACTATAAATTGATGGTGTCTGTATATATATACATACAGATTGCGGCAGGCAACTAGGACCATAGCAAAAGCAAGGGCACTTTACATGTGGCCGTAATTGCATTTAAATTTTTTTTAAATCGAATATATACCTTGTATTTATAATGATCCTAACGACCTACCGCTATCGCACATTGATTGTTCGTTTGTTAAACACCACGACGGCCACATGAATATTCTCCTTGCTTTTGCAATAGTCCTAGTTGCCTGCCGCAATCTGAATATATTTGGTATGGCAGATACAACAAATAACAATTATCTATACATATACATATAAAGGAAAGTCACAACCCTGACTAATCAATGCAGAGCCGTAACCACTGGTACTACGAAGTTGAAATTTGGGTGGAAGATTCAATTTGTTACGTAAGGTCGTGCTAAGAAGAGATTATTTACAATTCTACCCCTAAGGGGGTGAAAAGGGGTAAAATGTGTTTTTACGAATTCCTCAATATCTCTTACACCCTATGAGATATAGACTTGGTGTTTACTTCCAAAGATTTTCAATGCAAATGCCTAAAAACATATTTCAGGATTTTGCCATAACCAACCCCTAAAGGTTCAAATATGGAATCGGGGTGAATTAAAGAACCCTTCGTATCTCCTATGTTTCTTCAGTTAAAACATTCTTTTTTCTCATATAGAAGTATTTTTAAAATATTTAAAAAGTGGTTTAAGGAATTTTGAAAAATTTGCCCGTAAGGGGGTGAAAAGGAGTAAACCGTGTTTTCACGAATTCCTCAATGTCTCTTAGACCCGATAAGATATAGACTTGCTGTTTGATTGCATAGGTATCCAAGGCAAATGTCTAAAAACCATTTCAGGATTTTGCCCTAATCAACCCTTAAAGGTGCGAATCTGCATTCGGGGTGAATTATAGAACCTCTTGTATGTCTTGTGTTTGTTAGGTTAGAGCATTCTCTTTTGTCATATAGATGTGTTTTTCAAATCTTTAGAAAGGGGTTTTAGGGTTTTTTAAATTTCACCCCTAAAGCGGTAAAAAGGGAAAACTGAAATGGGGTAGGGGGATAAAATTACAAATTATTTCCCCTCTGGGTTCATTTCAGAATAAAACGGGCTGAAAGAATTTTTAGAAATTTTACTCTAAAGGGTGAAAAAGGGTAAACTGTGTTGGCAGGAATTTCTCAATATCTCTTAGAATAAAATAGGAGAATTTCTGAAATTCCATTCCCTTGTGGTGGAAACATGTATCCTGCTATAATTTATGAATACAATATTTACTAAGTACATATATTTTTGATGATATCTCATTGTTATACTAAAACTATAGTTTTATCAATCTATACAAGGATAACGTCAATTATATACACATTTCCAGGTGGTACGTGAAGAATAAAAGAGCAAGGAAAACTTTTGTCGGAAGAATATTGTTTTCTTTTTACTTACAATATTGTTTTTCAGCCTTTTTTAGTTCAGTGTATTGATTGAGGGGCAAGGGGGGGGGAGCAGAATTCATTTAAGATTTAGAAGAAGAAACAAACATTTATAGTCCGTACGAAGAACGGGCATCTTGCTAGTTAAATATAAATAAATAAACAAATATACAACATAAATGAAGTACAATACAAACATAACTAAAATATAATACAGACTATTCAATTCACCTGTCATCTGTCAAAAAGTGACCAATAAAAATCCAGAATTCTGACGTTCTTGACCAATCAAAAAAAATATCAGCGGATATATCTTCCTAGAAGGTATTCAAGTGACTATTTTAAACAAATGTGATTTTTATTAGAAAAAGTCAATATTAGTGTTCTGTTACTATAGAAATTGCGTAGTTTGTTGCTAAATTTACTGAAAACTAATTTGAAAAAGTAGTTTGGTTCATTAAATAGTCCCTCGAATACCATTCTTAATCAAAGTTAAGTAGATTATTTTTGCAGTGGTATCACTACTCATGTCCATTGCGCTTCGGATCGTGCCAAAGCGCAATGGACAATTGTGACACCACCGCAAAAATAGTCTACATAACTTTGACTACTCATGGTATTATAAGTGACTATAAATAAAATAAAATATCATGCAGACAACAAAATAGGAAGTAAAAGAATAATAAATTTGTCAGTTATAGGTATGAGAAATTTGGTGTCATAATTGGATATCTAGATTTGTCAGCCACGCCACTGCATCCTCACCGGCTTTATGGACGTTCCTTCTTGTGCCATTGATCCTTCGTATTGGGCACCCTGACAATATGTCCGATCGTCTGCGTCGGGTGGCCGCAGTCGCAGTCAGGTTTTTCGGGGATGCCCATTTGTATTTTAGATACTCACATCTGCCGTGGCCAGTGCGCACACGGTTTAGTGCCGACCATGTCTTCCTTGGTAGATTGAATCCGGCTGGTTGAATCGTGGGATCTGTTATCAGGTTCGAGATGTCAGGGTTGAAAGCAGTCCATTCGTTCGTCCAGGATGAACGTTGGAAGTTTTCTTGGACGAGTGATTCTGCTAATGTTCACGCGAGCTTCTTCGATATTAGTCTTTGTGTGTGCTGTCTAGTATAATCTTGATGAATGGGCAGCTGTGGGTTGCTACAGAATTTCAGCCATTCGTTTTTCAGGGTAGCTTGCCTTCGTAGATGAGGGGGAGATATGTTGGACAGTACTGGTAACCACTGGAGAGGTGTGGCTTTGATTGTGCCGGAAACTGCAGTATTCTGCTAGTGAATATACTAGTGCTAGGGCAGAAGTTCTGACGCTGTTCCTGTTAGTTGTTCGCCGATTATTTTGGTCATCGCATTTAGAATTGCTTTAAGCTTGGAGGAGATAATAACGAACAATAGCTATTTTTGTATTAAGGGCGTGAAGGAGGCGATTTTGGCCCGCGCGAATTATAAGCCAGAGGCCCGAAGGGCCGAAGGATTATAAAACGCCAAAGGGCCAAAATCGCCGTTCACGCCCGAAATGCAAACAAGATTTTTTGTAAAATCCACCATAAAGCTTTGAAAAATAAATGGCACGATTCGTTCTCAAAAATCAAATTGTTGTTGGTTGCCATGTGATGCTGGTTTTTTAGGCCTTAGGGCGCAAAAGGCATTATTTACGCCCGCAAATTATTTTTAGGCCTTAGGCGCAAACGCACTATTTACGCCCGCAAATTAATGCATAAATGACCATATTTTAGTACGATTTTACAAAAACACATTTTAGTGGGGCACACAAATAGTGCCTTCACGCTCAATTTTCTCCACATTTCAGTCTGCATGGATTTTCCTTTTACAAGTTTGCAGCTCTCATTCTCGCGTTGTGGCACTGCAAGCATGAAACTAATCGCGTTTTCTAGGTCTTCGAGCCTCAAGCATAATGGCTTCGGCATGCTGCTGTTTTTTTAAACTATTGGTAAATGGATCCTAAAAGCCTGAGTGAGCAAGTTTCAAATTGCGATTTCCAGTTTAACTCATGGGTTTCATTATTCGACTCTTTTTTGGAATGTTGTGCCCAGATTTACTCGAACATCATCAATATATGACGTTAGCTGCTTACTTGATTTAAAAGTTTTTTTAAATGTAATGTCAATTTGGTGTCAAATAAAATCTTCGTTTAGGTCCTAAACATGAAGCGCTCAAGTGCAGGCCAGCATCGCAAACGTAGTCTCGAAGTAACCAGCGACTCATCGGATAGTTCAGATTCAGATATAGTTATAACGGTAAAAAAGAATGCCAGACTAAAATCAGACAGTGCTAATGGCGGGCGATTGGAATCGAATGACGTGCCAGTGCAAGAACCACAACCGTCTTCGTCGGAAGTTATAAACTTAAATGAAGACAATCGGTCATCACCTGACAGCAGCGACGGACAGCCGAAGAGTGCCCGCTATGTCTAACATCGTTTAAAAACCAAGAAGTAGGCTCTCCCGAAGCATGTAACCACAGTTTCTGTGCAAAGTGTATTAAGAAATGGACAAAAAGTGACAACACGTGTCCTTTGGATCGTAAAAAGTTCAATTTAATTCTGGTACGGAGCAATTACAATGGGCAATATGTACGGAGCATACCAGTAAAAGAACCTACAAACAAGGAATTGGAAGATCTTTTCGAAGAAGAAATGTATATCACTTGCCTAGTTTGTGGTTTGACAGAGAATCAAGATCGTATGTTGGTGTGTGACGACTGCGATTGCTCCTACCACCTCGATTGTCTCGAACTATCAGAGGAGCCTGTAGGCGAGTGGTTCTGTCCTGAATGCATAGAACATTTTCATACATAAATAGACTCATCTTCCATAGTAGTAACTCGGTCTGTCCATCATGCTACCCCCCTGAATAACTTTAAGATACAGATGAGGTTATGGAACTTCAACGCTGGATAACTGCTCTAGTTGAAAAAATTAACTGTGAATAATCATATAGTGATACATACTAAGTAACCGATGTTATGTAGTATAAATAGTTTTAATCAAGCATATTTAATTGTACATTTGGCACAAATAGAAACACTTCGGCATAAGAGCATTCTAGTATCAACAATCATCAGCATTGCGAGGAAAATATACTGAAGAAGAGAAATTGGTGTATAGATAATAATAATAGTATGATAATATTACCCCGTATGAATCCAATTATTATTGGGCAAGGGCCTTCTCCAGGGTTTTCCATGTGTTTCTGTCCTGGGCTACTTTCATCCAGCTTTCACCAGCTATGGATACAAGTCACGCATTGTCTAATATAACGGTTATTCGCCTTTCTGGAAGTGTCTTCAGCAATAACGTTCTGTTACAAATACGAGATAGATTGGTTTGCTTCGATCCTGACCTAGATTTCATTACAAAAAATGTTGCAAACAATATATGTTAAAATGTCAATCGGACTTCCAATTTAAGTCCAACCACGTGTGAATTTAATTAAACACAAAGGAAACGCTCCAGCGTTATATATTTGATTTTTTCTTTGAACGCATGTTCGGAGAATTTTGCTTTAGGAAATCATTATAGTGACTCTAAATTTCTGTAAGGACACATTGTCTAATTTCCAAATCAACACAACGTTGTAAAGCTTTGGTGTGATATCAATGGTGACATAAACACAAATGTGGGCTTCCAGAGTAATAAAATTACCTCCGCTGGTTGAAAGTTGACGGTTTTATTTTCTAAAATTAGGATGCAAAAGCCGACTCTCTATATAGTGAGAAGTAAAAAATATTATTAATTGTTTATAATGCAGTTGTCACAAATGTGTGACGGCAAAGCAAACCAATCAATCCTCGCAGTAGGTTTGTTTGCTCAGTACTACTTAATAGTTATAGCTAGCCAATCATAATGACGTGCTGCGAAACAAAAAATAGGAAGATGTTACTACATTTTGGTTTTACACGTGTTGAAGTGTTGCAGAGAATATGTTAATAAATCCCCAGACTTTTCGTTTAAAAAATTGGAAAACTTATGAAAAGCACAATTAAACATCGACAAAGCTATGTCGATAAATTATCAAGATTTATCACCTACGTATAAAGTGGTCTATAAAATAGCCAAATGCAAATGATACTGATTCCCGTCAAATTTCGGGTATTTATGTAATTACACAATAGCAATTTCAACTAATTGATAAATGATTTGCAATACAGCTCCATCCCGTCACGGATAGTGGAAGAAGTTTTATTAATTTAGTATTGTTACGTATAAAATGCGTCTGTATAGGTTTATAGGTCAATGATCGCAATCTGGTTGAATTTAGGGTCTTTGGTGCATCATTTGAATCTTGCACGTTACTCTTCTTCGCGTTAAACTGGTTGTTGTTGGTACGACAAGCGATAAAAATGGTCGTTGGGCATTTTTGCTGCCTCTTTTATTTTGTTCAGCTTCTATTTTGGTCATCCAAGGATAGGCAGGTTTTCTGGGGAAGTTATGCTGGTAAATATTGGGCTAGCCCTCGCTGTATTTGGCGGTCGACTTTTGACTTCGTCAATTTTGGTGAAGCATTCTGGTTAGCGAGCTGTTGGAATTCGTTTTGAACGTGGTGCATGTTTGGGATGTTAGTAATGGGCCCAGATCGACGTGCACATGGCGTCTGCAGGTGGCGTCCTTTACCTATAATTAGAGCAACAGTTTTTTACAGTCCGTCCTGCTTGAATGCGTGATTTCCTGCAGTAATGGTCTGTCTGCAGCATGCTAGTGTTGTGCCCTCTGATAAGGATGCCCGATTTCCTTCAGTAATTGACTTTGACCTAATCATCGTCCTGCCGTGCTGTAAGGTTCGACGACCTAGAGCTAACTGATGCTTTGGAGCCCAAAGAAGAAGCCGATGTAATGTTGTGTGTTGTTTTATACGTTTAACACAATTTGAATTTTGAATTGATGTACAGTAATGACGTAGTTTTCTCTGTGCACAGTGTTGCTAGCAAGTACTGCTTGGGTTCCTTCCGAATCTCGTGGGTTTTACATTTACCATTATTCTACTTTGTGTGTTTTGAGGTGCACCTGATAATTAGGTACATTTATTGAATATGTCTATGTGTACTGTGCTGATTTGTATTTGTATACAATAATTTATTATCAGTGATCATTATACATTGCTATGATTATAGCGTCTTGTTTATATTACTGCTACTTAGCTTTTTGTGCTTTTTTTCAGAGTATTGTGCTTTTGCGACTACTCTTTAAGTTTATGAATTCTCTGTTATAACTGGATACACTTGTCGTAATTGAAATCTTCGTGGGATACTTTTGACAACGTCTTACGAGAATTTAAAGACAGTATCCCATCGAATTTGACGTATCTCATTTCTAATATGATCCATTAAAGCTTCAATATTAACCGGTCTATTGTTGTAAACCTTATTCCTTAAGTCACCCCACATCTGTCATTTTGAGATATAAATCCGTCAAACCCTATATCGTTGAATTTGCCTTTTGAAGGAATATTTGATTCCTCGGCAATATACAAGGTGTCCAATTTAAAATACAAAAGTTGGTATTTTTTCTGACCAACCCTGTACAGTTACGGAAACGGTTTTGTCCTTCCTAGATGCACCGTTTTTACCTATATAAGCCTAGCAATTTTGAAAAATTCATATCCGGTAGTTTTTGAAATGTTTGCTATATTCCAGACTTTTTTTACACCCTGTATATTATGTTTTTACATATTTAGTAACGTTTCCATATTGCATTTTAAAATAAACGTATTTACACATATTACGCGTTATAATAAACTCTCTGTATATCTTCTATTAAAGAAAATCTTATTTTAGAGAGAACTGTTCTCGATATACTCGTAGTGTACCTACAGAACACATGTTTTATTGTAGTTATTTTGCAGCTTCCGTGTTCTCTTAGAAGCTGCTGTGGCCCCCACAGATCCTCCTCAACCCCTGGGGTGTAACATGGCTCTCATGGAGATCCACTGCTTTATATGATGTCTCGTAAATGACCGGAGAATGGAGCTCCATTCATGCTCTTTCAGCGTATTTCTTTCTGATCATTTTTGCTGCTTTATATGCTAGCACCAAGATAATTTAAGTTCATTACTTGATTGATCATCTGGTTGTCTATACTATCATACGCGTCTTTGCTCTCTGTAACATTAAACTTAGGCAACATGCGTTGCAAGTCGCTTTAGTTTTCTGCAATAATCACAGTATGGTTTTCATATAGCATAGGTTTTCGGTAGGTGTTCTCCATCCTCAGCGTCTATATAATTTACTCATGGCGACTCTGAATAACGTAGCACTAATGTAGCCTCCTTGCTTTATTCTTGATAATGGTTGGGTTTCTTCTGTTAATTACCTGATTCAAGGTCTGTACCAGACCATTAAATGGTATACAAGTAGGTTTATTAAATTCAATGACGTTTTTATACAAATCGACATTATATCGTGATTAGAATTGAGTTGCGAATTCATTTGAAAGTAAATAATGCATATATTCTTCACTTTTTCCAACTTTTTGACATCTCATTTAAACTAGAAAAGATTGAGAGTGCCACGGATATGGATTTTGGCAACAGTAACATAACTTTTCTGACAATAGATTCATCATCTTAGTTTGCAGTTGTCAGGTCAGGTTTTACATTTTTATTTTATACCGAACTTTATGTAACTTTCTTATAAAATGACTCAGGCAGCCGTCCAGGGCGTTCAGGAGCAATCTCCTGAAATGCCACGCGTTCAATTTCCGGCAAGACTCATGAAAAATGGCCGGGTTGTAATTTTTCTTGGTGCGTCGTCTTGCAGATACAAGCTGTGGGTCAAGTGTGATGAACGATGTCGCCGCACGTTACAGATTCGTACTTGCTACGAGATAGCTCGCCGCTCCTGCTGAGAAGTTTAACCCAGTTTCGGTGAATGCGAAAGAGTCCAGATACCCCAAAACGCGATTGCAGTCCAGTTTAATTATTACGGTCGTAAGCGATTCCTGCAGCCTGGTAGTAAACACGCGCATTGTTTATGGCGTGTAAAGGCGTACAGTTGAAGACACGGGAAGTAGCCCAAAGCCACAATCACGGCTCCTTTGGCAAATTCGTGCTGAAAAGTGATGTCCCGTAAATTTAACTTTATTGTTCGGCATGAATTAGTTAAATGCCGGGCCCGTGGTAGCGATAGCTTTACGAAGCGCAAACTTTTGGGGTATTTATGCTTTGGGACGCCGAATATATAATGAGACATTGCTTCTTCACGTATATAGGTTACATAAAGTAGAATTTTTTACAAAAGCGCGGCAGCAGAAACTGGAATAACATGAAAGTATACTCTGTTCTAGATTCTTTGTCACGTAAAATATGATACTGAGTTACTTTCAACTTGTGTCGTACCAGCTGAAGGATGAAGACAAATAGAATCGTTGCATAGATGACTACGAAGGTTGTTCCTAACCTAACCCCTTTCACTATTATGTGCTGATAACAAAAACAATACTTGCATTCTAAAAATTTTGAGTTTGTGAACTGTAATGAAAAAGCTTTTTATCATACGGGCTCATTTAATCAAGATAGTTTTCAAAACTTGTATCAGAAGAGGCTACCATAATTATGTTTATTTGAAATATAAGACGAAATGACAAAAAAGGCTCTCAGAAAACATACCAAAAAACGATTGGGAATGGTGGTTCAGTGACGTAGAAAAATGTAAAAAAGAAGGTAAAGATCGTCTACCCACGTTGAAAAACAATTGCTTAGTGCACATGAATGAATACAGAAGACTGAACTAACAAATCAAATGTTTAGTATGCGAGCCAAAATGAATTTTTATAATTATATGTTTATTGGGTCCACACTACGTAGTGAACGTTTTAAACCTACTAAAGTCGTTTGTAGTTAAGGTATAGAATACCTGGCTCTGATATACGTTGGTACTATACAAAACGTTGCGCTATTTGTTACTGCAACACTCAGTATCTGGCACATAGGCTATTTTATTTTTAAATTCTGTAAATTTTTTTTACTTATCCTTGGTAGTTTTCATTTTTTCGATGTTTAGTTCTCTCTTGAATATATCTAAGCGTTTTCGTTTATGACTATCATCACCATATCATGCACATATGTTAACTAGTTCGGTAATCTTTAACCGGTTAATCTTTCAATGACCTACGAAATACCTTGAGCTTCTTGTGATATATTTCTTGATCCATCGTTTAGAACTATTAGGAAGAACAAGGGGCTCAATCTACAGATTATTAACATGCTAGGCACGCAGAGTTCAAAGGAAATTGTAGATAAATAATAAATACCCTTTGCTTCGTATCCCAGAAAGCTATATAAAACTCAGAAAATTGCACAGAGAAGTACCAAAGTAAAATTGTGCAACAGAAGGTTTGTACATTACTTGCTGTCTCATTTGCAAATGGTTATTGATGATCTAATTAATTTTCTTACCAAACATCTAGTAATGAGTTAAATATAGAATTCCAGATTTGTGTAACTTTAGTCGGGAAGAAGTCAATCTTATCAGAAATGTATTTAATGTTGTTTGCCATTATAGATAGAACTTGAATTCGGTCTGTGCTAAAGTGTCTCAAAAATTCTATGCGCTTCGGTATCTCAAGTCCCCAATTGCGTTTCTAACGTTTCCAGTAACTTCCAATGGCTGTTCTTCCTCTACGTATTTAATTGCTTCCTATATATACTTCACGCAATTTTTCAAACTATTCTTTCCATATATATAATATATACCTTCCGTTTTTTATTGTTTTTTCATTTTTATAGTAGTCAGAAATGGAGTTTTCTTTTTTTTCTGTTTTTATACTGTAGAATAACTTCTGGTTTTCTGTGTAAGGGTCGGTAATCTTTTCGCTGAATTGTATCCATGACTTTGATTTTTACTATATCGATGGGTACAGAAAATCACTTCATTACCTATAATTGCAAATTCAAATAAAACGATTCGAGTTTGATTAATTTCTCATTAAAATGTTTCTATTGGCAGCGAAATGGAAGAAAAATTGGTTTTATACACATTTGCGTTATGCTGACCAGTTTATGGACCCCTTTCACTGAAGGAAATAACTTTGCACTCATTTACCTCTGGATTGTAAGGTGTTTTGCCTATTGGTAAACATTCAGGGGAAAATGATAAAATGTTCGTAAATTAGTGATGCGGATTCGAAACAATTTAGAATTCATGAGCACATTTGATTGGATACCTGACGCGATCCATCGAAGACAACAGATATTTCAATTAATTATTACTACCAGCAGATCGATTTTTGATTAACCAAACCGAAGCGTTATGTATTTTTTTTTAAATAGAAGACCCTTAACTCTGTATTAAGCAACCTCGTATTAATTAAAACGTTGAATTTATACACATATAGTGTAAGTATTAGTTGCAGGCACGTCTATAAGTAATTAGATAAAACCGTCGCCAACAGACTTAGTAAAAAATTTCACAAGAGGGCATCTTAAGAGCAATTATTTGCGATGCGTAAAAGAAACACTACAACGTTTAAAAATCGAAATTATTAGTTTCAGCTCTTATTCGTCTTCCTACTTTGCCTCCAGAGAGCTTTATAAAAATGCTAGGCACGCAGAGTTCAAAGAATATTGTAGATAAATAATAAATACCCTTTGTTTCGTATGCCAGAAAGCTATATAGAACTCAGAATATTGCACAGAGAAGTACCAAAGTAAAATTGTGCAACAGAAGGTTTGTGCATTACTTGCTGTCCCATTTGCAAATGGTTATTGATGATCTAATTAATTTTATTACCAAACATCTAGTAAGGAGTTAATATAGAATTCCAGATTTGTGTAACTTTAGTTGGGAAGAAGTCAATTTTATCAGAAATTTATTTAATGCAGTTTGGCATTATAGATAGAACTTGAATTCGGTCTGTGCTAAAGTGTCTCAAAAATTCTATGCCCTTCGGTATCTCAAGTCTCCAATTGACTTTCTAACGTCGTCCTTCGGTAATTCTCCAAACTTTTCAGTTATGGCGCTGTGTCTGAGGTAGTTACTTCATGTTGTTAATTTTCTTTTGACATTCAGCATTAATAGTCCACACCTCACTTCCATAACATAATAGCGACTCAACTAGACGCTACGATATTTCGAGGTATAGGTTTAACGAACCAAATCGAGTTTAGGCAATCCATAATTTTTCTATTCTACTCTATGCGGTTTTTATCTATTGTCTCTAGGCCTACATATTGCACCTAAATTTGTAACATTTGTTGCTTGTATTGAAGACTCAGTATTATTTAGTATAACGGAAAATTTTACTTCGACTTAAACACTATACTCTTGTAATAATTAATTGTGCATTCTGCTATAAAAAAATTCAAGTAGATATTAAATAAAAGCGAAAATAAGTTGCTTCATTGCCTTCATTGTCCGGATGTCCACTCTCAAAATCTAACTTAGAGAATTAACATTATGGATTCGATTTTTATGTGTTTTCCATTATTTATAAACTACATCAGTAAATATAATTATTATTAGTATCATTTACTGAGTAATAATTTTATCCTTCTACTAATAACATTATATTTCCTGTAAGTTGAATTAGCTAGCAGCAATCAGTAAAAACGTTGAATACAATGTTAAATTTCTATCTTCGAGTTGTGTTTTTTATTGAGAGAGTGTACACAGGGTGAAAGTTTTCTATTGTATTGAGCTTCTCCAAGTGGTAGAAAAAGGCATCAATTGGTCAGAGTACATCCCAGAATATTTCAAAGTGGTTCTGCGGAGGTCCGGCAAGTGCGTGTGCTAGGTGTCTAATCGAGCACTAAACGTGTGGTGCAGCCGAGCTCTTCAGTGGGGCCACAGCGTCAGTAAGAACCATCCAAAAACGATCCAAAGTGCAGCCGGCATTGAGGTGAAAAATAAGAGCCGATTCCTGCCTTGCTAATAGCGGGTTGGTTACGATTGCCTGTCTTGAGCATCGTGGGATGACTAGCGAGACTCTAGATAGCCCGGGAAGCATCTTAGAAGCGAAAAAAGGTCAGATTTTGCAAGCTAAAAAAGCATTTAACTTCCGGCAGAGTAGCGTCAGTAGAAGTCCATTGCTTTGTGACACGATGTACTTACAGTAATTTTTTTTGCATAGCAACAGCAGTCACGGCGTGGACATAAACAATTTAAATAAAACACGACACCAGGCGACCATCTTGGAATTTGGGTTAGTGCCGTGAGGTACAAATACCGCACATAAATATTCCCGTCAGCTAAATATCGTAGCATACGGAGTGCTTACAAATAATTGTTGATAATTATTAGCAAGTTAGTAATTTAATAATTTTGGATGTAGCGACCTAACCCTGCAGATATAGAGTCATTTTAATTAATTATAAGATTAGAATAAAAAAATTAGAACAAACAATTAGTTAGCCGGGCACTTTACAGAACCCTATATTGTGATAGAGTAAATTATTTATAAAAACCCCAGTAAAAGCATAACAATATTTATATTCTTCATGTTTTCCTGGATTGGTGTAATTAAAAATTAATATTTTTGATTTTAGTTAACATTGAAAATAGCATTGCATAGCTTAGTCCGCGACACTAGAAAATATAGTATAGTCACTTCGATCTTCACTGATTTTAGGTAGTGTCACAGTTTTTAGCCCAGTTTTGGTTATTCTTAAAGAAGCTGACACATTCCACTTTTACATGTGTAACTCTACACTTTTTTTCACTTTTCATAGTTTTTAACGCCTCATTTGTTCTTTCTATACTCATAGTGCCATCGTAATCTCAAATTTTGAGGACGAACCGCACGAGCAGTCTTGCCCAGATGACAGTAAAAATGGAAAATAACCCCGAAAAGCTTAACACGACCGCACTTATGGCTCAATCAGACGACATTTGGCCAAAGCGAGAAATGTGACGCAGATAATTTGAATCAAGGCGCTAAGTAACTTTTGATTTGGAATTTTTGATTATTATATTATATGTGGATTTAGGCGGTGCATTTTATGTTATTTCAGTTTATTATTATACTGTTTCACTGTTATGGGGCTATGCCATAGTTTGGTTTAGATATAATCAGTTGTTTTGTTTAATTTGACACTAAATTAGTTATTAATTTGTTTATGTTTTCTGTAATTGGGAATTTAGTTTCCGTTGGAAATAAATCTATTTATTTACTTATTAGTAACAAATTATTACAAGTTAACAATAGAAAAACCCATATCACGCTAGAAAAAAATTAAAGCAAGTGAAAGAAGTACCAAAGATAACAAACGTTATGTCGTCAAAAACATAGTCATGCACATACGAAGCAGCGATAGCCAAAGCAATAGGCCATAAACAGCGGCTCGTCCAAAAAAGTTCTTAATTTCGTATTTCTAACATGGATAGCTATTTTGTCAAAAAAGTGCCAATATTTTTATTTCAATTCAAAGTACAAACCGTGCAATTAAATGTGGAGCACAATGTTTGGTAAATTACGTTTTCGCAGAATTGCTGCCTATTTTGCGAACAGCTCGAAAATTGTATTTGAGGGTTTGAATTGTTTGTTGATTGGTGGCGTCCTTCACGTAAACCGAAAAGTTTCAGATTGCATGGTGTAGGCGCCCAATGATCAATTACTGTTGTCCCTGTTTCGCGAAATAGAACGATTTCGAGAATTGTTCACCATATTTGTACTACATTTTCATTGTTTATATGCGTTGCTGTACCATATACATTCCCTTTTCTCAAATTGCATAGCTTTCATTTGCCAGCTGTCGAGATATTATACCTCTATGTTGGACAGTTAAATTACTGCGAAATTTAAAATAAAACCAGTTATAGGATGTTGAAGTACCAATTCCTCAATGAGAATAAATAACTTCTTCTTTTTCTTCTTCTAAAGGTGCCTATCTTCTATTGATGTTGGCGATCACATTGGTCCATCTGACTTTATCTATACTTTGGGTTACGCAAGATATGTCCGAAATAATAAATAATTAAACGCGAATAACGATTTAAGTAAATGAGAATGCTCGAACTCGATTCGTTAAAGTAGAAACAGGTTTAATTGTATCAGTATCACTTAGTAGTCAAAAACTATTAAATATAATGTTACGCAGATTCCGCTGCACGACGAGGCCTCATCGAATAAACGAAAATTGAGCTGTGTTGTATTCTTGACAAATAGACAATAAAGCATAAATCCGGAAAATACACCAAGCAAGTGAAATTGGTAAAGAACTAATCATTGTCATCATATAACAAACTTCTTTATTCTCAATAATGACATAATCCAATTCTGGGACTCGTTCGTTACATATATAATAAGTAACCTTTATAACAAATGCAATCCCACAAGCTATGCGGTTGCAAGCGAAACTGAAAACTCAAGAGTGGTAGCTGCGGCCACGGGAACATAAAAGGTTGAATAAAATACCTCTGAACCGCACTCGTTGATCACGTACATCAAACGACAGAAGGAATCATAATCAGCCCGAGATGAATCAGCCGGTGGACACCAATGGGCAGGATTCGCAAATAACGTGGAGAAAACGGTATAAAATAAATACCATAGAGCCACAAATAACATAAAGGTAAAGCGATAAGGGTTCTCTACCTGAAATTTGGCATGGTCAAAGATGGATACACTTTCAAAATTCCAGTTAATTCCGATTAAATCAGATAGGTGCAGCAGTTCACAAAACCAAAGCATTATATCTGCATAAGATAATCCACGATTTTTCGGAATACATTCATATTCATTACAAAGCACCCAAAAAAAATCGTCTTACAGTTTGGCAGTAAAATACTTAAAGACTTCCAAAATTTTCAAAATGGGAACCATAAGTACCCTACACTGCTCATAAGGTTGAAGTAGAAGCTTTAGAAGCTTAGGCAACCTCACATGCGTAGCCACTCTTCGAATTCTTTACATCATTGAAAAGGCAAAAAATGGAGGGACATATTTTAGAACCATTACAAGGTATTTTGACAACAATTATTCAACCAAAAACAATTCCTTCAGCTATAATTAGAAGATAGGAAAAAGATAATTTGCCAACTTCGTGTTTCTTTTACATAATTTAGTAAACCTAAGGTCATTATCTTGAGTAACACTGGTCTATTGGGCCAATTGTTTGATGCGAAGCAGGTTAAAAGTATTTTTGCTATTTCAATAAAATTTTGGAAGAATTCGCCTTCTACATATAATAGCGTGCTGTTAACGATATCTAAATTTCTACTATTTATTACAATTTCTATTACATCGCCGTTTAATTTTAAATTGTGTTTAATAATTCTCTTCGTGGATGTACAACAGTTGCTGTTGTCTCTTTTGGTATATCTATTTCACTCAGGAAATATTTTTTTCCTTTGGGGGCCTTCTTTGTTTTAAGTGCATTACTTGTAAGGTCGAGAATTAAAGAGATCCAGGCCTTAATACTCTTAGCTGGGAGTTTTAGTTTTCTATGGGAAAGAATCCTCTTTTTTCAACATTTCTGTAGGATTTGCTGCCGGAGTTGAAAGTTCTTTGTCAAGTTAGTGCTAAGTATTCACCACCAACCCTGCTAATGATCAGATGTAACACAGAAACTTTTCAATTTCTTCTTGGGCAGTTAGATAAAAGGGGTTTTTAAAATTTTCATGAATCATTTATTATTATTATTATTAGCAACTGGAATAAATTTATGAGAGCAAAGAATAATGGTTGTTATGGTCTCCTTTGAACTAATGCAGTTGCTGAAACTGCACTGGCGTTGCAACACATTTTTCTATTACCCTGATGTGTCTAAAATGCTCCGTTGAATTAATTTTTTCCAGTATTCTTGTTAGGAATTAAATATCATTTATCAGAAGAGGACGTATAATCGCATATTGTAAACTGAGGCATCTTTAGTCAAATATCTTTTATACAATATCGCTTCCGCATAAGAGTTCTGGGAACAGATGCAGCACTTTCTACAGTTTCTTTACAAAATTTAAGCTGAGATGCAATATTAAGCAGCGAATTAAAAATGCAATAACATTCTTTGTACAACTGTGAAACTTTAGTAGGAGGCAATAATGTCATGACATAGAACGAATTGGAAAGTTCGAGGAACCAATTTATATTTAATTGAAAATTCCCTTGGCGCTACAGCAGCTTCAGTTTTTTTTGTCGCCGATTGAAAAACTGTGATTAACGAGAAGTTGTCTCTTTGCGCGAAGTTCAAGGAAATATTAAATTTCATGTGCGATATGTTAAATATTTGCATAAACACTAAATTCTTAAAAAGAGTGGATGGGTGCTGTATATTCATGCAATTTCCGTCTTTGTTTAGGCTCTGGTGATAAATGGGATAACTTGCAAGTGGGTGGTAAATCGATTTAAAGTTCTCAAGTTTTTGGTGATAGAATGGCGTCTGAAGTATCTTAGTCGGTCAAGGTTAGTTGTAGGTGGCCGGTAGTTGATTTAACATCATGCCTTTGCTTTATAAATAATATATTAGGGGTGTGTGTGTAAATACTACCAAATTCGTAGGGATCAATAAAATTACTGATATACCAAATGACTGAAAGTAGTTTATACTAAAAATAGAAAATGTAGGAGGGTATTGGTTAGTCCTGAAAAAGATAAATTTGAGTACCGCGTCAGGATACAAATGGCATTCGATTTAGCCATAATTTAAAGTTACGTTCGGCAAACTTTAGTAGCCAAACTTCAGATTCTAAGCTTTAGTACATAGTACATTTCAGATCTTTGAATATTTTGAATTTATGCGAATATTCAAGAACGGAAAGTGCAAAATCAGAAAATTAGGTTTAGAAATTGGAACTCATCTGAATCCTATTGCTATAAAATTCATCTCATTTTTGAGTAATAAACTTTAATATTTTAAAATTAGAAACTTGTATTGTTTATACTTGCAACTCACTATCAAGGACAGAAGTAACAACTACGGACACAAGGAAATATTTATTATAAGGGTTAGTGACCAGTGAATGTTCTACTATTTTTCATTTTGTAGTGTGGCGAAATACTATAAAAAGTAGCATGATTATTCTCTCTTCTTTCGTTGCTTCCCAATAAAATTCGGGTTGGCAGTTTTTAGAGCTTGTGTCCTGGGTGGGAATAATCTCGAAGTTCCTGTCTTTTATTTTTATACTATTTTGAAGAGTTTGGCAATTATTATTGGATTTCCTGCGCTTTCCCTTCAGATTTAAGAACTGCGAGAAACCTCAATCTTGTAATTTTGACCTCTGCTTTTTGAAACACTTCTATTTTACAGCATAAGCCATTTTCTGTTGCCATTTAAACACGCTTTGGGTACGCTGTTCATTCTCTAACAACGTCTAAGACTATGTGCAGCTTATACAGTGCGTAAATTAAGTATGGAAACAGTGGTATTATTTGAATACGGCCATAGATACAACTCTGAAATTTGGTATAGAAGTAAAACATACGGTTTTCTACTAATATTCGTGGTTCCAATTTTTTATCGATCGTTACGACTGGTAGCACGGCCAACTTGATTATTTTTTTTTTATTGAAATGGCGGTCGAAAGTATCAGTATTAGGAAGCTGTTTTTGTGTAGAATCCAACAATGTAGCACTTGATATGGCAGTTTTGAAAAATAACTTCACCATACCAAATTAAATTTTGAGAATATTACTTTCAACGCCTTGCTAGGTATGCTAAAAATTTAGTTGGCGGTGAATGCGTTGTTTTGTTTTTCAACTTTAAACAGTACATTTATGAAGAATACCCATTTAACCATTAGGGTATGTAGTATTAAATAAATTACATACTTCCGCATAACTACGTCTTCTATCACCATACCCTATCATCATGAGAATCTCTATTCTCTCCTTTTTTGTAAGATTTTCCATGGTACTTTCTCACTAACTACGCAAATTCAAACAACACTTATCATTTTTGACTTTCAATATTTGTTAAACAACAGTGGCATTGTTTTGTTTTCAGTGCTTACTATCGGTTTCAGTTATCTAATAAATTTTAACTACAACCTTTAATTTGGTATAGTGAAGTTATTTTTCAAAACTGCCATATCAAGTGCTACACCGTTGGATTCTACACAAAAACAGCTTTCTAAGAATGGTACTTTCGACACCCATTTCAATTTAAAAAATTATCAAGTTGGCGGTGCTGCAGTCGTAACGATCGATAAAAAAATTGGAACCACGAATATTAGTAGAAAACCGTATGTTTTACTTCTATACCAAATTTCAGAGTTCTATCTATGGCCGTATTCAAATAATACCACCGTTTCCATACTCAATTTATGCACTGTATGTGTTGGTGTACCTCACCCTTAAACGCGGGACGGTATAACCATAGCTAGCTCTAAGTCTCGGTAGAATATGGCGTGAATAAGGACCAGGCATCGGTCCTTAAGAATACAAAAAGCACCCATTAGTTAAAACAAGATGGGCACCAGTCGTTATTCATAAAATAAAAACAAATCTAGCTACCAAAACGAATCCTTACCTAGCTTGGGAGCTTATTACTGCAACCTAAATCTAGAAAAGAACACGAATACGTTTATGAGAGGTCGTAGTATAATTAACAACGAAATATAAAGCAGCAACAGTTAATAAAATTTAATACCCAAAAACCGTACCATAATTAGTCAGCGTAATTAAAAGCAATGTTAAGTAAGACAACTCATGTAAAATTTGACGCTCTACAGCCATTAAAATACAAAAGCTTGGAGTCCCCCAGATGAAATAAAAAAAAATGAATTATTAAAATTCAAGTAATGTATTACAGCATATTAGAACCATCCAGTTAGTTGAATGAAATTTAGGTCACTTGGAACGGCTGGAAAACTGCTACATTGAAATTACTAAAAGCCGGTTGCTCAAGGGCACACTGTGCGAGGGGTTTGTACAAGACACATACACGATTTTAGCTATACCTATGTGAAAATGCATGGACGTTGAGAAAACTATTATTAGGTACATTCCGTCCTATAGTCCATTTTTTTTTTAATTTATGGTTCAGGGTATTCTTTGCATTTATATTATTTTAGCAGTGTACAACAATTTTAGTTACAAAATATAACTAAAGTCAAAATTAAGATCACTGTGATTGTCAAGTTGACACTCACACGCACAAACAAAATGGGGCGTTACAATGGTTATGCAATTTCCTGTAACCTGACTGATTAAACCAGGATCTTAGGGTATTTAAGAAGTAACTAACTCTGTGGCAGCATAATATCTTGGATACTAAACGATTTCTTTCACTCTATACATTGTTTGACATTTCATTGTATTTATTTCGTACTTTTCCGTTACCTTCAACCAATTCTAAAAGTTAACTGCTCGTAACTTTCAGAGTAATATTCGAATGGTCGTAATAATCCTACATGGTTCCTTAATCAATATGCGAATGGTCAAATCGTAGTCAACCTGCCAAAGTAATAGTGAAGCTGTTCATAATGCCTTTCACCTATTTGCACGCACCTCACACACAGGATAAAAACGTGTGCCACTGCATTGCACCGAATATATTCTTTTGGGTCTACAGCCTTCTTGGCGGGATCGTCTTTCAGCCTTCTGGTAAGCAGGAATGTTTCCAACACGCCACAGTAATTTTTGAAATTTACTTTGATACTATTAAGGACTGTGGGTTCTGCTTTATTTCTGATTGTACAAAAAACTTTTTACGTCAATAATTTGTGCTTGTCTAAAAACCTATTTAGCCCATATCTTATATACCGAGTGATTTTTACTTATTTAGAAATTGGATTTTTTCGAAATTAACAAAATCTGAAAAGTGCTATTTTTCGGAAATTAAGCAATATTTCAATGGTATTCTTTTAGAGTGTGTTATTTTTAGCTAACTAAACAATAGCAAGGCCATAAAACCCCTATTTTTTAACTTTAGCTAAAAATTAATTTTAATTTTTTTTCAATATTTTTAAATTTTTTCAATATTTTGCAAAATTTCACATACAAAGGGTTAATATTAAAGTTAAAATTTTTTTATGTGTATGGTTGCATATTTTTTACGTTTTTGCGGAGAAATATTTTTCAATTCGAATTACTATCTATTTAAATAGCTTCTAGAAACTCTAATCTAGCCTTATTAATGAATTACTGTGACAACAATTCTGTAAATGTTCTTTTACAGTTGTCTAAATGAGGAGATTTTTCTTTACCCAATTACATGTTCTAAAAAATCTCCTCATTTTGACAACTGTAAAAGAACATTTATAAGATTTTTGTCACAGTAATTTATTAACAGGGCTACATTAGAGTTTCTAAAAGCCATTTAAATACAGAATGGAAAAATATTTCTCAGAAAAAGCCTTGCATAGAAAAAGTAAACTTTTCGGTAAATAATAAAAAAGCTAAAGAAGTAATTAACATTTTATATTATTTTTTAAATTATAAATCTTTAAAATTTTCATTATATTAAAAACATGAATTTTAATATTAAGTCTTGGTATGTGAAATTTTGAAAAATATTTAAAACGTTGAAAAATTGATTTTTAGCTAAACTTAAAAAAATAAGGGGTTTTGTGGCCCTGAGATTGTTAAGTTAACTAAAAATAACACACTCTAAACAAATCTCATTCAAATCTTACTTGATTTCCGAAAAATAACACTTTTGAAAAACTCTATTTTCTAAATAAGTAAAAATCACTCGGTAAATATGATAGGGGCTAACAGGTTTTTAAACAAGCACAAATATTGACGTAAAAAGTTTTTTTGAAAAATCTAAAATAAAAATGTTTCCCATATTATACTGACTTTTTGGCGGACACTGTATATGTCGTATCAATATTTCATAAAATTGTATTGGAATTCTATGATGAGTATGTTTGTTATCAATTTTTAGAAAAAAAGTTATAACATGCTTGGATTTTATCGATGCTGGATTTTGTAGTACACAAGAAAATCGTAAAAATAAGTTTACTTGCAGCAGATGAGATCCTTACTGTGCGCCAGTAAATAAAAACGAGTACTACTCAACTTGGTTATATTTAGATTAATGCAACTTTTTTATAAACAGTAGAATATTTTACATTTCTATATAATATGCACAAAACACTTTTTAAAACTAGTTGTGAAATTTACTATTGACAGAGATATTATTTATCGTAAACTACTAAAAAAATAATACACAATAAGAATCACTGAAATAGAAGCTAATATACGTCAGTGGTGGAAATTCTGAATGCCGGCGACGCCGACAGGAGGGTCCATGAAGATTACTCAGCATTCTATTTCAATTCATTATAATTGTAATCCGTAGTGGCGTTACTTTTTTTTACTGGGTTTAATTTGCTGACAATAGCTGTCTTTGACAGAGTTTTAGTCAGACCTATTTTATGTAACGGTAAACTAACTGGTGTCCGTAACTGTAGGGATTATTGCAAAATGATTTGTAGTTCAGTTGTTTTATGTGTTAGTAACGATTATGCGTTGAGGACCTTCCGCGTAAAATAATCTGCAAGTTTGTAGGTGCTAATTAATAGTTTTGCATATGGGATTATGATAATCTTAACGTAGGGTTCTATGCTTCGCTTAATCGCTTCAGAGCCTTTTTAAATCATTAAATCCTTAATACATACCATAAGCTACTGTATGATATTGGAATATTGCATCTTTTATAGTTATTTTCATTTAGTTTTGAGATATTTGGTGTTGTGTGTTACGCAGTTAGTGTTGTTTAATAATAAAGATTAACGATTTAGCAACTTTTGTTTGTTTACATTATGTTCAATTTTTTATGTAGTTTGAGATTGACATTTCTATCTGCGAGTTTTCTGGTTTGAACTGCTTTAGGGATAATTTATTCCCAGTATTTTTAAAAATGGCATTACATTCTGAATCCCAGGTGTATCTCCAGAAATATACCGATGGGGCTAAAATTATATAACGGGTGTTCATAAACAGTCGTCATCCCAGTTGCCTTAAAAAACAAAATGTTATGTCTTTGATTAATTCGTACAACACAATGAAACGTCATTGAGTACTGTCATAGCGCATTTTTTCTCAATTTTAATAAACATACGTTTCTGAAGTCAAAACCTACTGGGATGACGACTGTTTATGAACACCCGTTATAACAGCAATGAGATAACATGAACAAGAAAATAACACGTATTGCTTGAGTAAGAAAGAGATAAACATAGCAGCAAATATACGAGTAGGCTTGACATTCACTTTAATTATGACATATGTCAACTAATTATGCCTACTAAAATAATTTTGTTGTATGGTCATCTCTTTCTTACTCAAGCATTCTATTTTGTTGTTCATGTTATCTCATTGTTGTTACATATAATTATGGCTCCATCCATATATAAAAAAGCAAAGATATATATTTAATTCAACAAATACTAGGAATAACTTGCAAACAAATTATAATATATAAAGAAAAGGTATGAAGTTAATTAAATTTGAAGGAGTACAGTACTTTCATCAACTGTTCACTGTCTTTCGATCATAGGGCAATTATTGTGTGTTAATCACTTTCAAGGTCTTTTCAGTGTTCTTCATTGTAGTAGCTTGCTTCAATTCTAATTGTCAAGATAGCTGTTACATATATTCGAGATATACATCTCTTCTTTCTAACATCCATTTATTTCTTGCTCCAATCTGCATTCCTTAATGCATCCTTCGGTGATGGATTTCTCGTTTAGTGGGCAGATTAAGTCTTTACAGAAGTCACCATAGCATGTTATTTTAGTGCCTATATATTTAAACGAATTCTATGTAATGGTCTTGTACTATGTAGTGTGTGGCTATAGTACGCGTAATATATGTTTGAGATAATTTCTACGTCATCTGAAAAACATAATTTTTTATCTGTTGGTTAGCCATTTGATATACCTAAGGGCCGGTTGCAGAAAGCAATGTTAAGTCTGGTGTTAGCTAACGTCGCGTCAAAGTGAACAAAATCGCATCAAATTTTGTTTACTAATGTATTAGTTACCATAAGCATTTGAGATTTGATTCGTTTTTGTTCACTTTGACGTCGCGTTAGCTAACACCAGACTTAACGTTGCTTTCTGCAACCGGCCCCTAGTGCGATGTATTAAACTCATCAATTATTTTGTTTATTATTAAGTTAACTAGCTACAGGCTTAAGTTGTGACCTTGCCTTATCCCTGTTGTTATCGACAATTCTTCTCTTAGCTAATTTTTAACTTTAACCTTGGTTATATTATATTCTTGATGCCCTATGGTAATCGGTAACCACCTAGAGACTGCACCAAATGTAATAAAGTCGGGGTTGTAACAGCTGTAACAGAAAAAAAATATCTATAATAAAACTAACCAGCTAACCGTTTAGTACCCCAGACGACAAATAAAACTTAGTTAATAATTATTATATTCATCGGTGTCTTATAGACTATTAACTAATTTAATTTTAGTATCCTTAAAGGCTTCATAACCTCACTGAGTACGGTAACATGCGTGAGGATATTACCGAACTCTTTTTATATAAAAATATAGATTGAACCAGAATTTATTGATGAAGATAAAATATTGAACAATACACGTTTGCTTATGGTACTTAACGAGACTCGTTTAATTGCAGCATAACTCGGCTCATCTCCTCGTTCTGGCAATCAAACTCGTTTAGTTAAGATGCCCATAATCAAACTTGTATCATTATTATCTATAACAATTGAGGTTGTGGTTTAATTAATTTGAATTAATGCAATTGCTGAAGTTGCACTGGTATTTGCATAACATTAAATTGCTTCGCTTAGTTTCGTTCTGTGTTAGTTGCTGTGCTAGTGTTATTGTGTAACTGGAATATATAGGAAATTTTTACATTTGTAAAACAAAAGCATCTCGGTGCTTGATTATTTGGATTTATTCTTCACCTATTAGCACTGAATCCCAATTTCTCCCACCTTAATTGTCTTATTTTATTGCTACAGTGCTGAAAGAGAGTCTTATGGTTCAGTGTTCAGAAGTGTTATTTCCCAAATAGTTAAACTTTTTGCTTTGAAATTTACAGCATCTTTGTATAACAAAAGCACAATTATTTAATACTTCTCGCTCCTTTGTTTTGATTTTTTTGTCACTATCAATTGAGCTTGTACTTGTTCAGTATTCTGCAACTCGTTTTGATTTCACGGTTATAAATTAACAAAAATGATTGAAGTTGTTTTTTAGCTCTTGATTATGTTAGTCGCTTTCATGTGTTTTCTTCGATTTTTTGTTTTTCCCCCCAGCTATGAAGTCTTTCTTCATTATAATAATTATAGATGGTTGTTTCTGTATTTTTGTTTTTTATTTATTATTTTTAATTAAAATATAGAGTGTCGAGTTTTATATGTTTAAGTGACTTTTCTTTTATCCATTCGGTATCTCCAATTTTTTCTAGTTCGCTTCAACTTTACTATAGCCGACGGGCAACATCTATAATCGGCTTTCGAAAATTTGCCCCTGCGTTCGTGATATTCTTACGGGATTATGAGTGTTCTAATTTGTACTTCTCACTATTATTGTCTAAAAGACGAGACGTGACAAAATCACTTTCCGAGATTTCTTCAGATCTTCACATCTCATGGACCCTAGATGACTATAGGTATTTTCTCAATTTTGTCTCTATGTCTGTTTGTCGGCCTGTTTATCCGTCTTTTTTTCTGTTCCTCTGTAGGCGGTATAGCTCAAAAACTAATTGTTAGAGGAATACGACACTTTGCATGTGAATTATATGTTTACCTGTCTTACAACCGAATACTTTCGGTCTAATATATTGTAATAGTTCTACGCTGCGCGCCAATAATTATGTAATAGCTCCTTGTGCTAGATATGCTATTCTTGTTCAAAATAGTTCCGATAGAACATATGCCTTTATTCAAATTTATTTACCCTAAGTTTTTATTTCCTTTTTCTAGCTCCGGTAAAAACAATCGCTCTCAAATTCATGCATTATCAAAAATTATTACACTTGAAAAATGTTTGATAGTATTATGAAAATTATTTCAAATAAATGACAGTTTTCAATTGTCAATGTCAGATCACTCATATGAAAAATCAACTGAATTACTATCTGTACAATACGTATTATTTTAAAATGTTAATAAAGGTAAGTACTCATGTAAATATCTTATTCATTCACAATTGAAATTGATTACTGTTTATTTTACATATATGCACCTGACTACCTTCACTTAATTGAGTCAATCCAATACTCCTATCCAGTCACGAGAATGCAACCAGCAATTCAGGCGCTTTCGTTTGTAACCCCAACTAAAATTCCTGTTCTGCAATTAGCTGGTCCTTAAGAACCACTTCACCTAAATCTCCACTTGCTCAATCGGGAACCCAAACTGTCACAATAGATAGAACACTGACGAAGACTCACACAGCGACCCCAAGACCAATCAGCTCTCCTCGATGGTAAATCGTTTGCGGCTCATCCAAAGTTAAATAGTACAAATGTATTCACCTCAACAGCAACCCCAACAACGCTCATCTAAATGAAGCTAATATAGATGTATTTACCCGTAAGTAATTCCTCTGCAGATCATCGAAATCAATACATTTGCATATGGATCCCCCTCAACAGTGATTCCAACGCAATCCAACCAATTACCTCAGGTCCAGATGTATTTACTTCACCAATCCCATTATTCTTAAGTCTTCTTTAAGTAGTAAAATGACATCTTTCTTCATGTTATAGTTTGTTTTAAAATTATTTTATATTCATTTATTTTATATTTAATTTTCTCTAATATGTTCACCCTTTTACACTATTCCAATAATAAATTAACTGTTATAAAAGGATTTTATTATAAAATTTCCTTGATACAAAATTGTTAGTTGTACAATTTAGAACCGAAAAATTAGTTGTTATTTTATGCATCTCCATTTGCCATAGTAATAAATATTTATACCAAATTTTCAAAACAACCACCCTAGATTATATTTCAATGCAGATTATTTTATTATGATTTTTTTTAATACGTGACTTTTTCAAAAATTAACTCAGCTTAGAACTTTCACATTAATTTAAACTATCTTATATTTTGTCTTATTTATTATTTAACTTTGAATTATGAATCGCTTTTTCATAACACCAAACAACCATCTATATAACTCCAAAGACCATATTTTTAATTGATATGTTAGTACCTTTTCTGAATATTAAATGCATGACTGGATTTGAATTTAATCTGTACTTTATTAAATAAATTTTGTATAACTATGCTGTTATTTTTCTACTTAAATTCATTTATTTATGTTTTAATAATAAGGGATAACTACCTTCCATAAATAATTTCATACCTATGGACTAACTTTCACAAATAAACTAGCAGTCTTAAGTGCAACCAATGCAATATACAGCGTGAGCACCTTAGAAAAACACAATTTTGCTTATTTTTGCTCTAAAGCAAGAATTGATAAAAGTAATCATTTGTACATAGCTTAGGTATTTACCCTTAATGAAAGGGAAACCCAACAGACACAAGATAAATATAGTAAAAAGTTTCTTATGTAGAGCCAGAGGTGACCCAATTGCTCTGCCTGAGTAGTCTAGCGGTTAAAGCGGCGTAATCATCGAATTCGGCCTGGCTGAAGGCGTGGGAGCGAACCTGGGAGCCCAAGTTCGAACCCCAGCGACTGCATTTTTTAAATTTGCAAATCGATGTAATTCGCGCGACTGAAGTTCCGTGTAAAGCCCTTTACAGATTTTAAAAATTCGTTTTGATTTCCTGCCTACACTTTTGCTCTAGATGCATGTGGATGTGCTGGTCTTATTAACCTCATTCCATTTTCGGTTATCTAACAATTACTTTGTCCTTCAGTTATTACCAGCGCCGCTTTGTTTTTTTTTTGCTAGTTATTTTATCGCATTAGAACTGTTTGCAAGTATATATCTTGAGTGCAAATACATTCTACGCAAACCACATCTTAAAATCGCGATTTTCCACTCAGCTTCACCGTGTCTGAATTGAGAGGAACGCAGTTTTCCCCCAACGCCTTGAAAGCAGCCACGTGTTCTTCTTCGCCACGTCCTTCTTCCATTTCACCATATATTGATACACACATTTCCCTAAAGAATTAAATCTAAAAATGCATTGTTTAGAGTTCGCCAGGGACATTCGCGCTTTATGCGAGCGCGGAAAGATTAATGGCGTTGGCGTGTTCGCGGTTACAGCCACAGCGTTACCAATTTTTAGCTCCGCAAATTCGTAGTTATAGCAAGCTGGCTGTTTATTTGGTGTCCAGATAACTAGTGGGGCTAATTTAAACTCGATAGCAGCGTAATTGGCTTATGTCAAGGATATTATGCTGGAAGTTTGGAAAATTATTTGGAACTGGATGGAATAACACTCATTTTATATGCTTCGGATAGATTTTTAAAAACAGATAATTATTTACATTTGTATCAAATACATCAATTATTTGGAAAACCAGTAACTTCATAACAGACTTAAAATAAAATGCTATAAGCCATATTTATGTAGTGGAAATAAAATTCATTAAATTTATGGATAATTTACCAGGAAGTCTATATTAGGGTTCAACAGAATAATTGATCGATTAATTTAAATTCAAATATTTGTACCAAAATATTAACGAGGGTCGACGAAAATGAATTAAAATGGATGAATTTATTCAAAATCAAATAAACTGCAACGGGTACATTAGTTTTTCGATATGAAGCTGGAATCCAAACTTGAATACATAAAATACAAAATTCTTGTGCTTCTTCTTCTGCTTAATTCTACAAAGTTGTTATTCTATTAGCATTGTTTGATCTAAGTCCGGGAGGTGATTAGCATTACTCGTCCAAATTGAAAAAGAGCTCACGTGTTAGGGACGTACAACGTGCTAAAAGCATAATAAATTCTAGTAAATCTTGTAGACGATGAGTCAATTTAAAAAAATGTCGCAGTGTTAGCACTGCAACAAGCAAAAACCCGTTCGCGACCCGCTACGAGCCAAATGGTACTCAAATTAACTCAATGAAAGGGCTGGAAGAAAAGACGGCCAAAATCAATATTGGGTCTTAAATGTACCGGAACGTGTACGTGTAATTTGTGTTAGGCACAATCTGATGTATCTACTGGGGATGGAATGGGGTTCTCACAAGGAACACTTTCCCACGGCTATGAGAAACGTGTGTAACTCCAAGATATGATCTTCTTTGCGTTGTAATTTTCTACAATGAGTATCTTACTTTAATGGCAGGATCGCAGCAATTAATGTCAAATAATCCTTAAGAATTTTCCCTGCTCGGGACGTCACGTTGCGCGATAAGAAAACCCTAAAAGATGTGTGACCTTGATACAATTCCACAAGGAAAAACCATGTTGGTAGCCGTTCCCTTAAGACGCTAATGATCTGAATGGGAATCTACTCAAAACTTAAGTCCGCCGAAAGCGACCACTTTGTAAATATTCTACAACATACGTCACTAAGTTATATAGGGTGGCAATAAGGTTTCCGGATTTATTAAAATAAACTTTTATAATTAATCACATAGCTTTCATTATTTTAAAAATCCAATTAGTTATAACTAAAGGGTACACAAAATAGTCTAACTACTTACTTTCAAACTTCATGCAATTAGCTTTGATACACAGCTGTAAACATTTAGTGAAATTGTCGGTTATGTTCCCGACGGTAATTGCATTCCACTCTTCAAATAAAGAGTACTTTAGGGAAAGCAAATTTTGTTGAGGTTTGATACAAATCCAGAGCTTTATATTGTAATACATTGGATTTAAATCGGGCGAATAGGGGGAGGAGGACGGGCATTCTTCAACACGAGTAAAATTAGGCAAATTGGTTCTACACCAATCTTGAGCACTTCTAGCTCGATGAGAGGGTGCAGAATCTTGTTGATATATCCAGTTTTGATCAATAAAGTGCTGTTTAGCCCAGGGTAATACAACACTCCAAAATGCCCTTTTCGATAAATATTAGTAGAGTCTTCCCTATAGCACGGCTGATGCAAGTTCTTGTGACTGAGTAATGTAACTCGAAATATTTGAGGAATTCTGTAATCATATTCTATTGTTTTGATTAGTGATGGGCTTATTGGAATGAAAAATAACCTCATCCTGATACGTACTACGTGCCGTATCTCAGCGACCTGCGAGTGATCGAAACTCTGTAAATAATACGTCATTCATAACTCATAAGCATAAGCAAGGCAGATTGTACTGAAATCACCATTTGGGCGTCTCGCTCTACAGTTTTCTCCCTTGCTTCCTTGCCGGCTGAGGCTCGCGGTCGATTCGTCGCGTCGTCATATGATATGAACATAAATTAAATTTTTGCCGCCTTTAACCCGGCCGATCGATAAACATAAACGTTTTACCACTGTTTTTTATTGCGCTTAGCAAGCAGTCCCGCATATTTCTTTCTTTCTACACTTTTAATAAATACCTCTTAATTTCCAATACATAACACATAATGTACATATTATGTTTTGGTTATAGATCGGAAGAATGTAGGAGTAATGCAAGTTACGATGCCGATACAGATGACGTTGAACCGCGTAACCGGCAAACCGGCGAAATCGAAACGAATCGAGAGCCAAAATGTATTGGAATGATTATTTAAATAATCATCCGGCTAAATAATCATTCGGTTATTAATATCATTCGAATGCAAATAAATCGGTTATGAAAATTGTCCGGTTATGCCCATCACTAGTTTTGATGATTATGGGACTATATATTAAATAATTTTAATTTTAATTGTCCGTAATAAAATACTTTGCAAATTTTCGCTGTCGACAGCGCTTCAGTATTTTGCATCTTTGTAAACGAGTTAATTTCGTCTGCTCACTCTTCAGCAATAGTTATCTACAAGTGACCCAAATTCATCTGGGCAGCAAGTCCGGACACCCTGAAAATCATAGGTTTGAAGTTTACCGAAAATTGCAATCTTTGTCATTAAGCGCATCGTCCTTGCCCAATTTGAATTTAAAATATACGGTACCCCCCACCCAAGAAAAGCGCCCTTCCGTGCTTTCCAAAAATACTTCGATGCTCAGCATCACTCCGTTTCGCTAATACAATGAAATGCTATGAACCAGTTATTTACAAAAAAAAGAAAAAAACCAAAAACAAAATTTTTTTTTGCCGACGACCATAGCTCAAAAGTTGATGTTGCCTTCATTTTCGGAGGACCCATCGTATGAAAACGATGCAAGACTTCAGGAAGGTTCCTGGCGACCGGAATCGTGTACACATACGAACATACATCCCCGCACAGCACGTTTAGGCACCCCCCAATATGGGGGATTGATCTAGTGGGCTGGGATCTTCACCAAAAGATCCGCACCGCCGAGACGGAGATTTGATATAGTGGGTTCATTAGTCGGTTGGCTCGAATTTTAGAGATATTTGACTCAGAGTGGTTTTCGATATGAGGGAATTTCAATACTTCGTACACTTCGTGTCGAAGTAATACTGCAATTCCCACCTTTAGATGTTTGAGAGGCATACCACTTTTGCTTATCCTGGCCATCACGCGTGCTCCTATAATGCGCAGAATGAGCTCAACAAGGAAACTAGAATCAGGTTTTGTGTTCCCTTTTAAGTTAAGATATGGAAATCTGCGAACATTGAATCGGTGCAGTGGCTTTACCTGCATTGCTACCGGATTCCGTCAAAATTTCGAACCACGCTTGCTATGTACAGTTCGCTTCACGAGCTGCGTACCTGTATAATGATTTTCCAACTAGGGAGCCGATGTTTTTCGTCATAGCATTTGTTCTTAAACTGCTGTAGTTTGTATTTGTACCTCTGTTTAAACTGTTTTGTAAGCTATTGTTCTCGCCAGTCGAGTTTGTTAAGGTGCACTTTAAATTGGCCAACAATTACCTGGAATTTGTACTAAATGCTATTCTAATTTGTTATTATATACTGTGATATTAGCGTTTTGGTGTTATTATTTGTTACTGCTACCTGTGCGTGATTAAAGATTTACTTCCAGGAAATTATGTTTTACTTGGGTTTACGAATTCTCAGTTCAATGCCTGGATATACTAGTCCTTAGTTGGTAAATATTCGTTGGCGCCCTTTTGGCTTTTAATTATTTGTTAGAACCTAAAGGGTTGCACACCGTCTTCCTGCTAGCCGGCCAGCGATTGTATTCAAGTAGTCATAAAGTTTGTTTTGTTTGAGAGAACTATTTGTCGAATCGGTTTGATGCTAACCATTTACATTGGCGAAGTTACATTTAACTATCAAACGAACACTTTCACGGTTCATTTCTACATGTTTTTCAAAATATGAAGATTCCTCAGAGTATTCACTCAATGTGGTCAACCGCTTCTTTGTTGATCTTTTAGAAGATATTCCAACTGGCAATAACGAGAAGTGGCAGCAAATACGGTTTCTTTAGGTATTCGAAGCCTTCTAACAATTTCACACGGTTTGAGACCAGCAGAAAATAAGGCTATAATTGCAGCACGAAAATTTTACATAAATTACTAATTACTGCAACGTAAATGTCAAACAATTCCAAAACAGTAAACATCACGAAGTCATATTAATTTCAGGTAGAAAGCATTACTTGGTAACAAACGACTTCCGGGATTGGACCGTGTCATGATTGAGATCGAACAGCTCAACGTTTCTCCCACTTTCGTAAGGGGCTTCATCAGGCGGAAAAAGCAAAAGAGCACGGTAACTCAACGTGTGAACCATGTCAGAGGCGAAACTCGACTGAGACTCAGTATGTGCCTTTAAGTTACGGCTTTTAATCGAAGCACCGCACGTATATAAACCAAACTTTAAAAGAGGTTTTCAGAATTTAAGCTATGGGATTGATCATGATTGGGATCCGATTGTGCTGGACTTCTTAACTGCCAAAGCCATGAAAAGAGGCATACACAAACTCCAACAAAAACAACATTGCAGCGGAATTACACAAGAAAAAAAAATCTGTAAAGGACTACCCGCGGCTTTACCCAGAACTTTCCTCGTCCGCATTGTGACACTAAATAATTTTAAAAATCAAATTAAGTTAGGAGTAAAAATATCTTCACGTTTCTATTACATTAAATACATTTTCAAATACAAAAATGTAGCCCGCTGGGAGGGATTTAATGCAATGGATTTATTATAGAAATTTTACTTTGTTACTTTAACAACTGCAACCACTTTAATTGTTATAAGTAAATTGCTGAGACAAATTAAACAAAGTTGTGACGGCCAATCTTTTAATTTACTTTCTGAAAGACGCGTATTTCAGAACTTTCTTTTGCCAAAGTTATAATGGAATTACATCGTCCCGGCTTTATTTTAACTGTCACCCGTTTCAATATTAGCTCAGGTTTAGAATTATACTCTTTTCAGGCATTTCAAATATGCTACTTGGTATTGCTTTTTATGAGCCAATATAAAGAGGAGCTAATGAAATGTAAAGAAAAATAGTACCCTAATAGAAACAAAGCAACTGGATTTCAAAATTGTGTTCTACTGCTAAAGTAAAACGTAGTAAAATACTGAGAAATACTTTCCTAAATAAGAGAGACGAAAGGTATACAATCGCAATAACTTTAATAAATTGCAATTCTAAATGAAAGCACTAAATCTGTAAGTGAAAAAACAATTACGGCTTGAACAGAATTAATGTGAACCTTTATTGACATTAATCGATTTTCTGAAAATAGTAAGTACATTTATATAGATTTAGAAATAAATTATTATGACAAAGTGACGAAGTGAAATAGATATGAATAGAATATAATGTAACGGTATGATGCTTACAGGAATTCTGGTTGCATTGCTAACATACGAAGACTAAAGAAAGACTCAATTAGGTCCAGAATTGGTATTGTATTTATTGCAACAATAAGATTCACTGTTAAACATAGGTAATTGCATGAAGCAGAATTACCAATAATTGCATTTAATTAACAGAGGTTACTAATTGAGTAAAATAGTACCGTCAGGAGTGCGTTTAGCTTGTATTCATAATTTATGCTTGATATGGCAAATGTAGTTAAGTTATGATGACTGACAGATTAATTGTGTAACGTCATGACACCATAATGAGTTTGAAAGGTGTTTCGAAGCGAAACAGAGGTTTCATTCAGCGTTTTCATTCATATTGAGTTGCCAACAATTGATAACTCAGCTAAACGGTTATAAAGCATTGCAAGAAGGCATAGATTAATTCAAAGAGCGTTTATAAACCAATCTGGGAATTGAAGAAGACTACAAGGATGTGCTAGCAGCTTGTGAATCAGTGTTTTTTTAAAATTTAAAGTGAAAGATAAAAACGCGTAAGCTGGAACACCTAGGGCATATTATGAGGAATGGACAGCGATATGAGCTCTTTCAACTGATTCTTCAGGGAAAGGTGGAAGGAAAGAGGGGCCCTTGGAGAAGAAGAATACCGTGGCTGAAGAACTTGAGAACGTGGTTTAATACAACAACGGTCGGACTCTTCAGAGCTGCGGTGGACAAAGTACGAATTGCCGTAATGACCGCCAACGTCCGGAACGGATTGGAACCATAAGAAGAAGAAAAGTGCAACTAAAGTGTGGTTAGAGTGTACTGAATGACATTTACAGAAACAGTTAGAAATTAAGAACAAAGAGAGTAAACTTACTAAAAAAAATTGTAAATTATGTTGCTATGGTGACGCAGAGTATCATTTGTTGCTGTTTGTTAGGGAAGCTAAGCCGAAGGTTTGTGTATTGTTTGGCTTCCCGTTTTCGATTAATTTTGTTGGTAAAAATATATAATTTGTAACCAGTTTGTGTTCTGATTTATTTGTCATTGTGCCGAGGTCAGCTGTAGTTAATTTGGCAGTGTTCCGGAGTGTAGTTCTAGAGTAAATTGGACCTGGAGCTTAGCCTATGTGTGAACGTCTTCGAAGCTAAAATTTGTAAGTTTTGAAGCTACGGGACGCTGAAAGCAGAGCGGAGCGCGTAGAAAAGGCCTTGTTTGTGGTTTATAAGAAGATAGCAGCCGCTACAATATTGCCAGGAGGCAGGTAGGTGCTTGGCGTTCCTTCCAACCGTGGGCTGGTGCGTGTTTAGCTTTCGAGCCAGATTCAACAAAATTGGGAGATGCGGGAAGCAAACAGCAAACCTGGGGGAGGCTTGGTTCGTACTTCAGAGGCAGGCAGAAGCAGCTTAAACCGTTCCAGGAAGAAAATACAAGCTTGGCGTCGCTTGTGCGGAAACCGGAAACGTCTTTCGAGCCAGCAAGAAAAAACAAATGTGACTTGCCGTCGCTTGCACTTGAAAACAAGTTATGGGTTAGCCAAATCACTTGATTATTTGAAATGCATTGCTATAATTTATCTGAGGTAAACTGGTTAATTTGTGTTCAATATACGCTTGACTTTCTGTGTTTCGAACAGCTTTGTTTACAGTTAAATATTTAAGGTTATCTGTCAGTTATTAAATTCGAGCATTTGCCATACAATGGTTAAATTCATCTAAAGTGTAACAACCTAACTCTGTAGATATACGAGTCTCAATTTGCTAGCCGGCTCAAAAGTCTGAATGAATTGCTAATAAATAAAATATAGACGGCAACATACCTTTATTATAGTTAATCATAATTAAATAATAATATATTTAATTAGCCACATATAGAGCGGCAATATAAAATTTCAAAATAAGCTATGTTGTAGTGTGAGTATGATCAATATTTATTTATTTATTATAGTATAATAATTATAAATAATAAGCATATGTAAAAGATAGACAGATCATTATAATTTATTTATCTAGTTATTTATTTATTTGTAGTACTCAGCCAACAGCCGTTAGGCCAATTATAGGCGCCCCTGTACATTTTAATACAAATGATATAGAATAGTTAGGGCCCCACGAGTACTTTATTTCAAAATAAGATTTATCTGAGTCTGTAGGAGAAACAAGAAAACAATTATTATGAAAATTGAATGTTTGATAATTATAGTGTATGCTTCAGATAGAAATCTTTTTTCATCTTCTCGATATGTCAAATCAACCAAAGTTGACGACGAGTGTTCGACTTGAACACAATTACAGATTGGCCAAATTTATTAATAGCGTTATTTGTTATTCGTATATTATACTGGAAATTACTATAATGTTGAGCGAGATCTATGTGAATGCCTTCATAAGTAAGTATTGGTAAGAGGATTGCTTTATACATGATTTCAGCACATTGGTGCTGAAAGGTGTGATTTGAGGTTTATAGGCGGATATAAAATTACGAATCTGGTATTAGTACAGGCGCCAGGGAATTTTTACATGCAATTCTTGGTACCAGCATTTTGTGTTAATGGGTGGGTGGGGGGCTGTGCTCTGAGTCTAATTTTAAGTTTTCGGATCGATCGGAGAAATTGTTTTTCCGCAATATCGGAAGAAGTGTTGAAAACGGTTTTTCAGCAATTTCTCGTTTCCTGTTGCTCTGGCACTGGAATTGCATCAGTACAAGTTTTTAGTTTATGAAATTCCTCACAACTTTCGGAAATGCCTTTTTCTCGTGCGCTCAACAGTTTAAAAGTTGTTACCCCATAAAGCCAAGAAATTAAGGGTTGAAATGGGTTTTACGTAAATATATCGCTTTCAGTTAATCCTACGATAAAAAATACTCTTATATTTTTTGTAGAACAACTAATTTGCATAAAATTTGTGTATGAGTATTTTTCCATTTGAACAATTATTTACCGTTCTACAGCGCCGCAAATGTCGCAAGTCACGTAAACCGTACATTTAGTGTGCACTTTCGAACGGCCCTGTTCCTTCGAGTGTGTCGCACCAACTGTTTTCCACATCAGCTTTGAGGTACAGCTTGTGGCGCGTTTTTTTACGTGGTCTCCCCTATAGGCCTACTCCACTAAGTGTATTTCTACACTTCCCTTGGTCTTTTTGATGGGCCGGGTTCTGCATCGTCAATTCCAATCATTGCAGAATCGTCGATTTTGTCGCCCTTGTTAAGTTGTGTTTCCCTTGAAACAAACTCGGGAAGAGAAAATATGTCATCGTCGTAGCTGGTGTGGTATTTGTCTTCATCTGTAGCAAGCATTCTGGAGATTTCTTGCACGTTCTCACAAGATTCCCCGGCGCATATGGAGCAAATGGCGGTGCACTTTAAACCCGCTTTGCGGCAGCCACAAGCCTTTCCACATTTGGTCTTACACTCGCATGAAATTGATTTAATTATTGCAGTAGGCGCGGGAGGCTCAGTGCTAGGCACCGGTGTAAACGTACGGCCACGTTTCTTTCAGCCCCATCTTTCCGCGGGTAGAGTGTCATTTCCAAGCCAGGATTGAACTTGATGGTATGTCCGGAATTCGTGCATCCTGGCCGTGTCTTTTGTAGGTGGCAGGGATTCCAGATTAAACGTTGACTTCACAAGGGATTTCGCGAAGTGTTTGTATCGCAGCAAGTTGATTGACTTGTCTTTATGGATGTCTCCACCGTACAACGCAATAAAAACTTGTTCTCCCGCTAATGCGATGATATCCGCGTCTACATCTTTCTGTACAAAGTGATTCGCTGCAGATTCCAGGGTAGGTGTCTTTTCTAGGGTTTTAAGAAATTTCACTTTGCCCATACCGTAAGCAGCCGATGTTGTGTCACAACCAGAAAATGCATGCAAGAACAAGATATGCTTTGATACAGCATCGCCGTGTTTCACGCATGATGTAGAGTAATGCTGTTTCTTCGTATTCAGTTTTCCGGGCTTGTAAAGAAAAACACATTACAGTCTAGATTCAAAAAATTTATCAAATAACAGAATAACCGAGTTGACTGTTCTTCACATGGTGAGTCGTGAATAGCTCATTTTGAATAAAAAAAATTTATTTTGTTTAAGTTTAGTGACACTCTACCCGCGGGAAGATGGGGCTGAAAGAAAAGTGACCGTACGTTTACATAGGTGTCTAGCACTGAGCCTCCCGCGCCTCTTGCAATAATAATAGTATATTATATTATTAGGAGCAAAAGTTATGTTTTATGTGGGGAGGCTGGACGGGTTATCTGCCGAGCTTGCGAGGCAGATATGTACAGCCGAGCCACATAAAGATACTTTTGCTCCGAATAACATATAGTATTTTTTCTTCAAACGTTTTTATAACAAATTATTTACAACTTTGTGAACAAAATTCGAAGAAAATTACTTGATCTCGTCAGCGGCAGATAATATTATCTGCCGCTGACGAGCGGCAGATAAAGTTGCCAGCGGCAGATAATAACTTTATCTGCCGCTTGGCAATAAAGTGACAGTTTAGCATCATCAATCCAGCAGTATAATGCCATATTTTACTGCCGTTTGAAGAAAAAATTAATTTCATGCGGGTGCAAGACCAAATGTGGAAAGGCCTAGGGCTGTCGCAAAGCGGGTTTAAAGTGCACCGTCATTTGCTTCCCGCCGGAGAATCCTGTGAGAACGTGCAGGAATTCTCCAGAATGCTTACTACAGATGTTGACGAATATCACATCAATTACGACGACGACATATTTTCTCTTTCCGAGTTCTTTTCAAAGGAAACACAACTTGACAAGGGCGATAAAATCAACGATTCTGCAATGAGTGGGATCAACGATGCAGAACCCGGTCCATCAAAAAGACCATGGGAAGTGTGAGACTGTTAGAAATACACTTCGTGGAGTAGGCATATCGGGGAAACCACATAAAAAGACGCGCTACAAACTGTACCTCAAAGGAACAGGGCCGTTCGAAAGTGCACATTAAATGTACGGTTTACGTGACTTGCGACATTTGTGGCGCTGTAGAACGGTAAATAATTGTCCAAATGGGAAAATACTCATACACAAATGTTATGCAAATTAGTTGTTCTACAAAAAATATAAGAGTATTTTTTATCGTAGGATTAACTGAAAGCGATATATTTACGTAAAACCCATTTCAACCCTTAATTTCTTGGCTTTATGGGGTAACAACTTTTGAATTGTTGAGCGCACGAGAAAAAGGTATTTCCAAAAGTTGTGAGGAATTTCATAAACTACAAACTTGTATTGATGCAATTTCAGCATCAGAGCAACAGGAAACGAGAAATTGCTAAAAAACCGTTTTCAACACTTCTTCCGATATTGCGGAAAAACAATTTCTCCGATCGATCCGAAAACTTAAAGTTAGACTCAGAGCACAGCCCCCCACCCACCCATTAACCCAAAATGCTGGTACCAAGAATTGCACGTAAAGCCCTATTAACGATTTCCCTGGCGCCTGTACTATATGGCATTCATTGTGTTTTTGATGTGATATCCCGGATTTAGCTTTGCATCCAAGCAAACCCCTAAATATTTCGATGCCGAATCCTTTGGGTTCTATCGTATTTCATTACTGTTTACTCTTATTGTTGGGAGTTGAATACAACTCTTTCGAGTATAAATTTTTGTTTAAAATTTATGAAACCATTCTGGTGTATCACTCTGTGTTATTACGGCTATATTATCAGCAAACGTCGATGGAACTAGCAGCCAAGTCGGAGACAAATATGTTAAACAGGGTTGGTCCTAAAATACTCTCTTCAGGTATTCTGGCTCCTATGAATTTAGTAATGGAATTGAGTGAATCCTTACTTCCAATGTTCTTTTGCACACGAAAGAGTTTATAATCTTAAGTAAGGCAATCAGGTATGCTTCGTTTCTTCTTTTATTTTGTATATCAGTCCTTGCCAAATCTTATCGAAAGCTTTTTCGAAATCCATGAACAGAATTGCTGTAAATTTCTGTTCCTCGCACCCTTTTGCGATCGTCCTTATTATTCTGAGCAGTTTGTGTGTTGTTGAGTTGAAAGCCAAATTGCTGGGAAGGGATCACGTCCTTTTCTAATAAGTTGTCCTACAGTTGATTAAGTATCACTTGTTCCAGAAGCTTGGCAGATGCAGCCTCTTGTAGCTGGAAATTTGCAACACCTACTCTAAATGCGTTGCCAATAACTCTGCTTTATCTTTTTTAGTTGAATGAGTTGTGTTTTCTTCTGCTATTGGATAAATAGTGCTAGGTCGACGTAGCAGTCGTTTGGCTGTCAGTCGCATAGTGGGGTTACAGAATTGCATTTGTTCAAGCTATTGTATAGTATTCTTGAATCATTTAGCTCTTGTTTGACTAGATGGCATAGATGACAAATAAACGTATTCAAGTAGGACAAACAGTAACTTCATATTATTTTATTCCTTTATTTAATCGGATTGAATATATTGTTATGGTACTGGTACAAGGGTTTAAAAATCAGATTAATAAGATTAAAAGAATACAGTATTAAAAATTACAAAGATGAATTTAGATGTGAAATGGATATCAATATTATTAAGATGTATTTGGAAAAGAAAGGAAATAGAATTTATAATTTAATTAAATGAAGCTAATTGGGAAACAGTAGGATTTTAACGTAATTTAATATTTGAAATGAAAATGGAAGTTAATGACAAATACTTTTCAAAATATACTATTTCACATAGTAGGTATTAGACATATAATAAAGCTTCAGTAGTGTGTTTGACTGTAAAAAATAAGCTAGATCTCTAAGGAGATAGTTTATTGATTAGAATTAAAAAAATTATTACAAAAATGATGTAATACAATTTGTAGCGTTTGAAATTAAGAAATAAATCCCTTTATATTAGTATTTTTAAAAGATATTTTGGTAAATAACAGGGTTAAAATTGGAAATAAAATTGGCGGGGCGAAAAAAAAATAAAAAGTAAAATGTTAAAAGAAGAAGATTAGCAGACTAGATGGATGAAGATTAGAATGTGGTGAGAAGACCAACCTAATACAGTTATAATCTACAAAGGCAAATAAAAGTTAGAAAGTGCTGAACTGAGTTTATTGTGGAATTACATTGCATCGACTGAATTGGATAACAAGGAATGGTTTACAATAGAAGTAGATTACATCGACATCATTAGCAGAGTAAGCATATTTGTGGGGCTTGTCAAGTGACATCTTGTGGCTGGATGCATTGAGTTTGGTAGAGAAGAGTGTTAAGTCCAATAACAGGTAACAGAATACAGGTATTTAAAATAAGAACTGAAAGGAAATAAAGAGTGAAGTGAATTAATTTTAATTATAGGAGTACTTACCATTTGAGATTGTGGAATGACAAATGTAACGAGAAAGTATTTCTGATTGATTTTTCTAAACTAGTTTGAAGCGTCAGTGGACAGATGTATTGAGTTGTCATCTAAAATAAGAACATCAAATGTCAGATATAAGCAATCTAGATTATAAAGAATCCGACCTGATTTTCAGTCAAGTGTTCTACTGAGGCTAGCAGTAAATAATTTCGATTATCCATAATAAAAATAGCGTAAATAGGTTAGTTAAAATTCAATTTAAAAAAAATTAAGTATGTATAAACTAAAGTAAAGGTGTAAGTCAATTATAACATAACATAGGCGTTACAACGTGGTAGAGTCACCGTAACATAAGTTGGGCACACAAAGTGGAGCTAATCATCTTCACAATATGTTCTGTGTGCAAAATCTGCAGAAACACGTATAGAAGACCGAAGAATGGCGTTAAAATAATGTATAATAAAACAAGCACTTGGCTGCTGTTGAACGTCAAAGATAGCTACCACAGGTTTTAAAACGACAGCACAGAAACGTACTAAAAAGAAAAAATAATATTGGGTAAAATTTCAGAAAATAAAATTGTATGTGGGCTACAACTTATACAAAGTGTATCTAATCGGCCTTACAAAAAGTACACTACGAAATTCTACGCCTGCAACTAAAACAATTACCTAAGAACCACTTCTTTCCATTGGATGTATTTTTCTGGAAAAAACAATTCAAAGCTGTGAATTAACACTTATAATTACATTTCTAACAACAACATAGCAAAAATTTACAACGAGAACACTTATCTGAGCATTGCTAATCAAATGAAAGTCCATATAGTTTTACATTACTTAACCAATTGGTTCTTTTTATAGTATTTGTTTTTTCGAAAAAACGCCGCATACTGTAAAGGACAATATTATTTTATCTAGCATTAGTGAATATGAACATCAAGCCTAGGCGTTATCATCTGCCATGTAGCGCTCCATTTACTTTCATTTGTGAGTTCTTTGTTATTCTTTGCTCGATTCGGGTTCGCATTTATAATATAGTATATATCACGCGCGCTCCTCTGTTCGCCGAGCGCCGCGCGAAAGAATGTTAGTTTTTCCGAAAAGGTGCGCAAACCTTCTATAATAGAGGTACCTGTTCGAGATTTTTGAGCGCTCGTCTAGGGCGGCTGGGACGCCTGAAATTCAAGCCTTCTGAGGGATTTTAAATACCTTGACCGAAGCAGGTTAAGCTTCCCTGTCAACAACCGTTATAACGGTTTCGCTTGTATTGACGCCGATTTCCATTTTTGACTTTTTCTTTTTACCCTCCGGTATAATGCTTTATCATCTGGCGACAATTGCCCTTGAGTTCTGTGGAGCACGCCGATCCGCACGATTTCAGAGCCAAAATCATTCGAGTTAATCTCAATCCAGGAATGTGGTGATTTACATGATATCTTCGCACCTGTGGAGTGCATATAAAAAAACCGTAAAAAAGCTTCTCCTACAGCAGTAAATACATACTTAATTGCGATTGAGCGTGTTGATTGTTCGATAAGGACATTTTAGCTGCTATGATATGGGTATGCTTTTATAAAGGCATTTGAAAGTAAAAGCGCACGGGAAACGAGAAATTAGTTGAAAGCATGCTTGTATGTACCCTATGCAACATCCCTTGTGCAGTGTGACCTTGAGCGCCCGCATTTTCATAAATTTTGCCAGTTTTGCGAGCCGTTCGAAAGCGCTTTGTTTCATTAATCTAGCTGAATGTTTGCATGGCCTTCAGATATCAATCTTATGCCAGTTAATATAACTGTGACTTTATAATGCTGCTGGCGTCGAAGTTTTAATATGTTATATTGTAAATTGTATTGAATTATAGTAATTAATATTTTTTGTGGGTTTGACTTGATTTGACTCTGGAAGGCTTAGCATTTCTACCTTTAACGTAAGGCTCGGTCCTCAAACGATGCAACGTCAAAACTGTGTTCACGATCAATGAAACCTTGGGTAACGGCTTCAGATCGGTAAAAGACAAATGCTAAGTTTAAACACCTCTGGTCACCTCTGTCGCATTCCTTGTTTTTGCGGTTTGAGTTACAACAGACATACTGGTCACTTCATTGATCTAAGACTTTAAGAACATAAAGACGTAGCTGAGCGTACATTTACAAATCGGCACACCTTAGAATTTTAACACGCCAGAGTACTTGCCAGAATACCTCACTACTGGCTACGAGTGATACGAAGCCATAGAAATAGAAAAATAACCAAATAATATAAACAGGAAAGATGGTTTTTAGTTTAGTAAAACGTGGACTCCTGTGAAACACGATCTAAAGCATTACAACCACCGTGCGTCATGCGGCCACGCCCCACGGATTACGCTGCACTTGAACGACCAATCAGCGTTACTCGCTTCAAGAGGTTGGCATAGACGACTATAAATAGTTCCACACCGGCCTTCAGTTCTTAGTGCGACTTTCGCTATGGTGATGCAAGCACATGATGAAGTAGAAAAAGCTGACATTCAGAGACTTTATCAAATAAAAAATAAACAAATTAGAAGGAGCATTAGAGTGAACAAACGTAATCAACGTAGCAAAAGAGGCACACGTAGCAGCCAGGACAGCTCATTGCAGCTTCATTCTTGGTTTACTCCATGAAACTAATTTTAGGCTAATGCCTAATTGTCAAATTTCAAACATCTTACCAGGTAATACATTAGAGAATACAAATTGCGCTACAATGTAAAATTTTAGAGCAAATTGTTACGATACCTTTGGAGCGTCCCCCGTAGTATTGAACTTTTGCTAGCTGAATTTTTGAACCTGAATATTTATGGTTGGCTTTTGCCAATTTTTGCATGCTTTAGACTGGGTATAATTGGCTATATCTTATTTTTAATTACTCTCCTATAATTATCATGCAGTTTCGTAAGCAACCCCTCGTTTAATTACTCATATCTTGCAAATTAGGTTTATTCTTGCTATATTTTTACAAATGTTTGGGTACGGCCGCTAGGCAACCGGTGTTACAATTATTTTAAACTATTCCATTTGTTGCTAGAGCAATGTTATCTTTTCCTGCAGTCAAACTTGCCTGACTGTTTTTTTTTGGCATCTTCTGGCCCAAATTGTGTTATCATATGACCTGTAGGCTGGGTTTTTGGATTTTTCGGCTTTCTTTTCAAGCTAAACTGTCGTGCTAGTAGGTTTTCCTTTGCAGCTAAGTGCTTCATAGCCCTTTGGTAGGGCTCGCCTCTTCGAATAGATTGTTCGAGGGATCTGGAAGCATTTCTGCGTTATCGTGGGCGTTCGTAATTATTGGTTAGCTACTTACTTGCGTCCTTTCGCTTTTGGCGGATCTTCTGGAACCGACTTTAGCACGCTTCTTTCGGCTCCACCCCAGCTTGAGGTAAGATTAGGCCAGTTTCTTCTTAATCGGGAATACATTTGGGTTCTGTGCGTTTTTAGCCATTTCCGGTGGGAGTTAAAACACTCCCCATCTGGTTGAAATCCTTCCTGTCTGGAGTAGACCTTCCCCGTTCGACTGCACCCTGCTGGAATCCAGTCAGATGCACAGGGCCCCTAAGATGGTCGCATCGCCTGTGAATTTTGCAACTCTTGTGGGCTACGCTGAAGATTGAGCAACTGCTTTACACCCACTTGCAAGCTAGTTGCAGCCTCCATAGCTGGCACTGCATCCCGCAGCTGCGGCCGTCCTCGTTGCTTCGTTAGCTACGTCCAACCACAGGGGAGCAAACGGAGAGGTTAGGTTCTGGTGAACTTTCCTACAGGCAAGGCGTTATTGTAGTTAATATGCATTGCGCCTGTTGTAACTTATAATTTGAATCATACTGTTTCATGCCGTTAGTACTTAGGGCATGTGTGTTTTCATCAGCACGGATCGTGCGATAGTAGGTTTCGTGCATCGTTAGCTTATTAATATTTGTAATTGTGTTATTCTTGTTAGGGCCGCCGCGCAATGATATGCGGTTACCCTCTGCTACTTGCTAAATTGAGGTCATAAGGTTTACCTGTGTACTACTCTGGAGTTGTTGCTTCGGTGGCACACCCACTGACCTCTGCATTACCTGAAAAATTTATAGAGTAGAACTTGTAGGGCTTTGAGCTTCACTTGTGTCCTATCTGGACGTCGCTTTTACTCACCCGCTTGCATAAGACACCCGGGTTTGGCAGCATAACACAGTTCGGACGCCTTAAGCTTCGCTATTTTTATGTCAAACGTTCAGCGTGAAGATAGGCACACCACGGTGGCGGTGTGGCGTGAACTCGCTACGGGAGCATTGTGATTATTTGCCGATCTCCGCTAACCGGGTAAGGGGCAAATCCAAGCCTTCGCTTTCATTAGCATGTAAATATACATACTTATACTTTAATGCATTTTTAATATGGACACCGTCGTTCATGTGTGGCCACGCAAACGCACGTTGATTCCGCCCATTAGAAAATTTTGGATATAGATATAGCGTCATTTAGGGGTAACCTTCGGGATTAAAACGTTAGCCAAGGTGGACTTGTATTGCTCTGAGCCGGTGCACGCGCAATTTTAAACCCGCTCCGCGAATCGCGCTTACTCAATTTACATTATTTTAATTGTCTCCGCGACGCCCTGCGTACCCTCGTTTCTTTTTAGAGTGTTTGTATTGTCCAACGTTTCGCGGCCTAAATTTAGCTTTACGAATATTTGCATGGTAATATTTATTTTCGGCTCGAAACTTCATCTCTTCTTTTTGCATGCATTTGTTGTAATTTACCTAGATATATATATTTACATTGAATTTATAATTGTTACAACGCATGGATACGTATATGTATTTGAACGCCTGCCAGATTTAGTATATAATTGTGTTTGTATTTGCACTATAGTACATATCCACCATTTTACAATAAAGCTGTGATATTTTCATTGGTGGTTGGTTTGATTATTTTCTTTGTTCTGCTGGAAATTTTCCTTACCTTGTGTACGGTCCGGCACAATGGTGGCACAGGTCCTCGACGTAGATCTACGTCGAGGACCTGGCGCTCTCTCCTATTTTTTTCCTATTATTCTCTTTCAGCATAGCTAGAACCCTGCGACCCTCGCGGCGAGCTAGCCCAACTAGGCCGATAATTACCAGCCGGCAAAATATTATCCCCTCTTTACAAAATGCCGTAACACGGAGTCGGTGCTTAGCTTTGCTTATGGTGGAAAAATGTTGGTGTGTTTAGTAAACAGATAACTAGTTACAATCAGTTTTTACAGCGTGTAATTTCTGGTTCTAACGGTTGTCCACAGCGTACCTTTTACTGTTGAGAAATAAATAATGGACAGTTTTATTTGTGTGTCTATATCTACTGATTATTGTTCCTATTAACTACATCAACCATTATTCTCTTAAACTGCCATAGAAATATGAGTAAAACGACTTAGAGAGTTCCTTATTTTCACATCGAAGGAGACTTATTGTTTACCTAGACCTCTAATCACGTAAGTGCATACATTTCATTTCAGAATTCCTTTTATTTACCTTGCTAGCTTTCCATTACTATGCAACGAGACAGAAACGAAATCCCAGATAGTTGATTGAAAAACGTATTATCTCTAAACTGCACCATACCGCTTATTTTATTTATCTTCTTGTTTGTAGAAAACTACCCAATCTGAGGATGATTGTATGCAGCTTCATTTTTAGTTAAAATTTACAGAAAATAATCGTCGAAGGTTAACATGATACACTACAGCGTGTCAACATTCAAAAGTTCAAATATGACTTCGGGTAGTATTGGGAGATCCATTTCGTCAATTTCGCTTATATCGGTTATGAAGAGTCAACAGATGTAGAGAAGTTCGGAGGTTATCTGAAAATGCGGTTTTAATATTGATTCTGCTTGAGGCTACTTTGAATTGTAGGTAGGAGAAAATTTAATAGCCAATAAATGTTTTCATGATTCTTATCAAACCATACACCGACAGTCTACAAACCTGAAAACTTGATTTACAATTCCTTATCTTCCACTGTTCGTTTCCACGAATAGACTTTGTCCTCGTACTCTAAAAAGACTATAAAGAAATTACTGTTCCCAGTTAGACACATTTGTCTTACTCTAATCCCTCAAGTGCCTGCATAAGCCGTGCAGGCAGTGGAAGACTGTAAGACTGAAATTTATGTAAAAATAACGCCCCCTGTATCCTTTCATGAGCACTTCCTTGATATGTTCATATATTAACGTCCGATCCTTGAGCGACTCTTGTACCATCCTTGGCCTGATTAAAAAGCATCCCGTTCTATAAATATAGGGGCATAATCGTCGCTAGTGTCGCGTCCTCGTAATGTATTAACTTTATTACTGGAAAGACACTGAAGTGACGATGTACTCCTACTAACGAGGCGGCTTCCCGCTCTAGGTTTTCAGCTAAAAATAGAAAGATCCTGCTTCAGGGATGATTGCATTTTGATTTTACGGGGATGATATGTACTGGTTTACGGTTAGTGTAAATACCGATAATTTCAGGTTACGTACGTTTTCGAATTGATTGGTTAGCAAGTTAGTTCACCATGCTGAATTATTTTGTAAAATGGATAACTGCCTTCTCTATACTTATTTACTAGACGATATCAGGATTTGTTCTGCACCTTTTGGCAAATGCACCGTCGGGGTCCAGCTTAAAAATTTCTGCTTAAAAATCAAAACGTGTGCTTGAAATAAACTGCAAATACACAACTGAGGCAGCTAGTAGCAGTACACTTAATTAAAGAGTCTAATTATTCTGCTCAAAGTCCAATCAAGGAAATGCAAACGTCACTCACACGTCTGTATCTTAATGAACATTATTCCACAGCAAAACATCAAAGTAAGTACGGCCCGTGTTGCGAATGCTAAGATAACTTCCAATTATGCAGGATACGTGCAAACTTATAGGGTAATTATCTTTTGATGCACCCGCGTTCTGAGTCCTGATTTTGATATTGCATGTAAGCGCAGTATTTCTATCTTTGGAACTCATTTACTTCCTGAGAATTAAAAGGTTGTTTTGTTTGTTGCGCTTGTTGAGTTGGCGGAAGAACCTTAATCAGCGAAATTGAAATTTTGATTTACTGGTTGTACGAGCAGACTTAAGCCTGATTTATAGGACTACAAAGGGGGCGTCGGACACGTTGATTACGAAAGCGAATCCAGGTGGTTTAATGTCACATGAGCTTCAGTGGCTCAGTTCGTTAATTAAATATAAAGTTATAACCTTATTCTAGAATCTCAATGGTCATTTACATAAATGTCGTTTTTTTAGAATATATTGCAGACTTCTCTCAATGTAGATTACAGTTATTTTATTATATCTACAGAAAAAAAGCGTATAGAATTCTATTTTAAATTAGCAAATTATTCGAAACATTGATTTTGTGAATTTTGTTGCATTCTGAGGTTCTACTAATCTTTTACGAATTGCAATAACTTTGACATAGCCTCTCATAGTTAAAATTACTCCAATGATTGGTTGACTATTTATTTGACGTCTAACCTCTCAAAACTAAATTACAGGATGTTGTTGCAAAATATTTCATGTATTATCATGTCATACATCGTAACTGATCCTTTAGGAGCCATTTCGTTGAGCACCAAGTAATAATGCTGCAGTTCAAGCTCCACTGTTGTGGGGTTAAATTGTAACAGGTCTTAGAAAACCTCGTGGTTAGAGGTTAATTTATAAGACGTCAGCTTTTATGAATTAATTTTACTTTCTCTTATTACCAGCTAACTCAATACAGTGATATCTTTCTTACTCTACTTACCACAGTGTGTGACTAAGCAAAACCCTTGTTGTAATGAAGTCAGTATTGACCTGCACTCGTGCTAAAACCAATGAAACAACATCAATGTATATACTTACTGCTAAAGAAACAATGCTAAATGATGCTCGTGTTAAATACTAGACCATGACGGCGGCGACTATTTCTTCACCGTATTTATAGGCACAATTATATGAAATCACGTGCCAGAACCTTCTTTACTATGTATTTATATAGCAAACGTCTACGCGCCAAAATGTGTTTCCCCTAGATATTTATAAACATAATTAGCGCACATCTGTGGAGACCATACTTCAAACGCCGCCTTTGAGTGAATAACGACATAAACAAGAGCGCACATAGGCTCGTCGGCACGCTATGGTTACTTTGTGTCGTCCCCGATGTTTACCCTTGTTTAATAAATTACAGTATAAAATCACCTGCCTGCAGTGGTAACTAACGAATGCCAGTTTCGAACTATCTGCGCTCCCGCAGCTCAGCTCAGTGATGTCTTTGATATTGCGTTAATCGATGATGTGACCGCTGCTATTATTGAAGTTCTGGTTCCACATCGCCAAACTGTTGTCTGCATGGATTTATAGCCTCTGTATATCTGTTTCAACGATGCCTTTCGGTTGTAGTTTTCCAAGGATAGTAGGAACTTCGTTTCGATCTGTCGCTTGGACGCTCTTATAAAGCTTGCTGGTCCGGATTTTACTTCTGCGGCCGAACGAAGCACGTTTGCGCGTCAAAAACACGTCGGCACACTCTACAAGCTTCAAGCCGATTATACTGCTCTTTTTGTAAAAACCGATGGCTTCCGGCATGGGCACCCACGTTAGAGCAGGATGCGCCTCGCTGTCGATGCCGTATACACACACTTCTTCGCGATTTTGAATTTGTATTCACGCTGCTGCAACTAGTTCTTAAACTCAAGGAACAAACAGTAAAACGCGTATATGCACAAATCGGATGTACCTGGAAATTCTATTCTAAAAACACTCAGGCGAGTCAGGTCAAGTTTCCGCTCAATGTGTAACGCTTTTCGCACTCACCTAACTATATGTGATTAGAATTAAATTGTTTTGGTTTTGTGTTTAAAAATGTATTTTCTGTAATTGCCAATTTAACAGTGCGGTACTGACTGGATTTGAAAAGCCATTTTTAATTAGTTTATTATGAATGTATTTACATTTTTCATTTACTGTGGTTTCCTCTTACCGATTTTTCAAACTTGTGGTTTGACATGGCATTTTAGTTTTTGTTAAAGCAACCGACTCTGATTAGTAAATTATTTGTTTATTATTTTAATGTTGTATATATCATTTATTAGGTTACCTTTTTCCTTATTGACTTTTATTTAAATGATATTTAGTTAAGTACACATTTGGTCTTGGATTTCAATACTTTGTTCCTTCTATAACTTGGAAAGTCTTTTATTATATATTGTAAGCTTTCTCCACATTTCACATGTTTTTCTTGAAGTCATCGCCTCATCATGTTTATGCCCTCCCCGTTGGTGTTATGTATCTCCATCGTCTCCAATTCAGTAACGTCTTTGTTCATCTGCTGTGGTTTCCAATTATATGGCTTTTTTATTTCAACTTTTGTTTTGCAATTTATTCTACAATGTTGTCCAGTTCTGATGCATTTGGTAGCCATCTATCTCTTTTCTCGTTTTTAAGAACGATTGCTACCATTTCATATTCCACGGCTCCTTACGTTACGTACACTCTTTTAGCGGTAACCTAATTTAAATGTCACATTTCAGTTGCATACAATAACGAGGGTTTGAGAAATATTAATTTTCCTTATGTCTACCATAAGCACGCATACATCAACAAATTCCTATCAACATTTAACGCACTACCATAAAACAATATACTAAGGTTTGATTTTAAAGTTCAAGTATTATAAAAATTATTGCTTGACTTCACAAAGACAATAATTTGAAACTTTAATCATGAGTTCAAAGGGCTTTCTTAAGTCAAAGAAGAAATCTGTACCTTATTAGCAAAATGCAGAACGAAAGAACAAAATCATATACTTTTGTAACAAGCATTTACAATTTCGCGTGATAATATGGTAAAGAAAACGTGTACCTCCCGCCTTCATGATACTCTCCTGGAAAATCGCCGTTACTGATGCTCCGCTCCCGTCGACGTGCATTATTCCACGATGTAAAGTTGTTCTGCGACTTCCAATCGCTTACTGTGCAACAAAATTGCTAATAGTATTCCAGCTCATCCAATCAGATTGTCATCATTGCAATGGTTAAGTGGCTTATGCTTCACTACGTTTTTACACACACAGAGTAAACTTTTCGCACGAATAAAAAAGCAACTAGTAAAAAAATATTAATTTACCCACTTTTAATTCACGTAAGATATCCATAGCTTTATATAGAACTTGACATAAGTGCCTAATTGTAATAGTATTTTTAATGCGACCCAATGTATATTCAACGCGTTATATTTCAGAAACAAAATTCGAATCCCAAAGTCCTTCTAAAAACTCTTCCATACCTATTTATAGCCAAATTAAGACGCCCTAAAACGTTCGTCTTTTGTTTTTACTAGCGCAGCTGATTGGCCGAAAATTTGTCGGGCCGCAAAAAGTTCGTTATAAAAAAAGTACTATAGCAAAGTCACACGAAGACTTCAACTATGCTTGGCTGGTTGTTCGTCCCTTCGGAACATTGCCACAGATTTAAAACGTATCGTTGCACTTACAGAACTCACGCACCTCGATGTAGCTGTTTAAATTTCACTTTAACGTAGTCTTTTGCCATCTGCCGCAATACAAATGTACCTATTTCGTATGTTTGTTACATGTTTTGTGCTTCTAAGGTCGTAGCCTACGTAGTTGTTAGTACTGTCATTCTGTAATGACTTCGAATAAAATGTATGTGTTTAAGCAATTAAAACTTTAATTCAAGTCTTATTGTTGCGCACATCTCGCAATGATTGTGCTTTATATAATGACAAAAACTTTTGTATTATCAACATGTTTAATATCAACCTTAGTGCTATTGTTTTTTGTTATTGCTCAAGAATTGCGAAATGCGAAAGTCTAATTGAGGGGCTATATATTAAATAGTAGCCTGTTTAAATCACAGCAATAATGCGTTGTGTACAACCAGTAATAATAGCTAGTGTAATAAAATTTACAGAACATAAAAATGAAATGCAGAACAAATAAACCCAAAACCAAAACAGAAAACGTTGTTACTGAGTCATAAGATATAGTCTTTAGCGTCAATTTTGCAAGAAAGTTGTGTCATGACCAGGATAAACATGTTGCTAAAACAAGTCATAAATGCAACTGTTGTGTATCATTTAAAATATATTTTAAACATAAAAATCCGTCATGTGTGCAGCAATTTTTATATAGGGCTTATAATTGATAACATTGTGAAATACAATTAACATGCCGGACAGTTAAACTAAAATACTTCTAAATATGGACATCAAAAGCTTTCAAATATTGGCTTGTGAACTAAAAATATCACAAAAAATTGACACTTAATCTACTAGGTATGATATATAGCAGTTCCATCGGAAATTAAAAATGTTTCTATTTGTTGTAGTAAATATCGCCTCCAATGAATGGAGCAACTGACACAGTTCAAAAGCATTTAAACATACGAACCTTTATAAATAATTTGTATGATATCCAAATCAATACCTAATTTACACGACGAAAACTAGGAGTAAGTTGTGGTGTTGTAACCGAGCACTAAATAATTGATACGTTCTATGCGTGACCACAACTCGCATTTATCAACTCTGTGGAATTGATATTGTTCCGAGTAACATTAAAATAACAAGCAATAAATGTAGGAGGAAATACAATTCAGTAAAATTACAGTCATTGTTGTCTGTTGATAAATGGCGTGCAAGTTATCAGGGAAATGTAACACTGACACCGATGCGGAGGCAAAAATGTTATGTTATTACACATTCTGTTTGCGTAGAAAGCGTCCATCTAAGAGAATAAGAAGAGGTAGATCGTTGGTGAAAGCTCTTCATTTACAGAATGACCAGCTCATACATTTTGAACAGTAGACTACCTGATATGCTAAGTATATCAAATAAAAACCATAAAAATTTTCTTCGTAGAAAAAGCTAAATTCAATTTATTCGTACTGAGATCTTAGCTCTTAACGTTGTTATTCACTAAAAGGGAAAAATTGTGTATCTAACAGAAGCACCCTGAAACCATGCATTTTACGAAATGCACTTTATTCAACACTACAGTAAATGATCGAAATGGCCCCAGATGTGTGACAAATAATGGTAAAATTCTTCTTTAAATCAACTTCTAACTTTTTGAAATGCTTGGCGTTTAGCTCCAAGCCCTCTCAATCGAAAATTCTATTTTCGACCGGAAAGATAGCGAGTCTAAAGAAAATGTTTTTAATGGAGACACTTGACATTTGTCTGTGGGTGATGTGCTGAAGAAATTTCTATAAGAATGCACTTCTCGGTGATGGAAAATGGGCATCCTTAGCTTCAGATACGACTTACGTAGAGATATTTTTGAAAGATTTATTTTACTGCAAGAAAACGTGTAACTGCACTTGGCCTCACAAATAAAAATCATAAAAATACATGCGGGCTCCAGCAGAAGGCCAAACCTGCAACAAACAATCATAAAAAACAGTCCTTAAGGCTAAAGCAACTGTGAGGAAATGGTGCAGAGCGCTTAAAGCGTTATGGCATTTCTAATGGAAATACCTTGCAAAACTTATTTCACAACTGCAAAATTTACTTATGCAATACATACAAGATGAGCGGGAATTTATGCACCCCAAATTCAGCTGAGTACTTATGATGCATGTACGTCTGGGGACAGAGTTTCGATGAAACCAAAACGAACAGCTCGAGGATGACGACGAACGAAATTGGAGTCAAAATAGACTCGATGTAAGGGAGGTTTTTCTCAGGGCTTTGTCGAGAGGAATGGGCAACGTAAGTTCTAAGACTGGTTACGAGCGTCGGCGTCGACCTACACGCTAGTAACTAAATGTTGCTCCAATGCTATTTCGGTACAAGGCGTTAGGATAAAGAGTGTTGATATACAGGGCGTCGGCGGCACGATACGAGAGTTCTTCTAAATATAGACGATTGAAAATAGATATGAAATTCTGTGGCACTTAACTTTGTTTTGAAAGCTGGAAATATCTGACAATGGTCGATATTTACCAAAATTAGCAAGGTAAGAGTTTCCCAAACAAGTACATTTACGGAACGATAATGCTCTCATGCGCAACCTATATGTTAGATGATCGCTTGCCTATCCATAACTGGGTTTCAGCCTGAAATGTTGGAGCGAGAAATTCGCCGAGATAAAGTACCGATTCCCTTAGCTTTTATATAACTGTAGGAAGCAGTGGCGGCGACAATTTTCAAACAGACCTAACAAGGCATATTAGAAACAACTGAAATTGTAATATATTTGGACCATGATTATATTTCGACAAAACAATATTGATTCCATGCAATTACAAGCGATTTGAATCTATAATTGATTAAAATTTGGAAAACTGCGGTAAAGGTTGTTGGACTGATGTAAATGTTCACTCTTAAGGCAGAAGTTTCAAAAATTAAATATAGGAGATTCTTGTATGTAGTAGCCATATAACTCACATTTTAATTAAGTTAAGCACACGTATAAAGTGAATTTGACACAGCACCAAGTAAATTCAAGGTTCTTTCGTTGTCTGCCGACAACATATGTGATTACGTTTTAGCAAAATTAGGTCAAAATTGCCCTGGAGATTCCATTTTTTAGTCGCATAAAACGCCAGCAATGGAATAGAACATTTTCGACACGTTTCAGTGTGCGTTTCAAAATGCGTCAAAGTGTTTTTTAAAATCTGAAACATGCAGTGTAGTTACGGTTAAAGTGCGTATAAAACCGAGTCAGAACACCCAAACGTTATAAATTTGGTGGCTAGCAAAGCAGATTGGGCCGTTGGTGCGTGCTGAAGGTGTAATCGGAGCTGGTCTGAGCTCGGATGAAAGCAAATTGAGGGTCGCCGCTAAACAAATTGAGGGCTATAGCTGAAGATCATGTGTGTTTTCAAATTTGGGGACGACAAGAAGAGACAATTGGATATTGTGCACATTAAGGTAATGAACATGCATACCAGTGACATCAGAGATGCTACGAGTCAATTATTGTATCCAAACTAGCTCCAAGGGAGACCGTGCAGTTTATAAATCAATCACATACTTGGGGGAGGTGCTGTTGTACATATTAGGGCTTAAACCACTAGCAGAGCTGTGGGGCACCGCGGCTTCCTGTGATATTGCAAGATGCACATATCAGGTTTACCAATGTGAGCAAATATTCGTTAATGCTATCCTCCCTGTAGATAACGTGCACACACGTGCAGTGGGGCTGTGCAACCACTTTTCAGACATCGCATCTGGTTTGTGTGTGTGGTGAAGCCCGACCCATATTAAAATCCCTCCAACACGACACCGGCATGGAAATACGCTGAAGACAATGGTGTTTTGCGTTTAGATGTGAGGCTTTTGTACAATTATGATAAACACTTTAGCAATTACCCATAACATTTGTTTGAGATTTGATATGAAATTGATGTTAAAGGTGAGCTTGAGCCAATTAAAATCTAAGATTTAGGAATTTACCTTCTGTTTTTGGGCAAGTATAGAAGAATAGAGCACCGAGGGCGCAAAGACATTTTGGAATTTATATGCCGCATTACGTCATTTTTGTCGGTCATTTTTTAAGTTAAGTTTATTTTTTTTATCTGACTTGTATGTGTAATTCGTTTTGAAATTTTTGCTTAGTTGAAAGTAAATAGCAATCATTCGTGAACGGCGTTTTGATTTAAATTTATGCTTGATTGATTTCTTTTTAGTCCAATAATACAGTTGCTTCGAAGGAAATTGGGTTGTTCGAGCAGGAACTAGCAGCCATATTAGAGTGATTTAGGATGCAGCGCCGCGCATTTGCAGATTTCAGAGGAGTTTTCTTATTTCGATTCTCAAATAATTCCATACTTCCATGAACCCACGAAGGTGATACATATGGTGTGTTGCCAAATATAACCCTGAGTTGCTGCTTGTGTAACACAAGAGTCCCATATAATTTGTGCTATTGGAAAAACTTGCTACGTATGCCCATAGTAATTAGTGTACCTATATGCAAAGTTAACTACCAAAACTAAACTATAGGTGCAAAGTAATCTGTTCTAACAATCATATAAATAACATTTATTATTATTTATAATAAAAGAAGATAAGCTGTGGTTTATAGCAATATAGATATTGTAACGACCTTGCCCTTAGACAGCTGCAAGCCACCGACGCCGGCAGACAGCCTTGGGAAGAATGAGTCATTGTTCCGGAGCTTTCGGGAACGCGCTCGAGGTCAAACACTCGCGAATATGGGTCATGCATGTGCCAGAAAAGCGAGTAAAGCCTCGATTGTCCGAGAATGACTCATTCGTGATATAAATACGTGTCAGCAGGAATCGACAGGGCAGTTCGAATTCAGCATCAGAGCGCCGAGCTCCCAGATAAATAAAACGCGTGAACGTATAAATAATAGAAATAAATAACCATATATAATCGTTAGTGTTTAAGAGTGATATAAATAAATAAGTGTGTTAATCCGTATGTAATAATAAATAAGTGTATCGATAGTTCGTTAGTGCCTGTAGTAATTTGTAATCTGCTTAATAATTCTCGTGTGCTTGTAAATAATAATCGTAATAATTCATTGTTGTAAATAAATGTTTGAACCCATGTTTGTCGTATAATTTTAAATAGCCCGAACGTTAAGAACGTAACAATATGATGGCATAGATCAGTAACAATTGAAAATTCATTGAAGAAAGAACTCATTTAGTTACGACGATGGTTCTCCAAAAATTAATTAGTTACATTAATATAAACACTTATGAGAAGCATTCAATCTTAATTTTTCTATATCTTTAAGCTTTAAAATACATTTTAGAAGAGTTATTAGTTTCTATTTATCTTATTGTTATACGAAGAACTTGATATGAAAAGAGTGTGTGTAGTGTAGTTGTTTAATAACGACAATGTAACATTTAAAGGAATAATATTAGGTCTAAATATTATACTGCTTGTATATCCACCTTGTCAATGAGTTACTTATGTGGCATGCTATGCCTTATTTTGCAGTCTAACTACGCTGTTACCAAGAGCGTTTCTTAAGTGACTTCTCTGCTTTTATTCGTTCGAACTATCTACGTGATCTAACCTAGCCCTAATAACAGAAATAAACAAAATCGTACTAGGTAAAAGCAAATGTTAAATTACAGTTAACTTAAATCCACATTGATCCCAAATCCCACGACCGCAAGTTTCACTCAATGCGCTATTTAAATAACCTTTTCTCTAACAAATACGTTATTTTACTTGTTGCTTTGTTTCTTAATTGACGGGCTTCTCCAAAGTATATTAAAATACTTATTTATGAAAAAGTGTAAACGATGATAAGGTCACTATTTTTTAAGCTTACCAATAATTTCATGTGCCTACAATTTTACAATTTTAGTTTTTATTATATTTACAACCTTGTGGAATTGCTAGGTGTAACCAAAGCTGTCGCTTACAATGGCTACCAGCAGAAAATTCTTCGAACAATTAACGTATTTTCCGGTTAAATTGACTTCAAAGCGTTCGGTTCTGGGTATCACTTTTAGGCTTCTATGTATAATGTAGTGCGACGGTTTGGGCAGCGTTGCGTGGCGTAAGCTCCAGTAATTCCACTTATATTCATATTTATTCTATTAAGCAGCATCGATCTGAACCAAGAAGTACTCCTAAAAGCCTCATGAATATTTACTGAAAACAAATTAAAACTGGAGCCATGAAGTGTGTTGCCCTGCCGCACGTACCTACGTCCATAAACTTGCTCGACGTCTGCTTAATGAGCTTTAAATAATCGACGCCTGAAATTTGCGGTGAAAATTCTATAACCACTTATTGCCTGTGATTTGAGCTTTGTTTAGCATATAGGAGAAACGTAGTTTCCAAATGCTTCTAATACATAAGGTAAAGCAAATAATTAGAGAGAAAAATTATTGACTGTTGGGTTAATTTAATCAATAAAGTATTCTAGGAATTAAAACAGCTACTTGGAAATAGATTATGTATTATGGCTGCTTACTATAATAGTTATTATACTATTCTTATCTAATGGGTGTCCCGAAATTATCGTTGCTTACGTTGTTCTTCTTCTTCCTCTTAAGGGTTAACCACTACCATAGGTGTTAGTGTGGTACCCGGAAAGCTTTAAATTTTTAAAATCCGTTTGTAGTCGCCGGGGATCGAACACGGTGCGGCCGCCGGTCCCTATGTTAACGTTGTAAATTTTTAATTCGTACAGTATTTTGTTGGGTAGTGCTGCGTGCTATAAGGTCTTCCTCTTGCAAATATTGTGTCAGTCGGTCATGTCTCTCATTTCTAGTTTCCAGGAAATGCTCTGAGATACAGTTTCCACATCTTCCTTTCTTAACATCAGAATTGAAGTACCCCACGATGATACTTACGTCGCGGTCGGTCGTGTCGTTTTGTTAGTTTCATGATTTCTCTTATTTGCCGGTATAATTAATCTAAGAGTTGTTAACTAGGTTTATTTTAAGGTGAAGAAGGGGCAAAAATTTTAAAGAATTGACAATCCTTACTAGGGTGCATTGGTGTAAATTTGACGTATTTGTCCTTTTCAGGGTACGGACAGATCGATGTTTCCTTTCACTCTAAAGTGCTTTAGAGTGCGAAAGGACTATGCTCTGCCCGTAGCTTGATCGTTATCCCTTCTCACTCTAAAGCACCTTAGAGTGAGAGGAGACAACGATTTGTTCGTACCCTGGAAAGGACAAATACTTCAAATTGACATCGAGGCTCCCTACTCATTACTAGCTTTTATTACTGCATGGTGATGGTGTTGTTTTACTGCTTCATGCGTAAAACGTAACAGCGCAATTTTGTAGTGTCCGTTCTCCTACTTCTATACATCTGTGTTCGTTTATTCCTAGTATTTATACCGCTATTTTTATTTTATTTTATTTTGCACTCAACCAACAGCCGTTAGGCCAATTATAGGCGTCACTGTACATTTTATGGGGACTTCCAACCCCACTAACGAGTGTCATGATGTTATTATGACATTCGGGACCAACTATTTCCGTGACAGCCGTATCACGAGGCGCCGAGAGAAGCAGCCGTGGAACTCCCATCCAAGTTCTGACCAGAGAGAGCGTTACTTAACTCTGATGATCGTACGTGGACACTACCCGGGACACCGATAGGATATTTATATCACTTCGCGACCTAATTTTAACTGCAGCCTAGAATTTTCTACCTACATAAATCTCTCTTTATTGTTTATTTTATTAATATGTGTTATCTGGAAAATAAACTCATTTCTTCTTCTTATTATTAGTATATACATTATTAATTTGGTGCTTTTCTTTGCCTTCCAGATTCACAGCTCTACAGTAATTTCGTTATTACAACGTCGCCTGTAGATATGTGGGTCTAAGATTCTACGATGTCATTTATCTTTGACCATAAGCATCGTGACTTTACAAGTACCTTGTTTTCTAATAGACACATCTTTTATTAATCACTAATGTTAATTTTTTAGATTTCCAGCAAGAGGAAATAAAACGTTGTACAAAGCTTGATTGAATTTTGCCTATATTGGGGTCTACCGGATTACAGGGCTCCCACGTCGCTCACCCTGCAAATTACCCGGCTTGCCCATAAAGGCTAATTTATTAAGCTTGCCACGTAAATAACTATTAGTTCTTTAACACCAAATTTTGAAATTTCTGGTTTGGATCAATTTTGATATCTCTATCTAACCTACAAACATTTAAGTTATTAAAACGTATATCTGTTATAACTGGAATAGTCGATAAAGACAATCAATGCACTTTACTACAGCATACCCACAGAATATACAATCAATTTTAAAACTCGCTGAAGTGGGAAAAAGATATTTTTTCAGGAATGGAGAATTATTTATTGGGAAAGCCGAATTAATGACATCTTTCGGCTTGGTTTCGTTTCCCTAATTATTTGTCTTCTATCTTGCATTGTTTTACATTGTTTTCAAGCCTACCCTGATTACATTTTGTTAAAATCAAGGTTAAAACACTATTTTTAATACCGTTTTTACAAATTATTATCAAGGCCAATGCTATGTAATACTATTTATAAAAATTAAACTAGCATATTTCTGGAACATTCTATAAAATAATATTTGATATGCATGAAATACTATTAATTGCTTTTATAATCATAGATGCTTAAAATGTGTTCATAGCAATATATTACTGGAGCAAAGGTTAATTTCAGCTTTTGAATACCTTTGCTATCTAGATATACAGTGACCGCCAAAAAGTCGTCATCATATCGAAAAGAATTATTTTTTATTCTTCAAACAAACTTTTTAGATCAATAATTTATGCTTGTCTATAAATCTATTTAGTCCGTATCATGTATACTTTGTGATATTTACTTATTTCGAAAATCGCGTTTTTCTAAATTGTCAAAATATTTTTCAATGATAATTAATATCTATTTAAATGACATATAATAACTCTAACCTAGCTCTTTTAATGGCTTACAGTTATAAAAATTTATTTTATCCAATTTACATTCTTCCCATTTAGACAAATGTAAAAAACCATTACAGAATTTTTGTAACGGTAATTCATTAACAGAGTTTTTAGAAGCCATTTAAATAGATATTAATTATCATTGAAAAATATTTCTCCTAAAACGTAAATATTATAGGTAAGAACATATTATTTTTCGGCCAATAATAAAAAATCTAAAGAAGTAATTAACATTTTGTATTATTTTTTCCAATTATAAGTCTTCATAAAAAAATAAAAAAACTGAAAAATTTATTTTTAGCTAAAGTTTTAGAAAATTAGGTGTTTTCTGGCCTTGAGATGGTTCAGTTAGCTAAAACTAACACACACTCTAAAAAAATCTCATTGAAATCCTACTTAATTTCCGAAAACTAGCACTTTTTGAATTTTACAATTTCGAAAAGCGCCGCTTTCTAAATAAGTAAAAAGCACTCGGTATATATGATAGGGTCTAAATAGGTTTTTAGACAAGCATAAATTATTGACGTAGAAAGTTTTTTTGAAAACTAAAAAATTAAAACTTTTCCCATTTGATGCCGACCTCTTGGCGGTCACTGTATAATTAACTATTAAAGTTGCCTAACTGAATTGTTATATCTCCGACATTATTGAACGTTTTGTAATGGAAAGTTATCGTTGAGGCGTTATTTTGACTTCAAATACATTTTTACACCCAACCTCCACGAAAAATATATAATGGATCGAATTTTCTTAACATAAACATAAATTAGTGGATAGTGTCAAACCGGAATGAATGCAAAGTAAAGTTGAAAATATTAGATTAAGTATTTTATTAAATTTTAAATTTCAAGTTTTATAAGCCTCGTTCTCATCCATATGCTATTTTTAGCTTTCTGTAAAATTTTATGTAAAATTGTAAGTCGCTTGTTACCATTTAAAAATGCCATAAAAATGATCACAACTAATTTAATAAAACATACAGATATTCCTTTATGTTCATTTAGTTATTCTACCTCTATATTTGTAGCGTACGGTATAAGTGGCATATTGTGATTAAGATAGTTTTTGCATTTTGTTTCGGAACTACCTCCCGTATTGACGTTAAGGGGTTACGTAACTAAACTGCCAGAATAATGTAATGACACACTCGTAGGCTGTTGCACCTGAGGTCGCGAGTTCGAATCTCGGTCCGGGCAAAACTTTTTTTAAGTTATCGAAATATGTGGTTGTAAATCTTTATCTTTTCTCACCTTTCAATCTGATATTTCTCAGTATCGCACTCTCTGCTAATTGTATTGATAAATGACCGATTTGATTTTAAACCGATTTTCTCCTTCTATAATGCGCAATAGTTAGTTCCCGTCTCTTTTGCGACCATATTGTTATGCATACATAATATGATAACGTGAGCGTTGACAAAGTGACAGACACAGGCACATAGGTAGGAACAGCATACATTTATATATAAGGATGATTTTGTGCTTATCAGATTATGAAATGCACAACTGCTACATATTTTTACGGAATTACGTCTGCTGCCCTTTTACTGCGTTTTGGTTGTTCGCCTTTCGCCAAGTCATATATTTCAAGTACTTTGAAGCATTTTTGCACGTAAAGCGCGTTTGGTTTTTTGTTCTCTACAAGTTTTCGCTCTCAAAACTTCTTTTCATCTTAAGGTAATAGCGTGTGTTCTTTCAAGAATTGTGCTTTAAAAATTTAATGCTCTCTGTGTGATAAGCAATAAATATTTATAACTAATGTATGTTTCTTTCTTTTCAGGTAAGTGCAGCCGATCCTTAAGTTTGCAGTAATGCAGTAAGTTTTACTAAATAACTATAGGAATATTCATCTTAAATTAACCATCCAATCAAGTCGGGACTACTTGGAAGAGTGCTTAATAACAACCTTAATTTCAAGTATTACATGCCCCTATCACGTATCCATTGGATTATTTATAAAATGTGGCGCGCCATATCAGAAAATGATATTGCAGTGGTGCGGTGGAACTATCGCAGAGCACGTCGCGAGCTGAAACTTACTGGGAAAAGTTACCATATTATGTTATGATATGAGATGTCTGGTAGTTCTACGTAGCTGTCGTCACGAAATATATACGAACTCCGAACTTTTCCCTAAACTGCTGCAGTCGACCTTTATGACCGTTTCTAAAGCTATTTCGCTTGCAACGAGCAGGCAGCAGGAGTAAATTTTCATTTTGAAAAGTCCAAAGCTGTATTAAAGTCTCAACTACAAAACTTTATGAATGATGCTATTAATTATTACACATGTCGAACATTTAAAAGTTTTAAAGTGGTTTTATTATGTAAGTATATAAAGGTTTTAAGGTTATACCTACCAACATTTCCAATTAATCTTTTTGAGTTACATTTTTAAAGGTTGAAAATGTCAACATATTTTTAAAAATCAAGAACTTCTTATTATGACAAATCTACCTTCCACAATATAACCGCCTTTTAAATTTCCTAATGTACTAGGTTAAAAAATGACCCAATCATTTGTAGAATATAGAAAACAATTGACGTACTCCATTTTGAATCAATTAAATAAATTTTACTATTTATTACGTTCAAGGAGTGTATTGTTCGCTCAGTGACGTAATATAGATGGCGTTGTCATCGGATTGTTCGTATGTATTTCGAAAACGTCGCTCTGCCATAAGAACACGCACAAAAATTCAAGACAATCTGTCAAGTAATTTAGTGTTAACAACCAACTAAATAAATCATGTTGTTACAGTGGATAAAAATGGATAAAGTTGAAATTCGCGTTGCTCGTAAATAAGAGTCTAACTGTAAGCGCTATAAAAGTTGATATAGACGATATGTTAGGGCAAGAGTCGCCGTCATCAACAGTAAGCAAGTGGGCTCCGACGTTTACGAATGGACGTCAGCGATGTGAAGATGACCTCCACAGTGGACGCCACTCAACTACGGCTGGCTACTCCGGAAATTGTTGAGAAAATCCAAGATATTGTTTCGACCAATCGCCGTATTAAAACGCCCAGAATAGGTGAGACCGCAAGCTTCTCAACTGAGCGGGCACATTATATAATTAGGTATCAATCTTTTGAAAATGAATATGATTTCGACCCGTTGGGTGCCGTGTTGGTTATCTTCGGAGAAAAAGCGTGTTTTGGATAAACTTTGGTTTTACAACTGCGCGTCTGAAAATGAGGAGTATCATCTTAACTGACTATTTGAAAAAGGGTACTACGATAAACTCTCAATAATGATGTACGCTGCAAAAAAATTAGAGAAGGATATCGCATAAAACTGTACATTTAAAGTGCAAAAAATAATTTAACATGATAATGCGCCGTGACATACGCCACATTTACCATCTCAAAATTGCATTTTCAATTAGTGAATCAATATTCACTCTAGACGAATCGATCTATAAAAATCCTTTAAGAACCCTTGAGAACTGTTGACATAAATATTGAACCTGGCAAGAGAGTAGATTGAAAAATAGTCCTTGTAAAAGACTTGTTTGTGTTGAATACATAAATATGTTGATTTTATTGTAAGCTTTTGGAAGTGATGCGCTTCAGACTGAAATAGTCCATATACTGTTTCTTAATAATGAAGAAGTAAAGTGCGTTAAAAAACCGTTATAAAGCAAGAATGAAGTCAGTGGGCTTTATTCTTACAGGATATTGTATTTCTATTAGCCAAACTATTTACTTATGGTTGATGTACAATAGATTGCAAATGTGCAGTATCTAAAATAGTAATTAAGAAACCGTTTCAAATCAAAACAGTGTCAAACAGTAATTTTTGTAAGTCATGTCGTAACTTATTTTATGGATTGTGTATGCACTTTGACAACTGACAACTCAAGTGACTCAGCTTGCTGAATTCTGGGTAGAGCGATGTAATAATCACCGTCATGCAGTCGTAAGACAACATGTAGTTCAAAGCCCTCTCGACAACGTTTAGAACCGACTTGCTGGTTGATAAATATTCCTCTAACAAGAAATATCAAGACATAAGACCACAATTAAGCACAATTTTTTCAGTGATTAATCAGCCAGCTTCGTTCAACAAATAAAGACAGGAATTTGCGAGCGAGTGAAAATAAATATCTCCGTTAGTAAATCTGTTTGCTAATTTTATAGCGGACAGGTGAACTAATCTGTAGTTAGTAAAATTTAGTTTAATACTAATGTACTATTAAACTCAACCTGTTAAAAAAACCTCCCTATATTGTTTTATGGAAAACTTGTCAACTTGATTCATTACTGCATGGTGATACTTTAAAACCCAGCCAGTCGAATTCTCCAAGTTTCAATTATACACATAGCAATATAATTTTGGTTTTATGTTTTCAGGAAACTCGGCTACGTTTGTATTTATTTTTACAACTTAATTATGTATACTTCCAAGCTGAAATGCACTGCGACAATCTTGTGCGCATATAATTAATGTTTTAATTAAACTAAATTCAGAACTACAGTCATTTTAATGGATTCGTACGGCGAGATGCAGGCTAAATAATAAACTCTTGTTATTCTGTGAACTTAAATACTTGTTCTAGCTGTGAAGACATTAATTTGAACGTTCTCAACGTAAAAATGGAATTAAAGGAGCTATATTGCAGGAATCCCGAAATTAAATGTGTCTTCATTGTATTTGAAACAAATGCAGCTACATTTATTTTAAGCGTTAGGTCGTTTAAATGACACTGTATAGTTAAGGGCATTATCCATACGGGATTATGCAACTGTTAAACTTCATAAAGCTGGAAATATGCTGTTGTTTATTGTAGGTATTTGCCGTGGAATTACTGACTTCATACTTCACACATCTTAATTTATAGCGCGTAAATACAATTCTGAATATAAAATAGAAATATTATTCCAATTTAATAAGAAGAGTTATTTGACTTAAAATAACGCGCTTTACAACAAACTTACTAGTACAAAGTTACTTGGAAATTGGCTGCCACAAGTTTAGTTTCTAACCCAAACTTAATAACACGTCAAGATTTTTACAAGGGAAACCCTTTATTCGGTATGTAACAAGCCTACAGGTTACTCTAACTAGCTTGGTGGGAAGGCATTGGTCGCAGGCTAAAAGAACAGAAATCCACTGAAGATAGTCAAAACAATTAATTGTTCCTAGGAATAATCGGTGATTAATTTGTGTAATTTTTATGGCCACCTCCTAATCTGTCTGCTGGTGATGGAATATGTATTTGATCAATGCTCAGCCCCATAGTTGACCTAACTTGCGTCGGGACTTTTGAAAAAAGTTTAACTCATTTTAACAAAGCGACTACTACATTTTGCTTCACCAGAAAGCAAACAGTCTAAAATCTGAGACAGCTCAGACAGCTGTATAAGAACAAAGCGCCTATAATAGTATATTGTGTATCAAGGCCGTAAAAGTGATCTTTTTTGGCCGAATCTGTTGTTTGCGGCCGAGGCGTTAGCCGAGGCTGCAATTCAGATTAGGCGATCATCACAACAGAATTCAAACATTTGGTCACAAAATTATATTTTTTCTGAACATTTTCTTGAAAAACATAGTTACATTAGACAACTAAAAACAAAAGCATTTAGACAACTAAAAATAAAAGCATCTCCTGTCAAATTTAATATTAAGCTTCATCGCGTGTGTTTTGTGCCTTTTAAAATGGGTGATAGCGATAGTTCAGACACCCCCGATGAAGTTCTGGAAGCTGCAAGTGTTGCGACCCTAAGTTTGCTCCCTGCAAAATCCCAGCAAATTTATCTGAAACAATACGAAAATTTTGTTGAGTGGTGCAGGACAATGAACATAAAACACTGGACCGAAAATGTTTTTAGCGTCTTTCTCTGAAAAGGCCAAATCATGCAAAGCCTCAACTTTATGGTCTTTGTATTCAATGGTAAAGGCAACAGTAATTATTAAAAACGACATTGACATCAGTAAATTTACAAAAGTAGTCGCATTTTTAAAACAACAGAATAGAGGTTATCTGGCCAAAAAATCCTCCGTATTTACTAGGGATGATATTAACAAATTTTTGCTGGAAGCTCCTGATGAGACTTATTTAATGTGGAAGGTATTATTAGGTTTTTTACATCATGATTTGGCTTTGCTTACCTTGTGTGTGTAGGTTTGTATGATAATTGGACTAACTGGAGCATGCAGGCGTGAAGAATTACGAAAAATGTCTATATGTGATATTGAAGACAAGGGGAACATGTTAGTGATCACTATCCCGCAAACAAAAACCGGCAAGAAGAGAATATTTACCGTCACTGATGAAATTCTGGAAACTGTACAGGTTTTACAGCTTTTCAGAAAGTATTTAGCTCTACGACCACCACACACACAACATAAGACGTTTTTCATAAATTACCGCAACGGATAATGCTCAACGCAGGTGATCGGAGTGCATACATTTGGGAAGATACCATCGTTAATTGCACAATATTTGCAATTACCAAACGCTAGTAGTTACACAGGTCATTCTTTTCGAAGAAGTTCAGCCTCACTACTGGTTGAAGCTGGAGGTGATATCCTTATGTTGAAACGCCTTGGGGGATGGAAATCTTCGACTGTGGCTGAAGGCTATATAGAAGATTCCATGTCCAGCAAAATGGAAATTTCGAACAAAATTTTGACAGGCAGGGATGGCCCTTCGACTTCTTATGTTCCTACTAACACCACTGGTCGTTCAACGTCTTATTTTCCCACTAGCATCACCACTACGACCACAGAAAATGGGCTTCTTGTTGACAATATTCACAATTCAAGCTCTTCCAGTGGGCTCCACTTTTCAAATTGCACTAACTGCACGTTTACTATCAATATTAACAACAGTGGTGGCAAGCTGAAAGAGTGATGTAGTAGATATTAATAGCTTAGATTTAGGTAGTTGCGTTGTAAATTTTGAATAAAATTATTTAAATACAAGTATATTATTTTGCGTTGACAGCTGATGACCAAACGCCATCGGGATGGCCGTCGATTTAGATTTCATCAGCTGATTGTAGTTAGGCATATTATGCAATCACGGGTGCACGGCAGCATTCGTGTAGCAACCGACAGATTTAATGAAAAATATAAAGAGTTTATCAAACTGCCTATATAGGTAGGTAAAAAGTGTTCATGAAGTAGTTTCTGACAGATCAGTTCCAAAAAAGTAGAGTTTGACAGATGTGTACAAAAAAGTAACATTTGACAGATGTGTACAAAAAAGTAAAACTTTACGGCCGCAAAAGGGGCCATAGAATCGCCATTTTTGTAATGATCGCCTAAAAACACATTTCTCGCCAGCCATAGCTGCAAATGCCGAGGCCCCAAAAGTCACCTTTAAATTACCTAAGTGTGTGACGTCACAATTGCTACACAAGCTAAGGAAGCCATTTGTGACAACCTAGTAGCAATTTGCCCACCGATTGAAAATAGCATTCTATGTTGTTCCGCTCAGCCATCAATTTTTAAAATATTCCACATATGCAACATATTAAAAATTGACTGTAATCCACCACATACGAGTACATTACTGAAACAATAGTAGCTTTACTTAGCTAGATGCAATAATTTTTTGACAGCACACACGAGATATAGCAATCAAGTGAATTAACCCGGTTGAAAGTTTTCGGCGAAGTACAGGAGCAATGTAACAGGAATGATTATAGCTTCAGCTCAAGAAATAGGGACGGCTGAAAGTAACATCAATAGATGTAATGAACGACAGCAATGGGAATGCGTTTTAAGCCTGCGCCGGTGAAAGTGTCTCTTATACAGCATGATTACAAAACAATGGAGGCTCGGTACGAAACCAAGATGAAATTCCTAGGTACTCAATGAGACGAGAAAAAAACTGAGATTTAAATATAAAACTATGTTTGGGAAGCTTTTATATCTGACGACAACGTCGTTAGTGCCTCAAGGGACTTAGTGTTCGGCCGCGGCGGCCATTTCGCAAGGAACGGTATACTTGAAACTCGCGCCCTGTTTGGTTATGGTAGTTGCCTGCAAAGATTTTTCCTGTGAAAAGGATTTTCACTTTTTAAGTGCAGTGCCGGCTTCAATCTTTCAAATCGACCTAACGCCGTTTCTAATTATTGGCAGCTTTTCTTAGTCTAGATAGTTATGTAGAGATGCCGTAAAAGTTTAAATTGTAGACGGTGTGTATGTATATTTTGCATCCATCTACATAGGCCAGTTTCTGGGTAATCCAATTCGGAAATAATTCATGGTAAAGGTTTTATCGTTTTAATCTCTTAAGTTATGGCCCAATATTACTACCCTAGGTTTCCCCCTTCCGTGGTAGCGAGCGTCGGCTCCTAGGAACGAAAACGTAACCAATAACGACGTTTTTCGATTTTTCGATAGTAACTCTGAGAAAACCCTATAAATAAAAAAAGTGGTTCCTATAAATGTTGTAGAGCGTTAAATTGTGCGTAAAATGAGTACCATCATGATATATTTTGATTCAGCGATACCTATACGGCCTTTTGTTAAAGTTGCACCATACCATACCATACCAAAAAAGGTTCTTTTGAGTAACAACGGATTCATTTATTGATTCCATAGTTATGCCTGTAAAGGATATCTTTGTTGATTAATCTTAGTTTTTCAGGTAAAAAATTATTTTGTTTATTTTTTGACTAAAAAACCATTACATTAATCAACAAAAAGAAATCGTTCTTCTTTTAAAAAATAACAGGTGGAGTAAGAAGGATTTCTGACACAAGAAACGTTGCTACAATAAAATAATTTTATTATACAATAGAATAATTTTAAAAAACGTGTTACACACTGTATGATTCATTGGGTCAAATGCGCACGTTTTGAAGTAAATGTTGGTTTGCTTTCTTGTTCACCACCCTCGATTGGTCTTCTTTCTCACTCAACAGGAGCATCTACTCATTGAGATTATCGTTGTCTCCAACAGTGCCGTCCACATCTACATCGGTAGTGCATAAATGCCCTCTACAATTTGCACAAATTGCTGAACATTTGATTCCTGCTTTTCTGCAACTAAAAGGCGCTTTGCACCCTTTGGTGCATTTACAGGATATCTTTGACAAAAGTGACTGTGGATCGGGTTCCAAGGCAGTGAGAACAGGAGCCAGGCCATACTTGGTTGTTTGTCAACCCCAGTTCATTGGATTCATGGCGTTACCTAACCACATCTCTACCTGCAGGTACACCCTGAAGCAGTGTTGGTGGGCTACTTCGAGCGTTGGAGGAAACGTAACTCATTCAAGGTATCACCTGTCTTACCCCCATAGAGTGCTACTAAAAACTTGCCCTGCATCAACAATAATATCCGGGTTGGCGTCTTTGCTCATAAAGACATCACTGACTTTCGAGAGATGTTCATTTTGAACAGCCAGTCTGACAAACTTCTTTCCTTGCTTGTAAAGTGATGAAGTGGTATCACAACCACTAAAGGCGTGAAGGAATAGCAGAACGTTTTTCACTTTTTTTGAATGTCGGAAACTATTAACTGAGAATATGCTCATTGGTACCTTCCTTTTTCCGGGTTGCAGGTACCAAAAATCTCTTCATGCAAGACTGATGGTATCTTCCATCACTGGTAATCAAGTCATTCACAGGTGTTAATCGAGAGCTTACTTCTTCTCTCCACTGGTTACCTCTGCTACCTGCCACTTGTACGATCTTGTTCTTGAAGTTTATTGTCGTTACAACATTAACGCTTTCTCGTTTTCCGAGAGAGTTCTTTTTTTTGTTTGATAATAAATCCTCATAGCAATCCTCGGCACAAAACAAACATTGATTTTTGAAATCGCAAACTGGATTACTTGATCGCCCCTCCCGAGATTCGCTGTTGAGAAGGGAGGCAAGAAGAGGGGGTAAACAAGGGGAGTAAGAATAGTGGAGGGAAAGGGTTCTGGTTCGCTGCACATAGAAGCAGGTGGCCTATCAAAATAATCTATCCATTCCTTAGAATCAAATAAAACCCTACAATCATCTCTCCCACTAAATATGTTCCTTTAGAAATGTTATTTTAACGTTTTAATGTACAATTAGTTTACAGGAGAAAACAATTGTGAGGTAACGCGTATTTTTCAACGCGTTATTTTAATTTTATTATTATTTTGTAAAAAAAAAATTTTTCTTTTCATTTGAAACAATAAAACAAAGCTTTATTAATAGTTTCTTTCTTTTAACAGCATTTCATGTCACATATAATCCATTTTAAGATAATGGAATTTTAGAGAGGAAGAAAAGCTTCGGTTGACCACAAAGGACTTATAAATTGTAGGGAATTAGCAAAATTATCACAACATTTTTGAATTTATTATTTTTATTAATCAACCTATTTGATTCTCATTGTAGCAATATTTCTTGTGTTAGAAAATATTCTTACCCCATTTCTGCATTATTTTAATGAAAAAACGAACTTTTTTTGGTAAGTTGGCAAATAGTGCTACTTTGACAAAAGCCCGTACAGGTATTGTTGGAATAATATATATCACATTGGTACTCATTTACGCAGAATTTAACGCTCTACAACTTTTATATAAACGACTTTTTTGATTTATTGTGCTTTCTCCTAGTTGCCTTTGAAAAACCGAAAAACGCCAAACTTTAGGTCACGTTTTCGCTCCTAGAAACCGACGCTGATCTCCGCGGAGGGGGAAAACCTAGGATACTAATAATGGGAGATAATTTAAGCGATTAAAGCCATAACACTTTTATCACGAATTATTTCCGAATTGTCTTACTTTTTACTCCCCAGCAACTGGCATATACAGGGGTTATTATTAAAGATAAAGAAAAGCAGTTCAGATTTTCCCGTTTTTTGAAATATTGAGTTTTTACTTTATCAGTATTTTACTACTAGCAAAAAATAAATAAACAACATTCAATCTTTCTTGTTTTCAATATCCAATTTTCGATAATCAATTGACTTCTCAAGCTGAATCAAATACTTTTTGATGTTATTGGCCTGCATAGTCTATCATGGCAAATTAAACATTCAAGTTTAGAGTTTATATCTATGTTTCAATATTTAAAAAAAATTTTTACAATACGATACGATTTTATGGAAAGAATTATTTACAAAATTTTAATATGGAAAACCGTTCGAAACGATGTTTCTCAAAACATTTTTCTACCAAGTGTTTTTGATCCTTAATTTTGTAAAACCTATGTAGTCATATTAATTTTCTAATTGCACTATACATATTTTTTATAGGGTTTGGCAGATATTGTTTTCCTTTTCTAACGAACTAAACTGTATAGTCTTCCATGACACAATTCTTGAAGAAATAGCAGAGAAGTTGTTTCTTGTAGTAACATATTCTGCTGCGTCAGATAAAACTCTGCAACTTTTATATTTATAGTTCATGTACTTGTAATACTATTCCATTTAGGTAGGTGTCAAAATATATATGGGCACTTTGTACTTCTTTCTTTCTTTCTTTTCAGCCTTGTGCTCAGTATTGAGCATAGGTCTACCGCTTAGCCTTGCGACTCTCTTTATGTCATCATATCAGCGTGTGTTTGGTCTTCTTGTCGTTATTTTGCCTGCCCATGGTCTTTATCATATGATTTTGACATTTCACAAATGTTTTGTTATTTTTGCTACGTGACCCACTAAATCCCAGTTTAGCTGTGTGAATCTGTTTATAACGTCTGTGACCGTAGTTTTTGTCTTAGCTAGTCATTCCTGTTTTTAGCTTTCATAGTTACACCCATCATCGCCTTTTCCAAAGCTATTTGTGTTACCTAATTTTTTGGTTATTTGTTTCGTTAGCGTCCATATCTGTGCACCATATATCAATAAAGGGAATGGTCGAATGTTCACGTCTTTATATATTGTGGTACTTTCTAATTTTTCAGGATCTTTGATAGTTTGTCAAACCCAGTCCAACATAGCCGCCTTCTTCTTTATACTTCTGTCTTTTTTCTTTTCCCATTTGAATTGTTTGTCCTAGATAGATGCATTGTTTTACGTTCTCTATCCTTGTGTTGTATAGCGTTATTATTGTTTCTGGTGGGCACATTATCTTTGTCTTGTTAACATTTTCTCTAAATTTTCTATGTTGTATGTAATTAGTATTAAGTCGTCGGCAAATCTGAGATGGTTGGGCCGTTCTTCATTTCTGTTAACTTCTTTACTTGGTCGGTTTAGTTGATTTTGAATACCCATTCTAGTGGCATAGGAACAAGTTTGACCGATATGGTGTTTTCGGCAAATCTGAGATGGTTGGGCCGTTCTTCATTTCTGTTAACTTCTTTACTTGGTCGGTTTAGTTGATTTTGAATACCCATTCTAGTGGCATAGGAACAAGTTTGACCGATATGGTGTTTTCCTGTCGCATGCCCCTATTCAATGGAAAATGATGTCGCCTGGCTATAGATGTTCTTTAATAGTTCTTTGTACATATAGCCAATGTAAGCGCAGTATAGTTCTTTCATAATTATTGCCCAGTGTTCTACGGAGTCAAAAGCTTTTTCATAGTCAACTAGTACAATATTCAGAGGGAGGTTACATTCGGTGTTTTTTTCAATTAATGTTCTCACTGTTAAGAGATGATCACATGTACCAAATACTTGGCAAAGAAGATTAAATTGATCGAATAAATAGTTTTAAAATTTCAATAGATGTTCGCTTTAGATATTGAATGGTTCTCGTAATTTCGTTTTGTGACACTAATCAAGTATTTGAATAAATGCACTTAATTACTATAAACTTCAATTTCTTTAATTAGTACTGCGAGACAAACTACACCACATTCTTTACGTAAATAACACAGTTTAAGATTGTGCAGGTTGTAGTATCGTATTTCTCACTTCTAGCTGCTCTCTTTACTTTAGATATTGAGTAGACCTCGTTAATTTTAACGAATAGCTAGACAGTTAATAAACATATTTATTTTATTTGCTCATAAAGACTACATGTGCCAGTGACCTCAATTGCTCCATAATGGATAGTATACTATTTATAATGTTTAGCTTCACTATGCCTGTGAGTTAATTATTATTTTCCAATGGACGATTTCTGCTAAGTGTTTCCTTCTTGATATCTTAAAGCTCAATTAGCGGCATCTCACTATCTTTTCTAATTTTGTTAATGTTGTAATAGCAATTTCCTCAAATGCCTTGTAGTAATTACGTTGAAATCCGAGGGCTATTGAAGTGAACGTGCCAAGAGCCTAAAACGATATTTGGGAGATTACAGGAAAATCAATGTTCAATATCCCTATTTCAAGAAATGGGCAGAAATGCAGTTACACCGGTAATTGTTGGCTTTACTAATGAGCACACGGCATCGTATCTACAGAAACAGAATAGCAAACATACTGCGTGGCACCGAGCGACAAACAAAACTCCCTGCTCAATTACAAAGTCACGTATCCGTGAACTTTCGACTCGATTTTTGCTGAGCCAAACGCTAATTGTCATGCAAAAAACAATTGAGCGGATGCGGGCACATGCAGAGGATTGCGGGATTTGACCTGCATCTTCCTGTTCGTTTTGCTGATAGTCATGCATCTAAATAAAGCCAAATCCGGAGAGGGTGGAAATTTTACACTCCGATTCTATCCGTATAAATTTCAATTCCTGCTAAAGTGCTACGTGCTCCCGAGTTTTCACGAGATTCATTTTTCATTCCGCCACTAGACATTCTCGGGCCCAATGGAATTCCAAAAATGAGGGTGCGCAGCTTGAGATTGCAGGTCAAACTTGTATTTTGTTTGAATGATTTAGCAGGATAAAGTTCCAAATGGGGGATTATCGAAAGTGTTTTTCCAAGGGTCAGTATTTTACCAGCGAGGCCAAATTCAAAACGTAGTGGCGGAAGAAGCTTTCTTTCATTCCTTGAAAAGAATAGGATTTGATTGTAATTTTAAATAACAATTAAAACTGTCCCTCAAAGTGTGTAAAGTTAGTCATACTTATAGAGATGGAAGACATTAGTGTTTGAACCCTAACGCCTTTTTATTGTTAGCCGATACCGTCGTTTATATAATCACTTATCGATTCAATTTGAATCTAAGCTTTCTAGTGGGCAAATAAAAGTAACAGAATCTCAAATCTATCGTATAGCACGATTAAACGACCACATAACTGTATCAGAGGCACAATTCGCTGTTCACGATATACAATTGTAAAGCCATCCACATTCTAGAATAATTGTGGTTAGATTTTCATCGAACTGAGACTGCTTTTTATAAAAATTATAATGTAAGGTAACGAAGCGGGCAACTACATTTGTATAAACTCCTTTTATAAATTATAGCTAAGAAACTAGGTCAAATGAATCTTTACATATGTGTGGCACAACAATCTGTTTTGAATGTTAAATTTAACGCAATTTAAGTCGGATAGAATAAATTCTGATGTAAGAGCCCAGAATTACATCATTTGACCCAGTTCAAATTTTTCAGGTATCTTTATTTTTCTTTAAGCGAAAGGTGCACTCCGAATGAGAATCTTACACTAACAACTAATACAATTAAGGAAGCCGGGTAGCGCAGTTGGTAAAGCGTTAAGCTTGCATTAAGCAAGTCCTCGGTTCGAATCCTACGAGAAGCGGATTTTTTCGCAGCTTTGGCTATTGGAATCGGGTTCGGTGCGACCATTTACAGTTGGACACCAAATTAACTGTGCTCTACTCAGAATCACAAACCTAAGAGATAGAGTAATAAAGTCAACACATCACCAAGACGCACACCTCACACAACGGTTGCTACACAGGCACAAGAAGCGCGCTCCATCTTTGTAATCCGAGTCCGGGGTAAGTTGAGCATTGCACCGCCAGACGCAAGCGTACAAAGCACCAGCCTTTACACCGCAAGGTAAAATGAGGTTACAGGAAATACATATAATGCAATACATACTAACACAATTAAAGGTAAAGCAATTTAAATGTAAATTACAGACTAAGAACAGCTTTAATTTCTCTACATTTATAAACCTGAAGCTCGCAGTGGGAATATTATTACCTCAATTTTAAAATCGGCAGTGCAGTTCATTAAGTCATAATTACTCATCCGAGAGATTGGGTTTCTGCAGTGGCTGATTAAATAGCCTCCAAACGGGCTCTTACAGCTATGCTGCAGCAGGTTGAGGGTGCTTGCAAAGATCACCAGCGGATCGCCTAGGCGATGTGGCTCAAAATCAAATGGTGCTTCCAGGACGAAGGCCACCACAAAGTAAGCGAAATCGATAAAGTTTCAAACCTTCCGGTTAAAGCTAAAATTCCGGAGGCAATCAACTAATTGTACTACGCTAATAACCAAAAATAGATTAATCACTCATCCTGAGTTACAGGCTTTTTTTACGGTCAGGACGGTTAAGAATTTGTAATGAATGGTCTGTGTAATAGACGTGGACTTTATATGTGTCCGAAAACACGTGTTTAAAGCCCAGAATCAGCGACAAGCAAAGCGAAGAACCTTTACAAATAGCAGAAGTTAACGGGCGATGTTGGAGTACAAAAATTAGATTATGTAGCCGGGTTGAAGCCACTTGAGGAAGAGAACGTTATACAAGCTGCAACACATTGTCTCTTATCTGGAAAAGTCGAAACCAGGGACGCCTGTACTACGAGATAAGCTATTAAAATATCCGAAGCAAATACGAATGCTTAAAAACACGTAGTGAAGCTTGCCCGTGTTGCAGATAACCAAATATCGGCGCATATGCGAGCGAACAATTAGGCTACATTTACATGATTACGACGTTCCAAATAAAGAAACGTTTATACCACCAAAATTTATACACCAAAATAAATTCTAACGCTAAATACACTTTTTACACGTAACAAGTATTGTTGTTAATAAAAATACAGTAATCTTGTTGCAGTTCCTTGAAATCAGAAAAACATGGAGGATACCAGAAAAGTAAAAGTTGTTTTGTTGACACAATCAAAAACAGATTTAGTTCAGGAATACAATAAAAATGGTAAACACCTTACTGAATCGTAATATAATGATATCTAAGAAAAAGAGAACACTTGTCAAGTCATTTTCGATTTTTTTTAAAGTGCGTCTTATTGATACTCTGTTTAGGATGGCATAAAAAGGTTTAAGAAATATAGATTTACAAATAAATAGATTTAAAAATATAGGACTTCAGTAGTTTAAGTTGCACCTCAGAAGAATAATTTCTGTTCAATGGAAAGGGGCCATAAATGTTGGCATAAATTTCCTATACTAAGGTGTATGCTAAAACTACTAAGAGTGAGTTTTCTCTAAAAGTGTACCTACTTGAGTTGTTTAAAAATGTATTTTGCTATAATTATTACTGCGGAAATCCTCCAATAACCTTGTAATCTTTGCAATAATTGTTTAGTGTAGTAGTAATGTAGATCCGAATCCCCAAAACTTGGGCTCTGTCTGAGTCGTCCAGGCATCTTGTAATTTCTGCAATACTCTTTTAATGTAGTATTAGTATAGATTCGAATCCCCAAAAGGTTCTGCTTTCATTAATATTTATAATCCACTTACTATTTAATAATATTTTTACAATTAAGGACTTAACAAACAACGCAAATTAAAATTGAATATAAGCATAAAAACAATAATTCAGTTAGATCTATTGTTAAATCGGTGGCTATTTTGTACCACATAATCCTCAACTCTTTATGAGTAGAAAATGCTCAAGAAGTTATAGAACAATTTCTGTTAATTGAAAGTATTTAAAATGATTGGATAAATCGTCGTATAGACAACCGTGGTTAACAAATTATCATGGTTAAAATAATTTGCGATCAAAGTTAGTCTCGATAGTTAAGCAACGTTAAGAGCGGTTGGCACTCGGATGGGTGTCTCACCTACATTGGTAGTGTAATCGCAGCCAGCCGTGCTTTAGCCCGGTTGCCATTCGGTGGAAGTTGTTAGATTACGGCAGAGGCTCTCTCGCAACCTGAAACTCTTACACCAGGCTTCCTACCACAAGCCATACGATACAAAGGAAAAACCAAATCATTTTACGGGAAATTTGATTTGCCTAAAGTGGTATCCTATTATAAATGGGAAGCAGACATACTGTTTAAAATGCTAATTGCCTCAAAAATAGAGTACGGTGACATTGTTGATACTGTTCGTCAGTGGATCAGACTCCATTAAAGTAGAAATTTACGATACAAGTGCGTAAAGCTGTAACGCTTCACTCCCTTACTAAGGGTGTTATTAATTTATACCTCGGGTTAGCTCAATCGGAGACCGGGTTTGCTCCAAATCAAATATATACTTTCAGGAAAACACCAGATAAATACCATAAATATATTGTAGATAACTATAGTAGAAATTAATTCGCCATTTTAGAATTAAATGAATTGTATATTACAAAATTAACAATTTCTTCTGGGGGTCGGATGTCGCTATTTCTTCATTTAAGTTCAACCCTTCTAACAGCACTGTATGGCCGATGGTTGCCACGATGAGGTACCAAGCGATCGTGGCAATTTCGGAACGCATCTACCTTGGGGACAACGGACCGAATTTAGCAGGTATTTAGCCCTGCTGGATGACTTCCAAGTCCCAGTATTGTTTACGTTCACGGTACTCGAAGTAAATACATAGATCACGCTGTGCCTCCTGGGGTGTGAGCGGGTTGACGCAGCTGGTGATCGAACTTCTTGAAGATAATGTCCTGTTCCCGGCGTAACGGCGCCGCGTAATTCTGCAAGTGAAATTTGCAAATTTTTCACCGGCAGATTAGTTTGACAGCTCGATCCTTGAGACAGCTGGGTTCTTGAGGTCGGAGTTCAGGTGGCTGTTTTCGCCTTTAGGGCTCCAGGAAGGCGGCGTAGTACGTATTTGGTGGTCCTTGCAGGTAAGTCAATTGCCACAGTTAATTTATTCGCACCGTTTTCAGGCAATAAAGTTCATATCGGTGCAGTGAATATTGGGATGTTAATATTCTCGTGGATTACGGTCGCAAGGGATTATACTGGTCAGTAAATACGTTTAAGAGGTAGAGAGACACTGCCACAATTTAAATGCCTTTGGAGGATAAGGAATCCGGGAAGTCCAACGACTCAAGTAGGGACTGGGACAGGATCAGGACTGGTGAACTAGAGGGGATGATCTCAAAATTTGACTAGACAGGACAGGTAATCTCGAGTGACGTTAACTGGTCGTGGAGCTTCCTTCATACTCTTCGGGCGTGTTATCAAAACAGCCGCTTCGGGCCTCGTTAGGTAGGAAGCGGCGCAGGGGTGGCGTCTTCGCTTCTGTTGCGCATAGCGGGTACAAGTTTGTTATAACTGGTTTGCGCGCTGCTTAGATGCAACGTCTGATAACGCCTAAACGAAGGAAGCATAAATTATATATTGTTTAATGTTCATATTTAAATTTATGCAGATGCTGGTCTTACAAAGCTGGTCTTTAATCACGAGTGGGATAGAGTTAAAACGCGAGTGAGCGAGCGTTTTAAGCCCCGCGAGTGACTAAAAATGTGTAAAATATTGGCTGCTCTCCAACACCAAATGTTGATAACTATATTATCTCCATTAACACTATAAAATTAATAATCATATTCTTCTCCATTTTTTACTTGGAATAGACCTTAAGGCTGTTGTTGCCCTTACTCTTCTGATCTTGATTGCCAGCTTTCTCTTCGCGGTTTTTGTGGTCTTCCGCGTACCCTTTGGCCGTCTGGCGATCCCTCACGTGCCATTCGTGCCAACTTATTGTTTTCCATTCGGTCTATGTGTTCGTTCCATTCCCGTTTTCTCTATGGGGACCGTCTCACTATGTCGTCTGTATTAAATGGTTCTGTGATAGTTTCATTTCGAACTTTATTTTTGCTAGTTTTTCCTTACAAGCTGTCTTTTAATTCTTATTTTAGTTTTGTTGCCCATTGTTAATTTCTATATTGTTTGTCTTTTAATATACCAGTGATGTCATTTATCCTTACGCGGGCGAACTTCGAAAATGTAAAGTACAATTTTCCAGGTTTAAATAATAAAGTTCTTTCTAAAGTGTGGTTAGATATACGTAATAATAAATTACCATTGACGCTGATGTTATTGCTTATAAAGCAAAGTTGACACCATTTGTCAGGTTGTTTTAATACGTAACGTAAATGCTAATTCATAGAAGGATCGGTTTTCTTTTTTGTTAATTCCAAGATAACATTTCTAGTTATTCTCCAATATTTTTTTAGAATACAATTTTTATAAAACTCAGGTGCTCCAGATAGATCCCTTTGTAATTGTCTGAAAGTGAAACGATAACTGTCATTCCAAGTTGTCACTAGGCTAGTTGTGGATTTTCAAAAATACAGGACATAGCTTTTTCCAGAAAAGACCGATTCGCGTCCGTTGCGACCCTTGCTCTCGTAGGGCTAAATCCTGGCAAACGTTGTCATTCGTCATTTAGCATAATAAATGTGTAGTGCTTCGGGTCTAATGAAAATAAAAGTGGTTCGCTGTTTACCGTCCTGCCTTCATAAATTAATTTGCTGTCGTTATTTACATTTGGGGCGTACACGGGAAATTACGGTCCCCCGAATCAACTCTCGGATGTTGTAGTGCTATATTTTATAATATACGGAATAATATGCTCAGCAGGTTACTCCACGGTTCAAAATGGTGCTATTATTCTTGCCAAAAAAAATTGGAACAGTAGAAAGTAGTGGAATTACTTTTTAATTTTTCTGTCTGTCGTTACCCTTCATCCGTTTTCTGCCGACTGAATATACCTAATAATATACTGTAAAAATTTGTAAAAGGCTTTACCCAGAACTTTCCTCGTCTATATTGTGACACTAAATAATTTTAAAAATAAAATTAAGTTAGGAGTAAAAATATCTTCACGTTTCTAATAAATTAAATAAATTTTCAAATAAAAAAAAACGTTACCGGTGCTCGAATTTGAAGGGCAGGCAGACCGCGTATGCAGTCACAATGTTTTGTGTGATATTGCAAGGGAACGGGCTACTTCTACCTGAGCTACAGAGCACTGACCCTTCGAATTGCTGCATTGCAGCTGTATTAACTTGTTGCTCCTTTTTGTATCGTACAATATTTATTCTGTATCTATTGGGTCCCATTTTTGGTAAGAGTAAAGCATGCGCTATGTACAAATTATTACTTGTATTTATTGCTAAGTTAAATAAAATATAAACCAAGTTTGATTTTTTAAAGCGCTCACCCTGTATATATTTGTCTGAAATTTTTTCGGTTTCATCCCAGTTAGATATATAATGTGTATGCAAAATATTGCCTTCCTCAGACAAATAGTTTTTGAGTTATACCGCCAACAAACAGACAGACGGAATTGAGAACATTTGTTTTTCGTCATCTAGAGACTCTGAAACGTGAAGATTTGAAGAAATCTTGAAAGGTGATTTTTTCGCGACTACAATACTTCTTTGGTATCTTAGACCAAAGAAGTAAAAATGAACAAATGAACATTATATCTAACTAAAATACCTACCTCTGCGTAGTCTGATAAAAACGTCAACATTTTTATCGCCATGTATTATTTGTTAGGAGTAATCTTCTTCTTCTTCTATGGCGCAGCAATCCTGTTGGATTATGGCCCATCCAGGTAGGGATGTGTAAAGATTCTATTAACAAGGTGAATCACTCCTTATTGTTAAAGTTTCCGCACTGCACTTTGGCCACGTTTGTTCTTGTAAGTCTTAATATTATCAGTTTGTTTATAACTGCGGGTGTGTTTTAGCACTAATCACAATTTTTTTCCAGTCTGTTCGATTATGCACTGTTTTAAACCAACTATTAATACCGAGTAATACCTAACCTAAAACTTGTGCTTAAACCTCCGACTGTTGAAATTGAGTCATTAGTGACCTAGTGGTTGTTTAATAGTTATTTACGATACAATTGTGTAGTCTTTATTCGCGAGTGAGGCAGAGTTAAGACGCGAGCTTAGAGAGAGTTTAAGCTCCGCAAGTGACTAAAGTCTAAGTAGAAAACACGGTAAATATAAAAAATTACTTTAAATGTAAATTAGAATTACTACATTAAATAACAGGTTTGCCTTGATAAAAAAGACTTCACCCTAGCAACTCGTAATTTTGCGTATTGACTACGTGACTAATAACATCATTTTATTAAACAGTCGTTATACAACCTTAAAACTGACAACTAAAAGTAAATTTTACACACTGTCCTAGATAAAGTGGTTTTACTATTTTTATTTAATCCAAGATATTTCTCATATATGCTATTTCGCTGTTTATGGAAACGTGAGTTTTCTGGAGAATTTGCTAGTCACATATGCGAAAATAAAAATAATATTTCATCAATGACAGCCCAAGGATTACTTTTTACTTTATAATACATTAATAAGTTTTAAAATCGCATTCTTAAAAAATCTAACTAAATATCTTTGGAACCTTGTTAAATCACTCACTATTTTCTTCAATTACGTTACCAAATAACGTGCTTTCGAAGACTTTTACCCGATATCTTTATATAGTGGGGTACGTTACCGTTGAAAAATGAATCTTATTTATTTTCCATTGCTTTGTTTTCTGATTGTCCAAAATAAGTGGTAATTAGAAAGTTATAACGATGACATTTACAACAGAAGCACAATAAACTAAAATTGCAGAATTTAATTTAAAAAATCAGAATTTTTCGGCTAAAAGGCAATTGGCCACAATTTTTACCCGACTTGATTGAACCTAATTCTTTTCTTTGGTCCTATCTGAAACAGCGATTATTCAACAATAAGCCCTAGATAATTTAACAGCTCAAAGATAATATACGCGGAGACATTTGAGATCTACAGCCCTAAATACTGAGATATGTAATGAAAAATACTTTGAAAGGAGCTCTTCCCTGTAAAGCCGGAAATTCTCATCATTTATGTGACTTTGTCTTGCATAAATATACTTAAAAATTCCCCAATCTTGTGTTTTTCTTTATTTCTTCTTTGGCTTATGTATTATTACTATAATAATATTAATATCAATAAATAACTTATTCGATTTTGCAGTGGTAACGTGAATTATGGCCCACCCATTTTTTAAAGGCAATTTGTAAAAGATGTCAAAATTGCTTAAACTAAATTAAAGTGGCGATTTAAAGAGATACGGTTGATTTGGAAAGGAAAACACAACTAACAAAATTTTAATGGAGAACTTCAATCATGAAAATGCTATCACGGCATCAGCAATGGGAAATGCTCAGCTCTAGGATTTGGACCTATCTTATTTCGTGGTCTCTGAAAGCTTATCTCATTTCTCTTGCTACACAAATGATAATCATAGTAAATTCGAAGGCTCTATTAAAATAACATTCATAAAGATATATTTATACGGGCATCAGGGGAAGGCCAGAAAGGCAACGAAAAATGGTAGCAAACAATCCCTAAGAATTCTACCTGCTAAAGACGTTACATCGCGCCATAAGACAAATAATTTTCACATGTGTTGCCTGGGAAACAATAAAACGGGGGAAACATTTAATAGCATAGAGCGCCCAAGGCGCAAGGGATACTCCCCAAAACGTACTGCATAACTACAAATTTATTTATAAATACATACAAAATTGCCATTAATTCCCACATGTTTAAAAATACTTAGGTTAGTTCATATTACATCATATTAAAAATTTGCTGCAAATCGCACATGCAATAAAGACAGCTTCAGCATAGCTTGTTGGAGCGAGGCAATGAGAATAGTGCTGGAATAAGAACCGGCACTGAGCGAATCGCATTCAGGCGTGGTAGTTTGCTAGCGACTAACAGTTTGTTGCGGATTGTGGATTCTTGCTAGGTTTCGAGGATAAAATGGGAGAAATAGCTGTACATCTACAGGAGATGTAGGAGATATTCCCAAGAATTTTTTAAGAAAAATTAACAACTGAAGGTCAAAGGCTAGCTATGAGCGTCAGCGTTGACCTACATGTCGACAACGAGATGTGTCTTTAGGGCTGGGTGGGGATACTCGGTGTCGTTATACAGAGCGTTGATAAACAGAACGTTGATATACCTAAAGTCGGTGAAATGATACAAGGTTCCTCTAAGTATCTACATTCTATAGTGAAACGATGTGAAATTGTAAGGCATTCAGACAGAATTCGAAATTTCAGATTCATTTTCCTGTGCTTTAAGAAGTTGGGCATATTTTTAGAAATTTGCCGAAATTGACTCAGTAGGGTTTACCCAAACAACTGCATTTACTAAACGAGAACGTTTACATTACGCACAACCTCTTTGGCTATCACTAACTAGCCAGCGTAAAATGTTGGCGAGAGAAGAAGTTCAGCAAGACCAGTAGATGAGTCTCCCCTATATGTGCATAACAAGTAGTGGCGCCGTCAATTCTCAAACTGAGCCAAAAACCCTCTTAATACTGAGTTGAATGTATTGGATGAATCTTCTTTACCACTACTTTTAGTAATGGGATTATTTCAGAAAAATTTAGCAGTTATGGAAATGCTGTGTATATTTTTATTATATTATAGTAGTGTTAATTAATTAATGTCAACAGCAGTTTCTTGTCACATTTTATCATGTAGTAAAATATTTTAACGCAACGAAATTGAATTTATTATCGAATATAGTAGATAATACGTAAAGTAAACATAAATTTGATTGTAGATTGATACGAATATAAGAAGCTTGTGCAATAAATGATTATATTATCTCTGCTATTTCTTCCAAATCTATTAAATTGGACGCTTAGTATATTAAAATTTGATTGCATACATTTTTTCTGAAAATAAAGGTATTCGATAAAGGCGACAAGCCATACCCAAACGCTCAACGAATTAAAAGTAGAAAGGAAAATGATAATGATAGTTATTTATGTACTAAGGACATAATCAATAGATTATAGCACGAGGGGATGTTTAAAGCGGAACATGAAGCGAAGAGCTTTAAAGTTCCCAAGAGCTATAATCGTGATTAAGCACGTGTTACATACGTTTATTTTATTATGGTTTTCAAAAGGGACAAAATTTAAAGACTCAGTATTTGGCTACAGACTACTGCATCATCGTTGTGCTGGCGCTGTGAATTTCAGGTGTGCTATGGTTACTATGCAGATTGTTGGTGTTGCTATGCTACATTGGTTGTGCTTGTTATACTGCTTAGCAATATTATAGGCCCTAGGGCTATAAAAGCCAATTCACGCCCGCTATCGAGTGCCAATAATCATGATTATGGTTCCAAAATTAAGTAAAATATTATATGCAGTGTTCCTTTATGTTGACTGCCTCACTCACCTATTCATGCACTAAATGAGTTTACGTACTTAATAATTAACATCAAACTAATTAATACAATACAGTATATCATTACTAACGGAAAAAAATAAAACACAAAGAAAACGAGAACGAAAATCGTACATTGTGTATCTAGGACCAAAAGCGCAACATTCCCAGACTACTGTGAATATTATATAACAACACAGGGGTCTGGGAATGTTGCTTTTTGTTCAAGACACACATTCTATTTTTCCGCCGATCGATACGAGTAATTAAAAAAATTAGGAAATAGTACTCGAATATTCCCTGCCTAGGACGGGAATATTATTCCTGTACAGTTTTATTGTAAATTACCTAGCAACGGCGGATGTAATAGAATGTTTGAATTATTCCTATACAGTTTTATTGTAAATTACCTAGCAACGGCTGATGTAATGGAATGTTTGACTTTGCTCAACAACATTTTGTCAATAATGTATCAGCTCTAGTACGATTGGCGGGAATAGTACATTGTGTACCTAGGACGAAAAGCGTAACATTCCCGGACAATTGTGAATATTGTTGGGCATGTGAATTCTAAGCCCAACAACACAGGTGTCTGGGAATGTTGCTTGTTGTCCAAGATACACATACTATTTTTCAACCAATCGTACCAGAATAATTTAAAAAATTAGGAAATAGTACTCGAATATTCCCTGCCTAGGACTGGAATATTATTCCTGTACAGTTTTATTGCAAATTACCTAGCAACGGCTAATGTAATGAAATGTTTGATTTTTCTCAACAAAATTTTATTAATAATGTGTCACGGGTCCCGGGTGGTGTAGCTTGAACAAGCGTCCACGTACGATCAGGAGAGTTAATCAACGCTCTTTCTGGTCAGTACTTGGATGGGAATTTCATGGCTGCTTCTTCCGGCACCTCGTGGTACGGCTGCGACGGAAAATAGTTGGTCCCGGATGTCATAATAACATCATGACAGTCGTTAGTGGGGTTGGAAGTCCCCATAAAATGTAAAATAGACAGTGACGCCTATAATTGGCTTAAAGGCTGTTGGCAGAGTGCGAAAATAAAAAAAAATGTAGTACGATTGGCGGAAAAATTTATTTACACGATCAAATCAATAAAAACACCATTTACTTCATTAATGATACAATTAAGGTTCGGTATTTTGTTTCATGTTGCTGAGACTGGTTTTGATGGTCGTGTTGATTAATATTCGCTCCTACTGATGACAGTAAACTACGGCTGTAGTAAATCCCAAATCTTGACTTGGAGAATCTGGAACTCCTCCGCTTTCTTTTTTCATGACACATTGGACACATTCTGGTCAACTTTTGATTCGTGATCACTATTGTGAAGTGTTATTTACTTCTTACTTTTATGAGTTAGGTATGGTAATTATCAAGTCTTATGCCGGAATCAAATACTGCATATGTATTTTTCACACAAATGCCGCTTTTATTCGATGCACTGTTAGTTCTTACATACACTGAAAAGGCAAATAATTGAAATTTTCTTTTCCAACACTTCCATTGTTACTGTGGGAACGCAACTTTGTGGAACCGTAACAGCTTAGATAGTGATTTTTAATGATATTAATCATTTTTAAATTTTGTTTATCATAAATTCCAGCAAAAGTATAAGCAACTTTTCTTTTAACAAATAATTATCTTACTTAACCTAGAAAAGTATAAAGGACGGTATTCAATTAAACTTACACTTTTACACATTTCGGTAACATCTGCAATATAGAACTCATTTACATTTTCACAGTAAAGTTCTTTTATAGTCTATAAGATCGTATGCCTTAAACTACCTTTATATGCAACGTTTCTAATTTACACACATCTACAATAATGGAACTAACCATTGTCTAATTTAAAATTGTTCGATTTGTGTTTAGCAAATCTGAACATATAAAACAACCCTTAAAATATTAGCACTACACCCAAATAAAATTTCATTCCATTCCCAAGTGGTGAAGCTGAGAAATCTCAAATCGTAAATATAAAATAAACGAATTGGCTTACTTATACAAAGTTTTGCTTTGTGCGGTAGAATTAGGGCTACCCGTTAACAAAATTAACATGTTACTTCTAAATTAAAGTAGTTATGTACAACTTCCAATATTACTAATAAATTAGTTGTTTTTAAACTGAAACTTTCAGTCGATAGCCTCACTTTGTCATCCCTCGTCCAATTTTACTTGTAAAATGCTTGTGTTGGTTTCTATTTATAGCAATACATACATATTGATGGAGGCTAGTGCGATCGTAGGAACATTCAAGACAATTGCTCTTTTACTATAATGCACCTTGATTTTGATGTAAAATGTGTATTGTGCTGGTCCAAGGGATAGGGCGAATATTGTTTCATTTAAATGATAAGATGTATTAAACACATTTCAAATTGAAAGCACTTATCCGAGTACAAACCGTTGATAATAAAAAACTTTCTACCCAATTTGTCATAGTTGTTCTACTCAGCAGCTCCACTTATAAAACGTCGTGCTTTTCATTACCTTTGCAAATTTTGAAGAGAGTTAGAGTAGAGAAGCTATACACAATTTCCTTCTATGTGATTAACTAATTGGAAAATAAAGCAGTAAATAAGAGCAGGGAGTAACTTCCGTAACATTCAGAATATTATAATACTCATAGCGTATTCAAAGCGGCTATTCAGCTCACGTATCGAAGGGAAAACTTTTAAAAGTTTATAAACATATTTATTGAGTCAGTGGTTTTTACTGTATTTTCTATTCAGCAAAACATTATACAGCAAAGTTCTATTTCCAATTTGTGTTGACAGTGGAAAAGATTGTGGTTATTGTAAATACTGCTGAGTTTATCTTCGCTGCAAAGTGGAAGAAAAAACGTTTCGTATTTAGCAACTGGTAATAAAGAAGGGCAGATGAGGTAGCTTCGTTAAAGCACTATAGAAAGGGCATCGCAATAAAACACGAATAACATTAAAACGCATCAGAAAACCTAAGAGAATAATTTAATGATGGAAATATCAAACTGCAGTATTATTTTCGAAAATAGTTTTAGTCAGTGTGATTCAGTTCACGATGAAAATATGTTTTGGGTTGGTGATTATGTCACATTAGACCTTAGTAGTTGTCTGCGTATTTTAAAAGCTTGCAACATCCAGTGAACAATATCAGGATTTACGAAACAATACTTATTAATGGGTACTTCACCTAACGTGATGTCACAAGTTGAATACTTTGATCCCGATATCATCCCAACCCTGAAAGCACCCGAGGCAGTGGAAAAGGTCACAATATTGAAAAAGATTTTAGACGAAAATGCATAGATGTATAAAAAGGCTACGTAACGTAGCTAATTTTGGCAAACCTGTTGAGGAATATATAAACAGGCAATGGTACCTTTATCAAGACCTAAGTATTGTCTTGATTTGATTCGTGACGATATTTTTCCATACTTCTATAATAGATGATACGGTCTACAGTTTTGGATTGTTGCCGTTATTAAAGTTGCATTAATAGTTAATGTTATTGATTTGCCTAGGGATGCTCGTCATGATTCAAGATAGCTTTTATCTATCAAGGAAAATGTTAATATCTAATTTTACTTTTCTTTTTCTATAGAATCTCTTTAAACAAGAAATAATATATTTCATAAATAATCTTGTTATAATGTGAGACTGTATAATTATATTGCAGTCGATACTAAGACATAGAAGTCAATAAAAGAACAAAACTTAAAATCAACAATACATGCGTTTAGCAAGAATGGTGCTAGCCGACATATAGGACCAATAATATAAAATATTTAAAAACTTAGAGAAAGAGCTTTAAAGCTAAATTCCCTTAAATTAAGACTTCTGATCAATATTAAATGATTCCGATTGCAATTTAACCCTCGGAAAAGCCTGAATTACAGTGGTTTCTCTAATTATCTTAACGTAAATTTGTTAGAGATGATTTGGTAGTGACAGAACATAATTTCTCATTAATGCTCTGGAAAAAAAGATTTATCAATAAAAATGACCTAAGTGCAAAAATAGCTATTTATGCAACAAGTGCTAAAAGTCAACGTTTATGCACGAGACATGAAAATTATGAAACTCAGCTTTCGGCTTCGTTTCATAATTTTCATGTCTCGTGCATAAACGACTTTTAGCACGCGTTGCATACAATATTTTATCTACGACCTTAATTTTACCGTTATTAATCCATAAATATCGATTTAACAAAGGTTTGCATCTGCGACACTTTTAATTTATGTCATAATAAACAGTAGCCCACGCCGCGCGGGCGATTGCTTGCCACGCCAGTGCTGTCAAGGTGAGTTACGAAATGTAATTATTGATACTTCACATCTGCCTGTATTCATTACATAATGCTTTAATTATTTCAAAAACACTTTACCTCCAACGCAAGAAGCAACTAGAATAACTTTACAATCTCACTTCTAATTCGAAATTGTAGTTTTATAACCTCACTTCACTTTTAGCCAATGTGCTAAAAGTAAACAGCTGATTTCTTTAACCACAGTAAACTATAAAACGTCACTTTTAGTGAAACAAGCTAGCGCTAAAAGGCCTACTTTTAGTAGTGCTCGTAGATAAATTATGTTACGTTACATTACAATTTAGGGAAATAACTAAAGTAATTATTTTCAAATGTGTATATTACTAAATAAGTTTACTGCCAAGGTCTATTAGTGTGTTAGTAGTAGTTGTCCACGAGTCCACAGGCATCTGAATCACTTAAAATGTTATGTGTAAGGTAGTAGTGATAATTGATCTTCCAAGCTCTGGGTTGAAGTTCTTTTAATAAGCAAACTTCTATCAAGCAGGAAAGTCGTAACCTAAAAACTGTAAATAGTTAATTTTCCAGTTAGAGGAGTATTTTAAGGATTGCAAAGTAAGCATAAAAAATGGTAAAAAAAATAACAAATTAAAATTCCGAATTCCAAAATAGAATTTCTTATAAATATTATGTTGTTGAGGCATACAAGAAGTGAATTTATACCATATTCAAAAGTGAACATCCAAGTTTATATAAAAATGACAAATACAAGTTTAATTGGCAATTGTAAGAATTACAAGTAGGAATGTAGAATCAATTTTCAAAAGCCTGTTTTAGGAAAATTACGGCATTAAATTGCCTAATGCAACATTTCGGAAGACAAATCTGCTTCTGTTATCAATAATTAACTTATTAAATTAAAACTTTATGCAGAGAACTTAGCTTATTCCACGGGAAAATGCAGAAGCATCTAAATCACATCTGCAGTAAATAACTTGACAGTGCAATGATGATTTAGATTTCTGGAACAAAGAAAGAGGGGTATGGTGATTGAATGGGGTCGACAAGTTACCTGGATTGTGGAGCCATTGCGGGTAGTAGCATCGGTACCTCTTGCAGTAACAGACCGGAGATCAGAGTTATCTTCTTGGAGCTGGACAACCCGTCCAGAGCATGGTAATGAAGCGGTACCGAAATTGCTTTTATTTTAACTTTTATAAGCATAAATCTTAATTTGTTTTTGTTTATTGTCAATAGGATCTTTATTTCACAACAATTAGCGAAGCCACGATAATTTGAGTAAATTTAAACTCTGAAGGAGCCAAGGATCGACGAATTAAATTTTGATTTGACAGAGTCAACGCGTAAATAGATCACCTAAGATGTCTTTTGTGCTTTTCATAAAAAGTATTACTAGTCTAAATATTTTTTGTTACACTGAAAAACAGATAAATTTAAATGTAAGAGCTTTAGAGGACTTTTGGTTTTTTGGGGTTGCATTAGGACAAGATGCATTTCCTTGATTTAAGACTGTTGATGTTTTCTTATCAATTGGAAAATACTCACTCAACTTCGGAAGTCTTTCCAGTTTTACTATTAATTATGTCTTAATTGAAGATTGATTTATATCCTTTTACTCTTCGCCAGGGTTGCATTAGGCTAAGAGGTATTTTCTACAGGTTGTAGTTTAAGGCTGCTGATATTTTTAAACACATCAGGAAATATTCTAACGCATTCAAAATTAGTTAGACAGGTATTTTCTTACTTTCAGGTTTGTATTAAGACGTATTAGCACCTTTCATATGTGGGTAAGCTTCAAATACATAAAAAACTTATTTTTAATGTTCTTTAAAAACGCACGTATATGTACTATTGAGTAGGAGTTCAAAGCTAACTTCGTCAGAACCTATTTCATTAAATAAAAGAAGAAGAAGGTGCTTTTATGAGAGAGATATAAGAAAAGTAAAGATTATTACGTTAATAAAAATTACAAGCATAATATTGCCCTCTAGTGTTGCATTTATGAATTTTATTGCTGACTCTTTGTTTGTCAAATATTTTCTGCAGTCGCCCAACGACAACTAATAAAATTTTGAGATGGCGTGCAACGTCTGTTATTGTTTACATAGACTCTTGACCTTGTGGAAGTTTGGTTTTTCCACTCGCCTAGTTTACTGCGTGTTCTAGAAATCCTGTTCTGAACTGATGAAAAGAACTTGAATAATTCATAAGATAATTCCACCCGAATTGGTAACTGCTGAAAAGAAAAACAATTTTTTCTTAATTTAATAAGACGTCTTAAAGAGCGTAGCAGCAAGCGTCCTCGCACAGAAAAGAGCTGTAGGAAGCAATTCAACAAAAAAATATAGCGAGACGTTTTATTCTCCGACCGCCATTAAGCTCCTGCAACGGGCATTCCGCGCGAAATTATTTGTTCAAATAAAAAGACAATTTTCTGTTGGCGAAGAACGCGGACAAGTGTAGAAGCAACAAACCCTTTAAAAACACTCAGAAACTTCCCGATTAGTTCCCCAATTTTACGCATAAGGAAATCGGCACATCTGGCTGTTATTTCTTTTTCAAGCTGAGCAAACGACTTCCTTGCGAGGGTGCAAGAATATTCGAAAAAGGGGTGACATTATGCGGAATGACACTGCCCAAAGGCTTCGGGTGCTCGTAAAACGTCATTTACCCTCTTCACGCTCATTGTTTCACAAGAATGGTTGACAGCTTGAGGCAGTATATTCAAGTAAGGCCATCAATTTTTTGAAGACTGCCCACGCCTCGTTCCGAAAAAAATCAGGTGAAGGACTTCCCACAACCACTGGAATTAAGACGTCCTCATAAGGAGAAGCTCGCTTTATTTTTACACGCGTCAGTTGGAAAAGCAACTTCCTGAAGTAGGAAATTTCGTAACCTTTGCACTTGAGCGCGTCAGGTTTCCTCAGGCCAAGAAGACGTGGATTTGAGAAATTACAGGTATTGGAAGACTCGCCTTACTGTGTGGAGTGAGAGATGTCTGCTATATTTTAAACACTACCCTGGTCGCCTTCACAAGGGTAATATAAAGGTCAGACGGACGCCTGGATGTCTATTAACCTGTCCAGGACAGGGAGGATAACAATACGTTTTATTGTGTCGCACGGCGTAATACCACCTGCTGAAAAATAGATTCTGGACAATGCGACAGTGGGGTTGATTATCTAATTTCAAAGTTGTTTTATACATTATTATTTAAAAATATCTGATTAGCTCGGTGAAATAAGTCTATTAAACACGCAATTTTTGTTCTTATCGGTCTGACTGTTTATAAAAAGTAGATTTTTTTATAAAAGTAAAAAACAGGAATCTTAACATATTCACTTAGCATCGGCAGCGTTCTAAAATTCACTATTAACTTACTCCATAACATTCCTTGTTACTTAAATAGCTAAAAGCCTGCCGAAAATGTTAATAGACGATACATTCCAAGTTATCTTATTATACGAGGAGCGTTCAAATATTTATTATAATTTGAATGGCTCGCCAAATGACAAAGACATGCACAGACGTTGTATACATTAATTAATGCTCTGAAACAAGTTCTAACTTCATTCAGTCGTTAAGTCGTCACAATTAATTTTCGTTCAATTGGCAAGCATGAGTAAAGTGGGAGTGCGTTCAAGCGTCGAACGACGCATTATTAGTAAATTTCTTATCAGCGAAGATATAAAACCATAAGAAATCTGCGTACGAGTTAAAACACAGTTTGATGAGCAATCACTATCAGACACAAGCGTTTACAAAAGGAGTAAAGCAAAGGTGCCGAGAATGAACCGCATTCTCTCCGTCTGAAAACAATGACAACAGAAGAGAATGCTGACCGAGTAAAATGCACTTATTTGAAACGATCGTTGAATTACAGTGAAAGATATTCTTTCTGCATTAAATATCAGTAATGGTAACTTGAAAAAAAACGCGAGTTCTCTGTCTGCGTCTTACAGGATAATGCTCAACCCCATTTCGCTATTCACACGCTGACTACGATTCAAAAATTGAATTGGACCATGTTGTCCCATTTACCATACATTTCGGACCTTGCTGTATGAGTTTTTAATTTTTTTGGACCCTTAAAAGTATTTCTAGGAGAAAAATACCTCGCTGTAATGAAGAGGTAGTTGAAATTGTTCCGGAATGGGTGTGACAGCAGCCAAAAGAATTGTTTTCTCGTGGAAGACAGAAACTTCCGGAAAAATGGCACCAGTTCATTAAAAGAGAAGACGACTGAGTAGAAAAATTATATGATATATATTAGAGTCCTTGTGTTTGTTTTGGAATATATATTAAATTATAATTTATATTTGAACGCTCCTCGTATTTTTCCCGCTGCTTATAGAAATTTTCCGAGATTTTTGAAAAAATCATTTGGTTTGTCACCTGTCACCAGGATTAATTTTCGTGAGTCGTGTTACCTGTGAGTGTCACATGTCACATAAACACTTGCAATTATAAACAAAACGTCTAAGTCTGCATCTTGCGTTGCTAATTTTATTATCCTAGGAACTTAATAATAATATTAAGTTCCGTTGTCAAGGGAAAGCAGCAAACAAATATAATCACCGACTTACACGTTTTGTTACTAAGGCTGTATCACTGACTTACATGATCAGCAGCAGGAAAAATACATTTATGATATCTTTCAATAAATTTTTCTAAAACATTAAAATACTAGCTTTTGTCCTTGTCTTCAGAATGATTATTCACAGCGGTGATCGGTTCATTATTGTTCAAAAATATTTTTCTCTTTGTTTGTTTATAAATTTGGGAAAAGTATAGCTCACAGGGTGCCACGTTTGGACTGTAGGATGGGTGGTTAATATCTTGAAATCCACAAGCATGCAATGCAGTAATTGCTTTACGCCCTTTATGGACAGGGGCATTGTCATGCAAAATCAGCACGTCTTTACATAGTTTTCTTAGACGCTTCTCTTTAATATGCTCTTAACGATGCAGAATTTTGGCATGTTATTCTCCAGTTATCTTAGTATCTTTTTTCTTGTAATCGATCAACAGATCCATTGCCATGGACTTTCTGCTCGACTGCGCAATTTTGAATTTCTAGGGGTCTCTGTGACCTTCCTGCAACTGCATCGATTCTTGTTTAGACTCCACGCCATAATAATGAACCCATGTTTTAACGTGATAAAATTTCATCAATAATCAGCTGGATTATTCAGACACAATTCCGAAAACTCTCTAGATGTCACGCGATCTCGTTTTTGAACTGGTGTGAGCAATAGAGACATCCATCTTGCGCTGACCTTAGACATACTGAGGCGATCGTGAAGGATCCGTAATAGTTGCCATTTTGTCTTCTTTAATCTTGCCTTCTCTAAAATGATTTGTTTTACTTTTTCACATTCTCTTTTTTGATTGCTTCAACAGGCCAAGCACATCGAAATTCATCTTCTTTAGACTTTCTACCTCTTTAAAAAACTTGGGATCACTTTCTAATTGTGTTGTAACAGAGAGAAGAATCGTAATAAACTGCTAAAATCCCTTCTCTAATAGTTGTCTAATATTGTGACGGTTCACCCTCTTACTAAGGGCGTCAAAGATTTACGTTTCGGGTTAAGCTCAAAACGGAGAAATACGTCCACTCAAATATATATGCGATTAGGAAAAACACCAGCTAATTACCAAAAATATATTATGTTTAGCTATAATTTCAAAATAAGCATTAATTCAACGTAAATCTGAATTGTACATTATTTAAATTTACATAATCTTATGGAACGGTTTTTCTGGTTTCCTTGGGAAAACTGCAACCCAATGCACTGCCAAGCACTGCAGGTCCCTTTGATTAGTCGGCAGGTAAGATCGGCGGCAGCTCCGGAGGTTAGGTGTTGATGGTGCCTAGATATTTGTGCGAGGGTTGCTGGTACTTTACGATGGTTGGTCTTGGAGCGACCGCCGTGCCAAATCTTGCAGATGGAATTTATTCGCCTTGAATTGGCAAATGTCGTTGACAATCCACCGACAGCGAATTTGCGGGCTACAGAGTAGAACTTCGAAGTCCAGAAATTCGCCTTTTAATGGCCAAAATGGGCCCTCCAGGTGAGTTTATGAGAGGCGGTTACAAGGCTCTAGATTTCTCGATTTCCCAAAAAAGTGCAACAATCAAGGTGAAATCGAATTCTATCGGATTCGCCTTACGGGTGCGGTACGGAAAGTTTCAGCTTATAGGGCTGATAGTACAACACGCCATTTCCCATAAAGCCTGAACTGGTAAAGGTTGGAGATCTACTCCGTTAGACAGTACAGCATGTCAAACCGGAAGGTAGGAAAGGACAGGGATAGTTGAGAGGATAGATCTCAAGTTGGGGACTGGACAGGACAGGTAATCTCAAGTTAGGGAGTGGACAGAATCTGGACTGATGGACTCAAGGGGGAGAAATCTCAAGTGAATTGAACTGGCAGAATAATCTTCTTTTATACATTTTCTGCCGCGTTATCGGGGTACTTGTCTCACCTTCCACTGGAAAGAGAAACGATGCCGTGGTTCATACAACGCGACTACGCGCACAGCGGATAGGTGACTTGTTATCGCCAGCTAGCGCGCCGAATAAATGCAACGCTCGATTAGGCGATGTATCAAATTTAATACAATTTATGTACAATTAAAATTTGGCACAAGAGCTAGCGTTACAATATTTTACTGCTTTGTCAAACATTAATTATCGCTCGATACACAAATTTGTCCATTTTAAATGTATTGATATAATTCACGTCACATTAAAATTGAACTAATTACGCAAAACGATTGAAACTTCGTATTTACAGTTTTGAGAGATGTACCAACAAAAAATATTTAGTGTTTTTTGTTATCTGGTCTCCTAGATATTCAGGAAGCGAATTAGTATACCCCCCTCGTATCTACACGAAAACACCAATTTAAAAATCTGTAATGTTTTCAAACAACAAATGTTATATAGTGCAGAGAAAGACCTGTATTGAACAGGTTAACACTATTCACGCCAGTATCTTTTACATAGACGTGTATACTTGTACAATGCAGCAATTTTTATTTTTTCACGCCCACATACGAAAGCCGGTCGTTATCATACCGAACGTGTTTTTATGAAAAAATGCACAATTCCCAGTTATACAATGAGCTAAATATATAATTTTAACCTAAAAACTACTGAAAATATGTCATTTTGACTAAGTCTTACGAAAACTTTACTGGTATTGTCACTTGTCACAATAAAGCTGTCATTCATAAAATTGAAAAAAGGTGTATTTTTTGTGGTCGTGGGAAAAATAACGCATATAACTCGTTCGAAAGTGTATCGTACACTCGTATTTGCAGTCACTCCGCTTCGCTTCCCCTCGTTTCTCAAATATACTCGCATGATATACGCCACTTTCGCAACTTTTTATATAATATACTATTACGTAACGATAAAAAGTAAAATTACCAATACCAAGATCATTCGCAAGTGTTGAATTATTTATTCTAAAGGGTCCTCTCTCCTTCCATCGGCAGTTCTTCCATAAATCAATCACATGGAATCACACATATACAATGTGTCTGACGTAAAAAACTTCGTTAATTTTTTTTATAAATTAAAAGTAATCATTGTTAGTGAAACCGAAGTAATCTACGTCCATAAATAGCTTTACCAGAACCATGTAAATGAGTCGATTTTAGGCAAACAAAGGTACATATTCGACAAGACAATGCTGATCCTTAGTAAAATTTACCATTTACATTTTCGTACGTTGTGAATGCAGTTAGAAATACTATAGCTAAAACGCAGAATAACCTTCGATAGTGTGAACCAGATTTATAACAACAAATTATCTCTGTTTCTGTATGGTAACCGGCTTTGGATTTTTTTGAACTCGAATATTTTCTAGAATACAGGAATAACCTGAAACCACACTGCTCTTCTCCGTTTACTTTCTTTTGTTTACTATTGCGGTGAAAACCGATCTAAGATCCACAAGTCCAAATGAAACTTAGATAGCTTAGGGAAGGTGTCGAGTGCTCTAAACTGGAAGAAAAGCTCGCTAGAGATAGTCAAAACAAATTGTACCTTGAGATAGTGGGACAAATTCGAATAAGTTGGATGGATTGGGGCTCTTACCAGGAAGATTTTCCACGGATGCAGAAAATATGCTGAACTTCCAGATCTGACTGACTTTGTTTCGCAATTTTTACATGCTTATCTTACCTCATGTAGTTGTGTCCCGCTTCACCAATACAATCTACATTTCATGAAAGTTGGAACGACTATTAAAACACACATAAAATACGTTTTCAATATTTTGTTGTTATAACGCTGAGAAATTATATGTTTTCCGTTGAGGAAGAAATTATGCAACTCATGTTAAAACATTTTTTTTAATTTATGACTACATTTTGGTTAAAATATAGTGACAATATTGACGTCTCCCTATAACAGTAGCTTCTTCAGAGGTTCTATGTAATTGCAACAAATTGTTACATTATGATTTGGTATGTAAAATTTAAAAATGCTGTAACCAATTTTTGTAACATATGGTTTTATACCTATATGACGTTTAAAAAAGGATTCTAAGATTAAGTCTAAAAAATATCAAATATAAATACATATGGGAAGACCTTAGTGTTCACTTATCTAACTTAAAAACTGTGTGTTTCAGTTTCAAACTTTTTGAAACGTCATATATAATCAAAATATAAGATTTTTTTAAAATAGTTAAAACCTGTGAAAACGCTATTGGTGTAGCAAAACGTTCAAGATTTTAACTAATTCTTAACTAAGTATTAATCGCAAATTAAATCTTGGTTTTAACTTTGGCTGCATAACTTTTTCCTGAACCAAAAACGCTGAAACTGTATATTTATGCGTCATAAATTAAATCAGTTCGTAGATTGTGTGCCGCGAACGTCATAAATGAATCCCTAGAACTAAATTGTGACGTCACATTATGCTATACAAAATAAGGAAAAATTGACCAGGTGTTTACCCGGGTATGATTTCACTAGAAAAAGCAATACTGCTAGCCTGGTGGCAAGCACCCGACGGTTCGCTTAAAGTGTATTGCAATCCCAAAGGGGATGCACTCAAAATGTAGATTCACCTAAAGCTGTTAAACTAATAAGAAATATTCAAAGTGGCGATACTTTACAACATGCATTACTTAACTTAACATGTAGCGTTAAATGCAAGAACCAGGAAGAGTCAGTCTTTGGCTGACCGGAAGCTGGGGGCTCAAAAAAAGTGTGACGTGGTTATCGAATGCCGAACAGACAGTTTGAATTTGAGGTTTCGGTATATGTAAAGATAGCTACTTTGTCGCTCACAGCGCCGTTTTACAGTATTGTTGTGGAAAATTAGAAGTTCTTTCAAATGTCCGACCAAAGGTCTATACGAAATTTCTCTGCAATTATTAAATTCGATGAAGTAAAAATTGTCTCGATGAGCCTTTAATGCTTTCAAAATGGCTGCTACATCACAAGGAAAGGTAGCACTTAAATACACACACTCTATTTACGGGACACTAACTGACTGTCCGTTGACATTGGCCCGTGCAAGTAGTCTCTGCATAAAAATGTAGTGGCATCGGCAAGGGTTAACGCCTAAATAGTTTGTGTAGCAGACGTGCCCAATACAGTAAGTGGTATAACATAGCAAGAAATAAAGACCAAAAGAGTGTTAAGTCATCTTATATCAACATCAATCTGGAAGTTTTGCAAGTCGCTATTTTTATTTTACAATATTATCTTGTGCGTATTTTTCTATTTGCTTTGTTGCTCACGGAGACGTATATAGTGCAGCAAGTGATGCAAATCAGGACTCTGTAACCAATTAAACTTTATACACAGTGCCTATTCATTGAAATGTCGAAGACTTATTTTTCATTAATTTACCAGCACTACATTTAGTTATCGCAGAAGGGCTTAATGTACTTCTCAATTTAGGTGACTCATGTGTGTAACGATATGCAATTAAGCGAATTTTTGAAGTAAGATAATTAATGCTGAAGCTACAAGGCAAGCTAGATCGTATCTGGGAGCTGAACGCACTTTCCCTCACCAATGGTCATCTTCTTGGTGGAATCCTCGCTCTATCCACGGCAGGTAGATCAGGTGGTGCCCACCTACATTAAAGGAATTGTTTTTGACTATCGCAAGCGAGCCTTTGGTTTTACTGGACCCCCCTCATTTTCACTGATCGAGTATCTTTTATGACTTATTGCGGATCGCAAACGAATTTCCCTTTGTAATACCGTATCAAGGAGAAGTAGACCTAACACTTTCCACGTTTCCATATACCTATGTAGCGTATATTTACAAGAATACCTTTTGAATACCAACGGATCAGTTCAGGAGAATGAAGTAACCAATATATTACTCTGTTTAAAGCCGCGATGTTTTGCAATTTTTGTAGCAAAAGTATGCGTAGCTGCTGAGATTGGTTGTCGTCTAGATGTGTAGAATTTGAAGCATTGTATTCTCTATGGGGTCAAACGTATTTATCTCTTGTAATGCTTGCTCCTGTATTAAATTTGTATTATACACAAAATGTATTTAAATGTAATACATCGCGTAATCAAGTTCTGCATTAATTCGACGCGTGAACAGACGATAAGAAATCCTATCCGCTTTGCGCAACGTAGAGCCAATGAACGACAGCGTCGTTCCCTTTCCTATGGAAGTTAGGAAAAGTGTCCAGATAACGCGGCAGAAAAAGTATAAAAGGAGACGGCACTTCCATTTCGAGACCTAAAATTACCTGTCCTGTTCCTAGAACTTCAGAGTTATCCTCTGAATTATTCCTCTTCTTTCCTACCTACGTTTTTGCGGCCTGACAGGTTGAACTGTCTAACGGAATAAGCCTACAACCCTTATCCGACCAGGCTCCAACGGAGATGACAGGTTGAACTGTTAGCTCGACGAAGCTTAAAACTTTCCGTAGCCCATCCGGCTAAGACATAATCTAATTTTACTAATAACTGAACTTGTAGGAATCGCAACGACTATCCAGTCTGCGAGCGGCCAGAATACAGTTACCGCTCCTTAAAAAACTCACCTGGAGGGTCTGTTCTAAACGGTTAAAAAGGTCTCCCTGAGGTGCGAAGTTCGAGCTCGTGTTTAACAAATGTATTGCCGGAGGGCCGCCAAAAACACCGCTTCCCGGCTAACAAGCGAACGTCTTTCATCTGCAAGATTTGACGTCGCGTTCGCTCCATGAACGCTGCCCAGTCTGCGTAAGGTACCAGCGGCTTCCGCCCCAGGAGTTAACAACTAACGCCGGTTCCAGGTAAACTTTAAAAGTCGCTAATTGCAACGGCAAATTAGAGTTGAAAATCGCTGTCAACAACTGTGGCGTCGAAGGTCGAATTTGACGGAACAAAAGATCTACTCCGCCCGTTTCCCAAAGAGTCGACGTGCGTGCCGGCGGACGATTCAAACGACTTACGCAGCTCATTTCCCAAAGAATCAGCGTGCGTCCTGGTGGACTACCCATAGGAGCCCGCAAGACGCCCCTGTATAGTGGGTTGGGCGAACCAGCAAGTCAGATACCGTTCCCGTAGAACATATTAATCAAATTATGTACAATTCAATTATTTCTTATCAATCTGCGTACACAGCTAAAAACATTATATTTATTTTGATAATTATCTAGCGGTTTTACTAATGGAATATATATTTGATAGAAAGTATTTCTCCGATTTTGAGCTTAACCCGAGGTATAAATTCTGACGCCCTTAGTAAGGGGTTGAAACGTAATCCCGAACGCCCTTCACAGGGACATGGAAAATTTTGAAACGTCACACTCCTAGGTTGATGAAAGATACTTATAAGCTTATCTCTACCCGAGCAAGCATAGTTTTATACGTGTTTATGGCTACATTAAGAATTTTTTAAACTACGTAAAATGTGAATGAATCATCTACGTCTCACTTATATCGTCAGAATAAAAAAATCCAAAATTTATCGTTACCATTGCGCACTATTAAAAATTAGTTCGGCCTGTTCAGGAATACGTTTACATTTGTTTCTTTAATAGCATATACAGTTCTGATAAGTACAATGTAAAACAGGATTTCAAGAACAATAACAGAACTGTTTACTGGAGAAGCACTTAAACCGGTATCAAGATTTCCTATTACACAAACAACTTCTAATGCTCCAGCCGAAGCGCTCCGGAGCGCCTTCTAAATAGTACGGCCGTTTAGACTTAGCAAATCCCCACTAAGAAGGTGAAGCGTTAATGCCGAATCTACAGCGCCCAAAACCTTATCTAATTTTCATGACGTTTCACTTTTAAAGCCTTATCGACGAGAATCTCAGATGGCGCGACGAGGAAAGTCTTTTATATTTTATTAATTCTCGTTCGGAGGAACAAATAATTTAGCACATTCGCTTCCTCAATTTAGGCTAAGCTGCGCAGTGCGCATAATGGGTGCACGCGAGGATTCAACATTGGGCTGAAGTTTGCCTGCGCTCGGATAAGTCCAGTTTCTGTTTTTCTTGCGTAATTGGCAAATGGCGCGAGGGATGAATGGGCGCTGATAAATAAGCTGGTAATTCGGATTAAGGGCAATTTGTTAACAACACGGTTAAATTTTAAGTACAATGAGGCAATCTGTGTTTCATTATGCTGCAATTGTATGTTGTGATTAACCACACGAGCAAGGCTTTATAGCGTTATGAATACTCGCACGGCAATTGACAGATTGCTTAGAGCGAATATTGTAATTAGAGGTCATAATGAAGTTTCTTCGGCTTTGCGTTTAAATTTTTTATTTTGCATTATCACATACAAATCTGCTATACAACTCATTCGCATACGATAAGAAAGTATTTAAAATTCTAAAACTATCATAGAAGGAAAACTACAACTGTTTCGTTTATTTGTTTTTATTTATTAACGTTGCTCTAATCATTTGCCTTACCTCAGTATTCCTTAGCTTAAGTTTTGCTAAGAATTGCTATGCATATTTAAAGGATGTAGATGATTTTAATTTCCAGGGCTCGGGTAGCTCAATATCTACTTGACAAATCGAGTGCTTAGTTTGACATATTGAAAGCTGGCATTTGAACGAGTTAGGCGGTGACTATTGTCCTGTAAAAGTGACACTTATTGACAGTGTATTTCCAGTAATGCATGGTAGGACGTATCCCGTCGATGTTATGCGTGTTATCCCGTATTGTCTTAACGATTTGATACGGTCATTTAGTAACTTCCGTTGGCGTGCAGATATTTTACTGTCATTTCATCATACTGTGGTGGTAAAATTGCTTATTAACCTATTTGGTTTTCGCGTCCAAGGCTATAACGTGCCGGCTTTGGCTATATAAAAATAATCCATAGATTTAGATGTCCTTTGATAAGTATGCACCTTCTGATTATGTTACTTAGTGCTGGAGAGAGAATGTTGAGCTGATTTACGCCAGAAATGAGTAGTTTTTAGGCACTTTTCACTTGTACTCTTATGGCGTCTTTTTGGTTATAGGAATTTTTCTAGTTTTTATAGTTATTCTAGTTTTTTTAATTTTCTAGACTTTTGTATTTTTGTATTGAAGACTTTTTTCCGCTTCTAAGTGTATGAATTGGCGATATTGGAATTTTCCTACTTGTGCCAGACAAATGTCTTTATTGTGTAACACCCCATTTCATTTGTGGTTCGCATCTTTAACATTAACAGCTCGCGCCCTCTTTTTTTGGCTGAGCGATGTGCGAAAGGCTTTTCGTATTTCCCAAAAGGCACACAATCTTCGGTAATAGAAGATCCTGAATCGAGATTTTTGGGAGTGGCCGTCTTTGATTGCAAGCGCTCGTCTTGGGCAGCTATAAACGTCAAACAATTTCAAGCATCCTGAGCGATTTAAATGTCGTGATCTAGTAGGCTACTAGAGCCTATGTTTCCTAACCGTAAATTATTTCCGTTGACAATTTAGTACGCCGCGAGCGGCGTCCTTTTGAAAACTAACGTGAGGCCGATTTCCATCTTTGGTGAGATGTTTTCTTGAGATATTTTCTAGTCTTGTTGTTCTGTACTAATTTAGTGGTAATTAAGCTTGTTGGTTACCCCCCCCCCCTTCCCTCCTGACAGCAGATGCGTGTTGCAATGTGTTATTTGAATTTTAATCATATATATTTTTTGTGCGTTTGATTTGGGTGACTCCAAACTTTTGTATTATTTGTCGCTGTAGAGCGCCAGGTTTTACTTGAGTTGTCTTAATTACCATGTATTTAGATTACAGTGACTAGTTGTGATACTATCGTTGAATATTAAATTCTATTAACTGTTGCTGGCTTATATTTCTTTGTTAGTTAAACTACGGAGGAGGCTTTCAAAGTAGGTGGTGATTCGTTTTATTAGCTAGATTTGATTTCATGTTGTGAATAACGACTGGAGTCCATTTTGTTTTAACTAATGAGTTTTTTTAACCTTAAAAACCGCTGCCTGGTCCTTATTCACGCCATATCCTACCGAGAGTTAGAGCTAGCTAGTGCTGTGCTCACCCCTCGTTTAAGCGTGGTACAATCGCTTAGGAAGCCTCCAGGACGCAAGAAATTCATGTATTAATACAGTAGTAATTTATGTGAATACCTTCTGCTTACCTTGCACTTTGTTTATCTGTGCATTAAGCTTACATTTCAAATTACAAATTAGATTCGTGATGAAGTAAACGCAAGGTGTACACGCCGAAAGGGTAGTTTTGAGTTTTATTTAACTGCGTACGTACCGTGTCTTTAAATACCTTAGATGCAATCTTTTATTTAGATGCGCTCTTATATTACTTATCTGCATATACCCTTTCTATTTCTTTAAAAGGTTATAACGCATCAAAGAGCCCGGGTCTAATAAGTGTATCTTTGATATAACCCCTACATTGTAAGTTGCAATTACCATATCACCCGGAAAGCTTCTAACTTAGATTCGCGAGCTGTTGAATAAGCAAATTGGTGACGCCCGTATTTAGTTTCGATTGGGGTGCTTTGATGTCAATTTGATGTATTTGTTCGTAGCCTGGTCGGTGTCCCCTCACTTTAAATTACTTTAGAGTGAGAGGGGGCAAACGATCTGTCCGTACCTTGGCCAAGGATAAATACGTCAAATTGACATCGCGGCACTCTAGTTTTGACCATTTCAGTGTTAACTCACTGCCTCGTACGTAGTAGATCAACCGGCCCGTTAAACGCTATTGGTTATGGGACCAACTGCAAGCCAGTACTTTTGATTATAAGAAAAACGAATTTGGAATTACGGCTAACATTGAAAATGAAGTAGCAGTGACTAGGAATCGGCTATGAAACCATTAGAGTCATATTGGAGATGGGTTTGAGGAAAAGCAAATTCGCCCCGCGCAACTTAACCCCAGAGCAAAAAGCGCATCAGTATGACAACCTTTTCGATTTGATTGCACCGCCCGACAGTTACCCCAATTTCCTGGATTCAGTGATGAGACGAGTTGCTTTCAGTATGATCCAGAAAGCAAGAGACAACACATGGAATAGCGATAATTCACAGGGGTGTAATAACGCATTTACTAATGCGCATTCGTCATGTGTCGCCGGATTTGTCAACCTCTGACAAGTGGCATCTTTTACACTATATTTGTTTATTATATTGTATGGTTTGCGGTACGAAGCCTGGTGTTAGGGTTTTCAGGCTTCTTACGCAACTTAACGACTGTCACCGAAATGACAACCGGGATCGACAGCTTAACGTGTTTACCTCTTTTAAAGGCAATACTTTTTCACTTCTACCACTTCTTTAGAGTAATATAGGACAGAAGTAGTCTCCAAATGTCCTGGGTTTCTTGTTTTTTTTAATATCCGGTATCCAATTTCTCAACACGCCTTTGTTAAGTGATGTCCTATCAAAACATTGAAATAAATAAACACTTCAAGCGATTCAGTAATCCCAATCAAATGAATATTTTAACAAGCTTTTGAAATGTTCGCTGCAAACAGGATGAACAAGTACGAAAACACGTTTCCATGAAGTTTACAGAGCCATAAAACTTTTGAGCTGCGTATTTCATAGCATAATGACGTTCTTGTTGGGATGGTGCTGTAATTAATGCAATCTGAGTTTTATGCACTCAGCGAGGCTTGCCTTTCATTAATGCTTTATATGGGAGTTGATTAAAAAACTCTGCTGCTGTATAATGTGATGTCCGATGCAATGAAATTCGAGGAGTAATATGATTGTGAATTTTTATTTCCGAAGCTCTTCTACTGAGAGAGATTCGGAAAATTTACCGCATTGGTATAATTCTAATTGGTCATTAAACATCAAAGTTCCCTTGCATCTATATCAGCCAGATATACTAGAGAACGAAATTAAATTAATGTGATCTGCTTATTGCAACATATGTAAAAATTGGTATAATTGCTGTGTAGAATATCATCTTACGATGTGTCGTAAATTACAATGGAAGCTGTATAAAGATATCCGCTCTGATAGTATCCCATTAAAATCCTTCATATCGGTTCCTACAAAATCGCCAAAATGAAGAGTGTGTAAAAAAATTAAGGATTACAGCATATAGTTCAAACTTCATACAATTTCACTCTCCACAAATAGACGGGGTCAGATATTCAAAACATCGTCTAGGACAAACATAACGAGATAAAGTTCTTCAGCTTGGTTTCCAGTACCACAACATGGATTGGGATATCTTTTGAAACTTTCACATGACGATAGATAACAATCTTCTGCACAGAGCGGGTTTGAAACCGATTTGGAGACAATTCCGTTGATCCATGAGTTCCACTAATGTCAATAACCATAATGCTTTCAATCTACAACATTGTGGGAAAGATGTGTTCAATCATGTCAGCAATGTTCTTTTTCTACTATACTGCGTAGTGTCTTCTTAGCGAATGTTGAATATCTTGATCTTGTTACCGGTAGTTCTAAAAAGCGATTCTGTCGTTAGCCGGAACTATTGTCGCAGACTCTTTAACCATTATGTTTTTCTTCTCACAAGGTACTTTTTTTGGTTAGTTTTTCTTGAATGAATAATTGTGACTTCGGATGCCTCATATTGTGCACAAATTCAGTTTTATTAGGGAGCTCTCTGTTCAAGTTTGTACTCCATTAGAAAAACAGAAAACACAGCCCCGAACCATTCTCATTCACAATTGCAATGTGAGGTCATGGCTTTACAGGACTATCTCGTGGTTGTAAAGACTACTTTTGCTGGTTTAATACATCTAATCTGTACTGAATACTTCCAAGCGTCCAAAGTCTTGTTCGTCCAACATAGTTAAACGACGTGTGGCGGTTACGAAAAACCTAATGTCTTATTATAATTGTTATATTATCGCATGGATGTTGTTGCGCCATCTGATACTACTTTGCTTCACTGCAGTGTGAAATCGTTTTTTGAATTTTGAAATCGCATTTCCTATTAGAAGAGTTTTAATATCTTCCTGTTGTAGTGCAGCTTCTTTAGTCCTACTGTGGTCCTAACCCACCGTCATAAGTCGTATTGAAATGAGGTCTTCGTGGTAATTATTTTAATTATTGCCCCCTGTATTGCCACGCAGGTCAGTTTCTGACAGGAGATCTCTTACCTTTGACTCACTTCGTAGACAGGGATAAATCAATGTAACAAGGCTATTGGTGCCCCAAACGATGTCAATTAGTAACATAAAAATTACGAGCAATGTAGCATGATTCCACTCGCATTTACCAGTTAAAGTAACTAGTACTTACACTATATCTGACATACATTTAAAGTTAACTAGTATCTAAAACAAATCTTCCGAATTGTCTGTTACGCATATTTCAAATCGCGCTGAAGCCGCTCCTGCCTAAATGCCAGCTCTGACTCCAATTATTTTGCCGTGGCTGGCGATGAAATTGGATACTTTTGATATGAGCTGCTGCTTGACATCACAAGTTACTTTGTCTTCAACACGAAAGATGACGTAGAGTGGTGCAACTTTTACTGGTGTCACTCCCACCTTAATTCAATACAACAAAAACAATCCACTACACTGACACTATGTTCCCCTGCACTAATACCTGCTAAATGAATCTCTGTCACCAAAAAGGGGTGGCTTGGGAGTATACGCTTGCGACCGCTCAGCCGCACATGAGAGTGGGTTCCAAAGAGCAAATTACCAGATATTGCATGTTTCGGAAGGGCGCCACGCCGTTGTCTAGCTTCAGTTTTATTACTTCCAGATGAAACTTGTAACGGCGAACCTAAATAGCTCAATAAAGAAAAACAGAGACTCGATGCAGCAGTAAATAAAAGCCAGAGAACATTACTACACATATAATAACCACAGTGGTTCCATAATATTTGAAGCAGCTTGTACAAATGAGTTAAAGACAAATATGCAATGCAGTTAAATAAAGTATATAGCCCGATTTGATATAAATACATGATAAAATGAAATTATGATTTTGGCTTAAATTAGGACCCCAATTTTTAATTAAATAGTTAAATATAGAAACATAAGTGAATATGTAAATACAGAACATGTAAATAAGTCCTTAAACGTCGCGTTTTGGCACACGACAAGTGAACGAGCACCTTGCATTTGCTGCTCTAATGTTAAGGGCGTTCTACACCTGGTAGCGTACCCTTTAGACAGATCTGTGTAAATGTGGCGCTTTCAGAAGCCAAATAAATGAGTCGAACGTGGGACAGTATTAACTACGTTCAAGTTACAGTAGTACCATAAAGATATATTTAAATGTTAAAACACAATTGACAGTGTCAAAATAAGCAAGAATGGATCCGTCCATAAAGTCAAATTACAGTTTACACTACAACCCATAAAATTTAAATGATTAAACACTGTTGAACATATCAACTCAAGCAAAATCTAATTTAGAATGAAATCCGTAAAATTGAATAATTAAATCTTAATGAGTTTGGCCGCGTCACGATACTAGTCAACAACATCAATTATTAATACCACTACATAGGTTAAATGAAATTTTCCTGCAACGAGTTGCAGTCGAATGCGCTTGACGCTACAATTAAATGACTGACGGGACATTTACACTCAAAGGCAAATTTCCCAAATATAGTTCTTGGACAATGCTGCTCCTAAACGAGATGCACGATGCCAAAACAAATCAGCTGCACTCAGGAACTCGATGGCAAAAGGGCAGCACAAGACAAGTACATAACAACAATTTTTACAGCACCTTATTTGGTTCTAGGTAAATAGACCGAACTCAATAGACCGAAAGGCAGTTGACCGAACTCATTTGACCGAAAAGCAATAGACCGAAACGTCACTAGACCGAAGCAGCAATAGACCGAAAATCACTTGGTCGAAAATATGTTACGGTTGAAGCACACATTCGGTAAATGTGCACATTAAATATCTGGAAAAATTACATTTATTAACAATAGCATCAATAGAAATATTTACACACTATTACAGGGAACATAGTCGAATATTTACGTGGGATTGCGCATAATTTAAATTTTTAATATTAGTAGATATGTAATTGGGTAGGATATATCTGTTAAGTATTGTATGATTTACTAGAATAAAGTTAAAATAGAATCAAAAACAAAAAAAACTTCAAAGCGCTTTGTCAGTAACTTCGATGTTTAAGGAAACATAGTCGATTATTTGCGTGGGATTGCGCATAATTTTAATTTTTCATATTAGTAGATATGTAATTGGGTAGGATATATCTGTTAAGTATTGTATGATTTACTAGAATAAAGTTAAAATAGAATCAAAAACAAAAAAAAAACAAAAAAAATCTTCTAAACACGCCAGAAGTTTGTGCTGCCAGTCCTAAGCCTGAATAAAGTGTAAAGGAAAGTTGATGCTATTAATGTTAATAAATGTAACCTCAATATATTTTTTCTACCAAGTGATTTTCGGTCTATTGCTGCTTCGGTTTAGTGACGTTTCGGTCTATTGCTATTCGGTCAATTGAGTTCAGTCAACTGCTTTCGGTCTATGTAGTTCGGTCTACTTGCCGTAAGCGCCTTATTTTGACAGTACCATGATGCGGTAACAAATCTTTGAACGCAGCAGGGAGCCTTTTCAACGACAGCCACCTGGCAGGTGAATTTACAACATGGACCCAAACTTCGGCACGGTGAGGATCAAGTCGTAGCCTAATTTAACATCTCCAAGCAGAGCCAGCAATCCATCGGCAAGTTGTACGTGCGATTTGGAACATGCTAAACACGAATTTGGTGCATCGAGAGCCGAGAGGCCGGGCCTCTGTGAAGAAATTCACAGATTAGAATCACAATTAATGAAACAAAGGCTACCTACCAGACATCAAAGGGAATTCAATTGCCCAATAACGTTCGGTATCGACATATTACAATGCACGTCAGGTACGCCAACTAAAGGTGAAGATGTCAAAGCTTGAAGAATTGTGAACTACCGACGCTGATTAAGAACTGGGCTAAATATGCACTTTATAGTGCCTAACGTCAAGGCGCTAAGAGTTGCTAAAGTTGAAATGTAACACTGGTTGCGCTTATTTCAAGCGCAAAGAGACCCGCCTTTGTTAATTACATGAAAGTAGTCGATATAAGGATTTGTACGGAACTTGGAAGTCCAGAACTGCTTTCTAACAAGCGCTGACGATTGTGTCAACTCGTAAGTACATTGCTACTTTTTGGGTTTGCAAACTATAATGGCAATTGGCTAGAAGCATCAAAACTTGAAGAAAAGGTGTTATGTTAACGCTTGATACTTGAATTCACTTGTGGTTAGGGCGTTGACCCACTTTTCAGCGGCCACAAGAAATATCCTGGTACTTTAACGCTTATGCCGCTTATGCTCACACTTTTGCACGCGCTGATTGTCTTTCTCGTCTTTATTCGATTGCTTCAGGCGAAACTTGAAACTCCGGTAAAGGAAATGCCCTCCACTGGCGGTTAACTTATTTAAATTTAAATCTATTCCATGATACATAACAGTAAAAATTGGCTATATACTGGAGGGTCATTAATTCTTGTTGCTGAGCTGAGTCACAGCAGAGAAAATGCCCGTTTTACTGTATGTCGTGCTAGAGTTCAAAGTGCATCCTAAATATTTCATCTTCTGGGCTTCCTTGTGGGGAATGCGATTTACCTTGAGTGCCTGCATCATTTGACTGATTATTTGCAATAAGAATGGTGTTATCCACACATTCGAAGCTATAAAGAGAGATGCCGTTCATTTTAATTCTTTCCTCTGCATCTTTGAGAGCTTCCTTGGATATGTGTTCTGAACTTAGATTGAAGATCAAAGGCAATTTGATATACCCTTGACTTAACCTTCTTTAGACAAGGATATTATTTGTTAATTTGTTTTCAACCTTTATGTTTGCCTCTTGGTTTTAATACAGCTCGCACAGATCAGTTGAAGGATTTTCCATTCGTTGCAGAATGAGAAGACTCAAGTAGTCTTGCCCACTAGATCTTATTTAAAAAACAGAGGGATTGCAGTAATTCAATGTTATTAATTTAAAAAATTAAATGTCTACATAGGGAAAATGAAAATTGTACTTGAGCACCCGTAATAGTAATGATAGGTTTCTTACTCAAATTACTATGAAACACCAATTTTAAAGAAAACATTTAATTAAGTTGTCTTGGAAATGCAAGTAAAGAGATGTGGGGTAGTTAGTTCTAAAGTTTTCCAAAATATATTTTGGAGGTTTTTACATTGCTATTTTATAGTTCGCTAACTAAATAATTACGCTACTACATTTGACACTTCAAACCTTTTGCCTCAAACAATCGATAGAACTTTGCATTTGTAAGAAGTAACAGGCGCAAGTGACGATTTACACTAACAATTAAAATCCAATTTAAGTGGTTATTACCAAACACATTAATTAAAAATTCCCCGGGGCTCCACCATTGGATGCAAACCAATATTAATTTTTTATTTCCTTTACTATTCGTAGAGCGGCTATTTAAATTTACAGTTTAGCACAATAAGGTGTTATTCAGGCTGCTAGAATCGGAACCCGATAACTCTCTTCTCAATCCGACTGATGACTTGCGGATATTGCATTTACGCCACCAACCAAGTTGCTGCAGTCCAAGCTAAGTTGAATGTTTGTGTTAATTAAATTAAGCATGTTGTAAGACATTCCGTTTCGTACAGGTTGTGTTATATTTCAAGAAGCAAGTGTTGTATGCGAATCGAATTTGTGAGTACATCTCTGTTGGGAATGCGGGAATGGCTTAAGCGAATTGTTGCATATTAGGCTATTGATACGTATTCATTTTCTATTTGTATAACGCCGCGTCACGTCAGGCCGCAGGTAGTTTTACGGTACACAGCTGCGATAAGTGATAAATTATTTGTGTTATCTCAATATAGATTCGTTTGTGAAGCTGAACGCAGTTTGATTTAGATTTACGAAATCAGTAAAGGGATATCTGTGAGTTATACAAATTCTTGCAGCCGAGGAGAACTGCTTCCCGTCAAAAGCATTCCAGTTTATCCCAGGAGGCACAATAGGTAGCGCCTAACAATTACACAAATTGGTCTAGGAATCCTTGAAGAGTAACTTTTTTTCGACCGGCGAAAGCGAGCACTTCTTTCAGCCTAACATACTCCTCCTCCACTGAGCTGACTGAACCACTTCTATGTTGTTGTGAGATTATAAATAAGTGTATTTTAATACAGTTAGTAACTCAAAGTAGATGCATTTAAACTCACGGTTACCAATCTTCATATGCTTCGGATTTTTGAATAATCCTGTTTGAACTAATTATTCGCAGTTTTTGGTTATACAATGAAATTCATAAATTATGCTACACATTTTTTTACATTATTTAACGGGGAAATAATGAATTCACTATGCTTATTTTGTGCTGCTTTTTTGGGTTTGCGTTTCGCTACTGGTGAAGGCTTCAGAATTGCTTTCGAGCCAATGCTACATGAGAAATCTAAGAAAGTAAATTATTTAAAATGTGTATTTACAGTAACAATTATTCCTAAGTATAACAGACACCCAATAAATCGTATGAGGCTTGCGTAAGTTTTGATGCAGATTTGTTAAATTGCGCATGTTTTAATATTTTTAGCCAATGTGTTGTTTGCCATCATGCTAACATGTCCCTTGTGTTCATAAGAAAAACATAATTAGCATATTGCTGCGTGCCAGCTGGACACCAGTTAAAATAATGTCACAACTTAATTTAGAACAAAAATGTTATACGTAAGCGCTGATATAGGATTTGTAGATGTAGAATCCAATCTTTTCAGAAGCGGCTATGACAATATTTTTATAAGGTTGGCGCATTAAGCAGTAAGCAAGACGACAGGTAATGTGTTAAACTCCATGAATAACTCTGCTATTAAAATTTTGCATTGTGCTTAAAGTGTTGTTTGTTTTAGATCCAATTTCGCACTCATTAAAATATTTGAAAAGCGGTGGAGGTGGCTTATATTTTCTATTCTGTTCTGGGGCAAAACATGTGGATTATTTAAAGAAATTGCATATTAGTCTTGTTAAAAGGGGAGATTAGTGTACCGATTGACTGAAAATGTTCTTTAAATATGACATCACTTTAGAAAACATTCCTATAAGTACCTTGCATTTGTAACTGAACCCGTTACAAGTGTTAGTCGGCTCTTATCTGGTATGTACAACGGAGATCTTGTAGTTTATGTATACGGTATGCTTTAAAATTCAAGTTAGTATCTCTGCGAGATTAAAGTTACGACGCTATTTTACTAAATAACTATACATATTCTACCAGACAACGTTTTGAATACACAAACTTGAATCTGCGCAGATTTCCATTCACGCTGTATCATTCTAGAGGAAGCTTTAAGCTAATTTCAATAATAAATATATTGTGGAGTCGTACTTTAGTTTGAATAAATAAACCTAAATGATAAATAGCTGGAATTGAATTTATAAACACTAGCTTTATTAAGCGCCGTCAAATTTATGTCAATAGAAATGCTGAAATCTCGGCTTTGCATAATTTGTAGAGCAAGGAGATACGAGTTTTTACAACGCCCAGAGCTAAATTTTCGAGTAACTGTCTCATTTAGCTCGTCGTTGCTGCACCAAATTGCTTCAATTATCTAAGATGGTTACAGAGATTGATCATCAATCACGAGGTAATATGAACATTGCAGAACACTTACCATGATTAACTTTTAGCTCCGATATCATTCTTTAGCCTTGATTGTAAAACGAGGAATAATTAGGCAAATCCTTTCCAGTTTCAATAGATTTATAGGAAATATTCTATTCTTGTTGCAATTATTTTTAATTTTTAAATAAATACCAATTTGCTACTGATGACTGCATCAGGTTACATTAGTATGGGCTCTTTGTAACGCAAGCCTCGATTGACTAACTTTCATTTTCATTCAGCTAATGTATAATCACCAAAGCATTCTTTGTGAGAACGTTTTGATGTAAGGCACCCAAAGGAAATTTCCAGGCCAATATCAAAGTGCTTGGAACACTGATAAAGTTAATGAACTCTAAATGAAAAACTATGTAAAAGAAGCGTGATGTCCTCGGTTCTTGCTTTACATGTTATTTCAGTGTTCATAAATTAATTGTATGTCTATCTTTACACCTTGGCTATTAATTTATATCCGCAGAATAATGAATTTAGTTCGCGCTTGGTCCATCTTTGGTTGCTTTACCTAATAATGATGGATTCCAATAATTAGTAGAGCAACTGATAAAACAGTTTCAGTTGGAAATTGGAAAATATGATAGCCATGTCTTAAGACGCCATAATTATTCTATCGAAAGTACCCTTATTGTTCTTTCAATACCGAAGATAATATTTTAGTGATAGGTGCTGGACTAATAAAAAAGGAAACAGCAGAGGTAAAATTTTAAGGCAGATAATATGAGCAAGGGATAAAAGGAGAATGTGAGAATATTGTTATGATATTGGTGCATTGGTCTAAAAAGCAGATTAATGGGATTGAAAGATTACAGTAATTAAAAATTATAAAGATCAATTTACATGTGAATGGATATTAAAATTATTAAGATGCATTTAGTAAAAAAAAAATTATTTAATCACATGAAGCTGATTGAGAAACATACGGATTCTAACTTAATTTAATATCTAAAATGAAATTGGAAATTGATGACAAATATATTTTCGAGATAGATTATTGAACATATTGGGTGTTAATCAAATAATAAAGCTTGTATAGTGTGTTGGATTGAAAAATAAGCTAGATCGTTAAGGAGTTTGTTTTTATTGATATATAAAATTTTGAAACGAAAAGATGTAACCGATTTGTGTAATAATAAATTAATAAATAAACCCTTTTAAAAAGTTTAAACATGTTTGGTGTATAGAAGGGTTTCAGTTAAAGATAAAATTCGCATGGTGTACTAGAAATAAATGAAATGTTAAAAGTAAGAAGTTGAGCAGACTAAAATGGAGGAAGATAAAGAATATAGTGAGAATATCAAACTAAAGTAGTTCTAATCTACAAAAGTAAATAAAAGGTAAAAATGCTGAATTAAGTTTATTATGGGTTTACATTTGGCGCTTTGCATCGATTTAATTGAATTACAACAAACAATTTACAAGGGATGAGAATCTCAAGAAAGTAGTTGGCGGAGTGAGCATGTTTATGGGGCTTGTCAAATGAGGTCTGGTAGCTTGCCTCTAGTCGACATTCTTAATGCTGAGCTGTAACGTACTTCAAAGGAGAGTAATTTGGATTGAACATTAAAAAAAAACAACTATAACTGGGGTCTGTTTGGATCTGTGCTGTGATGGGGCTGATTCCTGGGGAAAACTAGTTTCCTGGGTTAATTCAGATTCTGATTCTAGACGTTATTTTGGCAGTTTGGTTATCAGTTGAGACATTCATCGTGGTTTTGAGTGGAGCAGTTATTATGTGAACAGTGGCAGAGTTGGACGAACTGGTTTTATCAGAGAACAGTTCAATAAAGGGTAAATGAATCCAGGTATTACATAAGAACTGAAATAAAATAAACATTAAAGTGAATTAATTAAGGAAGTGCTTACTATTTGAGATTGGCATATGACCAATGTAGCTTAAAGATGAAGTATTTGTGATTGAATTTGCAAAAACTATTTTGACGTAATATCTTACAGAAGTTTAGAATTGTAATAATTAAAATGAGACCATCAAATTTCAGAATAAGCAATCTAGATAAAAGGAATCCATTCTGATTTTCAGTCAAGTGCATCTACAGAAGCTAGCAGAAATAATTTTAAATATTTAAAATAAATAAATAGGGCAATTTAATCGATTAATATTTAATTATAAACATAAAATTATAGGCAAAATAACATGGAGCTCTAACCTTATCAATGTTTATAAAAATATACCACACAAACATCTCCTTCTTTTTTCTTCTTTCAGTGCACTCTTACAAAGACGTTGAAGATCGAAAATAGAACAGCAAATATAAGCAGCTTCAGTAAATTAAAAAAAGTTAGATAAATTAACACTGGCAAAACCCAGTTTACAAAAATCGAGAAGTTAGTTCAGTAGCTCCGTGGGAAGGGGGGGGGGGCTGCAGACTGGAAGAACACGCAGGTTTAAGATAGTAAAAAAATGTTCTTTAAAGGTGCGGATAAATAGATGCAATTTGTATTAGGCCCCTCATGACGTGTCTGCTGTAAATAAAAAGGGTGTTTCCGCCAGAAAGATTTATTCGACTACGAAAGTGTGGTTTATCTTGCATCGTAGCTTCTGCAATGCTCTTACTTTAAGAATTCGCGTAGCTCCGCTTCACAAATAACTTACGAACCTCTATATTAAAGCACCGCGCATGGAATACACTTAAGCGTGGCACAGCTGAAGTACAAAGCTGCAACAAACGTTGCTAAGCAATTCTTAAAAAAATTGACTCTAGGTATGTGCCCTGGGTGCACTCCAACTAAAGAAACATGGCCAGAATGATGTATATTCACAACATGCATTACTTTCTAATAGATCATAATTTCAATTATAATGAAACAATGCAGTGTTTTACTATACTTATAGACACGAAATTTCAAGTAACGTCAACTGAGGTAGTATATAATTAAATTAACATTCCTACTTGGACATTATGTTAAGTTAAGTAAAAGAACAACATCAGTTGAACTTCGTTTTTTTCTTGTATCCGAAAAGCTAAAGCTATTTACTATTATTATTATCATATTCAACTTGGAGTGCTCAAAATGCATCGGCGAAATAAGGACAATGGGGGCGAAAGAGTGCGGCCCGATCTAGTCAAATAGAAAATTGACAGTTTCGGTGCAAGGCATCGGTAATGGGTATCGATCGTAAAAGAGGTGTTTTAGTTCGCTGACACCGTAGGAACGATCAGGGTCTTTCAAATATCCGACTAGGTGTCGAAATAAAATTCCACTGCACAAAAATGGGACGGGAAATTGAATTCCGGATTTGTAGGATGTTGATTAAGAATCGCTAATTCCAATGATGTCGAAAAAATTCTACGATTTGCCAATGATTTTTCCAAAATGGCTGTTATAGTACTGGGAACGGTCACACTCTATCACACACACTCTGTTTGCTTCGCGATAATTAGATCCCATGCAAAGAAGTTCAACGAATCTTCAACCCCTTCTGTACGTTAATAAAAAGGCAGTGGCGGAGTCACTTTTTAAACTGATGTGACAAACGAACAAAGCGATGCGTCAGGGTTTATCATAAACGCTGTACAACTTGCCAAAAACTAACTACAAGTAATCATGTACAAACTGAGTCAGATAATTTAACCGTATAACTGTAATAGAAGTATGGATGAGAACACTAAAAAAAGTAACTCTGCAATTATTTGCCACATGTAAGGATGAATAGTAAATTACAGCTATATATAGAGATGCTATTTTGAAGGAAATTTAAATAAATACAAACCTTAAATAAAACATTCAATTAATTTATTTGTTGTACTTCATTCTAAAATAAAATTAGTAAATATGGTGCATTTATTTTTAAGAGAAGAAGCTTACTTTTCTAATTAATTTGAATTGGGGAAACAAGTCATTTTCTAAAAGCTTTTTTTAAACAATTTTTCATTAAAAAATAGTTATATATTGTATGTAGTGGGTGGGAAAACGCATCATTTCCATACTTGTGCACACGGGTAAATAAATTATGTATTTTTTCATCTTGTAGCAGAAATACCTATCAAATAGGTAATCGACACCCGAAGATAATGATAACAAATTATATTGCACAACTTGTAATGGTACACTTATTGTGCCCCTTACCCTACGCTACTTTGAATTTAAATTTCCCTATGTTTGCTAGCTAACTCAGTCGTCAGTGCACATAACTTGTTTTACCTTAGCGTGGCTATAGGTGTCAATACAGCTTGTTCTGAGAGCCTGCTTTGTTTCGACCTATAATCACGAAATTATACACTCAGACCCCTCTAGAAATAAAAGCCAAATTGCTTACATAAATGCTATATGCTCTATATGAAGTTATACATATACGTATATAAAGAAACGAAATACAAGACGATCATACATACTTGCTATAGGCTGTCAATAATAAAATTAACATTTAGTTTTATATTGCTACTGGCTATGGGCTAATTTCTACCTACTTTTACACTAGTACAAAATGCAAAAAATACAATATCAACTAGTGACAATCACCAGAAAGCCCCGAAAATTGGTTACAGTTGCCCATCATTTTCTCAGAAGCCGGTTCTGTTTATACAATGGAAATTAGTGCTCCAATTTCGCTTCAAAACAATGATTCAAGCTTATGCATACTCGAAATGTGTTATCAGTTTAACACTGGATTGTGGTTTCTAAACCACATGCATTATATTTAAATAAACTAACCTGTTTACACTTTGGCTGCAAGTAAAACTGGATAGAACTCCTTCAAAGGCGATGAATTACAGGAACCTCCCCTGTGGCTTCCAAGGTTGCACTACGCTCTTGAAGGCAAATTAAAGACAAAATAAAATTTACTATAAAATAAAGAAGTTACTATAAAACAACAACTATAAAATTTAAAAATTATTACAAAATAAACAAGTTACCAATTTGAGGAAAATAAAAAGACATGAAAAATTTTTGGTTTAACCACAAACTAATAAACTAGTACAAAATTATCAAATTCATAGAAAAGAAAATTGTTGCTGACTATTTCATATTATATAGTGTCTCTTAAGGCGAAAACTGTTTCATCTTTAGTTTATTTTTTACTTTGTTCCATATAAACTACGTTTTCAGAAGAAAAATGGCAATAAAAGAACTAGTTAAACTTTATATGCAGTGAATAATAGTGTGATGATGGCTGGTTGTATAGTGAAAGTAATTAGTTGTTCATGAGTAGAGCGCTATTTATAAAACAGTAAGAAATTTTATGAAAAAAGCTAATAATACCCGGTAATAGAGACGATGACATTCACCAGAAGAACATGATTCAATTTAGAACTTCCAAGAAATCTATGTAGAGAACTGTGTTAAGTGTGAGCGTTCGGTACAAAAAAGGACACGAAGACATTGGACCCAACGCAAAAGTGACAGATGTATTTGAGAGAAGTTGCGCTTATAGTTTGACGTTTATCCTGTCAAAGAAAAAAATTACATTAGAGTGTCTCGATGGAGATTGATATTGTTTATGACATATTTTTGCCACCATAAAGTAGCTTCTTATAGTATAGTCATGCTGAGGCATGTTGTGTAACTATACCTATATCGATTAAACAGAACATTGTGCTGACCAGAAATACTGAATGTTACCGCAGCACTTTCTTAAGCTTATTGACTGAACAAATTGCTTAAAATTTTTGAAATAGAGTTTTAACTAATGGTAAAATAAGGTTAAACAGACGAGTATCCAATAATAGTCTCCTTTAGGAAGTGGGAGCGGGAAAAATATATTATCCTCAAGTAGCAGCGTTTGATATACAATGTACTCGTTTGAAATTGCTGAGAGCAGCTATTATTTACAAGTGATTGTACCGTGTTTCATCATATACTGTCACTAATTTCGTGACAGTAGTTGAGAGTTTGTGCCTTAGAACAGAAAATAGACAGGAAGCCGCATTTGTAAGAAATCCCTGCGACCGCGATGGGTTTTCAAAATGGCGGATGGTTGTTTCCTTTTGGCAGTGGCGTATCATATCGAGAGGGTGCATGTGCAGCAAACAATTTCAACAGTTTTATTAAGTGCACTTTACACTATGTGATTTATGACTACATGTGATTTTGTGTGACTTCAGTCACTGTCTGTAATTTAAATTGCTTCCTCAGATTGTGTGATTACAAATAATGACCCCATTATACGTTCCCTTCTATGCCCATGACTATTGTTGTGTACAAGTACGTATGACAAGTGACATGTTCAGAGAAATATTCTCTCTATTTGAAGTGAAAAGTAATATTACTACTTACTGATGGAGTGTAATGCTCAAAGTCCTGGTATTTGGGGTCTGAGAACAGCCAAAATTAGTCTCAAACTAACTAAAACCCACAACTGTCAAACCGGTATCACACCTCATTAGTCATACATGGGTTTTCAACATGGCCGTTTCCGTCGCCTAGATGTTACAGCCAAGTTAAAAGAATTGCGCCTTCCTGTCTATTTTCTGTTCTAAGGTTTGTGCCGTCTTCGAATTTTATTATCCAAAGCCTTCCACTTTAAGATAAAACGTCCTATATAACAAGTGAGCTTTTAACTTTTTTAGAGTCTAACCACATTTTTCTCTTACTAATTCATATACGAAATCAATAAAAAAGGTATGCTATACTATGAACTAAAACAAAAAAAAAATAGAGAAGAAAAGTGTTGGCAATCTTGTATTTTCTTTCGAAAGTTGTTCCCTTTTGGTATGAGTAAATTCATTTTTGTTGTTAATTTTGTGTTAATGCCAAACTGCTTTTTTTTGTTCCATTTTGGAGTTGTCTTTATTATCGGTAATACTAATATTGTTGTTTTCTATTTTTGTTCCTTTAGTGGACAGTATAAGATACATTTACCTTAAATTTCTTGTATGAATTGGTATATGATATATTAACAGATTTTGCAATTAAGTAAAAAGCAACTTCTGGGATTATCGAAAACAAAACATTAAAACAGTACTCAAATCCCCGGGCAAAATCTCACAGATTCTTCCTTCACTTAAAGATAAATTAAACACTATATCCTCTACATGTGTTTATAGTGTCCCTTGCTCTTATAATCCTGTATACATTGGTGAAACAGGACGTTCAGTGAAAACTCTCATCTCTGAGCACCAAAGCTGTCTCAAGTCGAATTTCATCATCAGCCATTGCAGAACACCAGCGTGATACTGGCCATAAGATTCTTTTTGATGAAACTTCCATCATCTGCAAATTCCCAGTCTTCTTTATCAGAAAGATTCGCGAAGCCATTGAGATTTACAAATATCCTAACAATCTCAATCTGGACGAAGGCTTTCCCCTTCTTTCTATGTGGGAAGTGCTAATTCCTAAGCCCCGCCCACCGCCACTGAACCGCGACGGCATTTGCTGAACCGCGACGGCGCGGCGCTTGCCTATAAATTCTCACAAAAACACAAGAAACAGGAAAATGGGATTAAAGGTTAATGAAAACAAAACAAAATACATGCATGTAACTCGACAAACAGGGAGGGAGCTAGACAGAACGTGGCAATGAACGAATATAATTTTGAATACACGAGAGATGTTAAATATATGTGCGCCATCATCACAGCAGACAATAACTTTACCGAAGAAATTAAAGGAAGAATACAGAATTCAAGTAGGCGTTTCTAAGCGCTACAAACAGTTTTAAGTCGAAAACAAATACAAGCACCGCCAAGAAACACATAAAAAACACTCATAAGACCGAGAGTAATGTACGGAAGCGAGACCTGGACGTTTACAAAACGAAACAAATGGATGCTTGGACGATTTGGAAGAAAAACACCTAGAAGAATATACGGACCAAATAAAAAATCTAACATTCAACTGTTTCAAATAAGGAAAAATAAGGAAATGAGAGCACTATATAGTGACCCATATGGGCGTGACCAAGTCAAAGATGGAAGGATACTATCGAATCGAACTTAAACATGATGAGCATAGACAACGAACATCCCATGACAGATAGAAGAAAATGGAGGCAAATAGTTGAATCAGCTAAGACCTACCCAAGATGTAACACTTCGAAGTAGTAGTAGTAGTAGTAGAAACCTTAAGTGGTACAAGGATGTGCAGGAACTTTCAATGCGACGCATAGATGGCACTATGAAAATTGGATGATTGAACTTGGAAAGCAATATATACAGACAACGACGTAGTACCATCCTTAAACGAGAGGTCAGTCAGTCCTATCTAGCTCTAAATCTCTGCACAAAATATGGTGTAAGGACTAGGATGCGATCCTTAGGGTTAAATACAATATATACAGCAACAACATTTTGGGGGCCTATCGTTAAGCACAACAAAAAAACAAATCTAGCTGCCAATCCAATCACCACCTACCTTGGAAGCCTCTTACTTCAGCCTTAATAAAAAACAAACGAGGCCGTTCAAGTAGGATCGTCGCATGAACACACAGATAGAATATAAACCAGTAACAGTTAAATAGAGTTTTAATATTCAACATTTATAAGGCACAGCCTATTGCATAAAAACATAAATCAAATATAATTATTGGAATCAAACCATCATTAACATTGAGTCCAACATATTTGCATTGTAAACATAATGATATTTGGAGGCACTTCAAACATCCGACTAGTTCTTGACTCGAAGCTTCTTTCCATCGCAAGTAAATAGTTGAACAATTGTCATATCTAGTACCAGGCGCCTCAAGGACGCTTGCGGAAATTATATATATAAGGTACATACAAAATTTCAGCCACCTTAAATGATGAAATACAAACGCATCCAGCTTTGCAAACAAGCTAGAATATATCTTGTACAGTTTGGTAATCGAAGGCCTACGTAGAGCTGTTTATTCTTGGGCAATAGCCTTTTACCATAAATTAAACAGCAAGCTAAAGATCAATGCATGTACTTACGCAATGTTGTCAAAGGCACTATCTTGCTATTCTAATTAGGGTCTTACCATCCCCTACCTGGAACTGCTGGATTGGGCTCTGAAGCGCATACGGACGGCTGCTGTAGCAGGATAAAAGTTAAACCGTCGCCAAAACTGCCCGCATTTGACACCCACGCTGCAGTAGCAGTTTGTTACAATAAATTCGGCCAGCGGAACAGATTTCTAGGAGCCCAACCATATGAGCTTGATACCAGGGAGCCGGCGGCTTGTAGTAAGAGAATGGAAGCATTAGGCATGGAAGCAGTAGGCATGGAAGCAGTAGGCATGGAATCAGGCGTAATTACCACGCAATTAGAACTCACAAAAAAAACTAAAAGGAAAATCTTACCACAGCTGGAAATTTACCTGAACGTGCTTGAAGAGACGCCGCTGTGTCTTCATCAATTGTTACTAAAACTGAGACTTCCAACATGAAATAAATTGATAGTAAGGACTGACCTGGAGCAAAGGGAGAAAACCTAAAGATATACTAAGTTGGAGATTCTGGTTATATACTGCACAATATACTAAGTCTTTTACAGCTTTAGGTAGAACTAGTGAGCTATAAAGCAAAACGGTTCTACCAGATGGCTGACATTACAGAATAAAAGTTAATATAATAAATAAATGCCCATCCTTCATGGTACGTCTATGGACATTTGAAGCAACCCTTGCACTTTAATAATTCTATCAGGATTGTTAAATAATCTTATTCTGATTTTATATTTTTCTTTTTAGGACGCCACGTAAACGGTTCCGCATGTAAATAGGCAACATTTCACATCGCTGTAACTTATCTGATAGAGAAACGGAAATTTTCACGGAATCCAAGCCTAAGCAGCGTTTCGCCACTTCCCGCATATTTTGCAGAACCGCTCTGTGTATCATCGATCTAGCAAATGGGAATCTGAACAGCGAGTGAAGTTATAAAAGTAATAGGATCAAGACCCGCGTTTTTCGAAACTGCTGCCACATATTACCTTAAGTGCGCCTCTTCTTGCGCTGCTCCGGGGAAATTTATGCCACTACTATCGATCGCTGCAGCCAGCTTAGCATGTAAATTTGCTTAAACATTTTACCTTGGCGCGGTGGAGCCGCTAAATAGAAATAATTGCGGGATTAAGGGATTCCGAGGGACCGGATATCCAACTGACATTATTAGGTTAGCGCCGGACAGGTTTATAAAGTCTAATCATGGCGCGGATTTAATATTAGAGGCGGAATGTGCATCTTAGGCAGCAGCTTGCTCTGTTTAAACGTAATTATAAAAGAAGGGGAACTTTAGAAGGTTCATAAGTTTAAAATTGGTAGAGGTCGTTGCCCTCCACCGGTGTAGGTTATTAGGTCATCGACATATCTTTAAAAAACCCTACACTGGTACGTGTTTTTATTTCTGCAGTTCTAGTCAGACCACCTGAACATAATAAGCAGAATTTTACTAATACACTTGTTAAATGGACGTAAAGATCATCCCTAAACTTAATAATATTCTCCTAAAAAGGTTTGTCTGGTGTTTATTGGATACTGACGTTCAGGCATTATATATTATGAATACTACTTCCTGTCAAGCAGAACACAACGGACCTGGACCAGATAAAGTTGTTTCTTCAGGTTTTTCCGAAAATTGGGGACTTGTCTTCTTGCTTAGAAAGCGATTTGCTGCCGAGATGGGCTTAACTAGAGTTTACCCCTTTATCCGTCACCATCTTTTCTTTGAGAGCAACTATTATAGTGTATTTAAGTTAACCTAAAGGTGAATCGTCTTTCTTTCTGGCGGATTACAGATTTTCCTTGCATCTTTCTACGGCCGTAATCCCCCTACAGGTATGCATTGAATTGTTTGTTTTCCGTGGTTTGATAGGAACCTAGTGTATTGACAGATATTTTTGTTGATCCAGGGTTTGCGCTCTCTGTAGCGGTCACACCGTTATTTGTGTTTAAGCACCTACCTTACGGAGCTGCAAAAGCAGCTTGCGTTAGATGTTATAAAGGCCATGGCACCGATGTGGGGTTCCTTGCTCTTTAAAATAAGAGAATTCCAGCAATGACTCTTCGAACTTTGCTAATATTCTCAAGCGGTAAATTTATAATTTATTTGTTTATAGTCAACGATCTCTATTTCCAGTTCTTAGATTAACATATTAATTAATTTTGGACTTTACCCACTCCTTTAGCGGCTTTAATTAATTTTGGAATTTATTGGACTTTTGCAATAGTTTGTTAAAGTCACATCTATACAAAACTAGTTTGATCTTGTATCATCCTTAAACTATAAGCGAACACAGTCCTGGCTGGCTTACACCCTCGGCCGAATATTGCCTGAAAAAGACCAGGCGGCGGTTCTTAAGGTTATAAGATACATATATTAATTAAATACAATAGAGTACCAGTTTTTATTGACAACAAAAAAGCAAGTCTAGCTAACAATTTCCTTTACCATCTACTTTGGATGTCCTCTGCTTCACAACCCTAAACTAAAGAATGAGCGGGTTGAAGCAGGGTTATACGAGCAGATAAAGAAAAATATACCAGTAGCAGTGAAGGTAGGTTTAATTATCACTATTTCGCGCTATTATTAGGTGCGGGAGGCACAATAATGCCCAGAAATTCAGGTAGAAACCTGGCACGCTGCAGTAGCAAAATTGTAATTGGTGCCAACCCCAAAACGATTATGTCAACCAAGTACATTTGGCACAACAAAGTATTTAAATATATTATGTCATGCAAAGATCCTAGCGGCTGCGCTGACAAAAAAGGCTCGATGGCAGGCTATAATAGAACATTTAAAATACTTTATTTAAATTGAGATGCCTTGCGATTGAAGTGGAGCAAAAATACTGCACAGCAACATCCACACGCTCTGTACTTAATTTCAGTAAAACCCTAGTTGAAATCTCAAGTGTTACTGGTAAGATAAGCTAATAGGTTACTATAACCGTGCGTGATTGGTAACCAAAGGCCTTTGTTTATGGATCATCGCTTACTTACGCAGGCTCAAATGCCTGTTCAGTCAACAAACATTCCACTGAAAGTGAGCACAAAAAGACAGCGTGCATTTACTGTGCAGTTTCAATGCGGTCTTCTCCAGGTGGTAACAAAGTCCACGAGTGATATCTGCAGCTTGTTGGATGAAAAATACCTCCAACGCAGAAAATTCAACGTGCAGAAATGCTTTATGGGTTCATCTCAACTGGCAGCGTCGTCCAGCAACGTGCTAGATACAGGGTGAATGAAGCGGGGGTGGAAGATATTTCTAAAACTATGAGAGTTCCATTAATATTGTGTATATAACAGTTGTAGGTACAAATGTGTTGCATATTACTAAAATAGTTTTCATTATAAACGGTGTCTCAAAAAAGTGTGTCGAATCAAACTTACTCTTTTTAAATAGGATTCCGTATATTTGGCTAGCTTAAAAGTTTTGCATTGATACACTCATCATTTTTGAATAGTTGTAGGGCTCTAATGTCTACTGTTTTAGAAATATTAACGATTTTATGCAAAAAATTGCTGAACTTCAGGCAACTGCCGTAAGCAACAGAAAACAACTGAATGAAGAGAAATTTTACCAAATAATTATGATTTTCGTGAACTACATACCTTTCAACTGTAAAATGGTGGACCGGGGTGTTAATGTTATTCAGGGTGCTCACCATTCGCAAATCTAACGATTTCGATTTTTTCAAATAGAATGCTTTGTATATTTTTGGATTTTTGGAAAGCGCTTTTAATGAGTTTTCTTTTGATGTTTTACTTCTTACCTCTAAGTTTAACTGTTTTTCAAATATGCGTGTTTAAACATAAACTAAGCCCCTTAAAATGGCATCATTTACAGTGGTTGAATACAGGTATTTAAGATATCTTCACTGCTCTCTATCTTCCGCTAATCTAGTGCTGTGTTGAAAATGTACTAGTTAGAGTATTAATTTTATCTGACCAATCAATGCTCATTTCCTAAAAAAACCTACAATAAAATCAAATCGGCCAAGAGCATTATACTAACAGGACATTGGCATGACTAGTACCTATACCCAGGATCTGTGGTACCTTTGGAAAACATACCATTCATGCGAATTTAGAAGAAAAAAGAGAGATAATTTAAAAACTTTAAGAGAAAGAAAGCAACAAATAAACTCTTAAAAACGATTAAAAGGAAAACACATGGTCAACAAACAAAGTAATATCTTTCGTAGATTATTTACTTCTAAAAGGAAAACTCTATCCTCTACTCAAGCACATGCATGTTTAACGAGGAAGTGGCTTTATTTCAGAACATTATATTGTAGTCGGGTAAGTATAACAGAAAAAATACACATAAGCTAACACTATCAAGAAAGCGAAACCCAAAAATTACATGATTGACAAGACCGATGAGACCGTTATTGCAGACCAGAGGTGTAAATGAGACTCCACTACAGAAATTTATTAATGGTTTTGAAATATTAAAAATAGAAAAGCAGTTGTTAGGGGTAAGTCCTCGTTCACGAAATGTAATAATAGTCCAGTAAAATGGTGTTCAAAAAGAGCTTAAAGTGGAAAGTTCTGGTGTAATTGTTTTAAGTGACTTACTTTATGTTTTTTAGGGTGCTGAACACGAATCTGAAGTTGTCTAGCAAAATTTTTTTCGGCAAATATGAGAAATCATAAAAAAACCACTAAAAATCACAAGTTTTTTTTGTTTTTGGCTTATAATTTGCAAAGTAAGCTTTCTACGCAAAATATGACTCTATATTAAAATAAATACGAGAAAATTTACTACAATTCATGTTCGTATCATTTTTTTGTACGACATATGGTTTCCACACTAAGAGGCGTTGAAAAACTGCCGAAAATCAGTAGATTTTGGAAAATAGCAAAAAACATATTTTTTACAGCCTTTCCGTTCATAGCACTAAAACTAAGCTTTTCTCTGTAAACATTATCCTATAATTTGAAATAGCAGATAAAATTCTGTACAATTTATGTGTAAATATTTTTTTCGGACCTTCAATAGTTATGAGAAAAGCAATGACGAATGCATGAAGTCGCCTCCTTATTGAAGGCATATACTTAAATGCACAATTATATTTCTGGGCAGATATGTAAAACGTTAACCTTAGGTTATATTGGTGCAACCAAAAGATAAATAGCGATTCATGGTTGATTAATATGAAAACTGTGCAATGTTAATACATATAATAACATGGGTATATAGGTAGGTATTTTGTAAAACGCTTATTATTAAATGATTATTGACATTGAAGTGAACTTTATCAGTCAAACCAAGCCCTCTTGGTCAAAGGTTCCATGATTTCTGCAGGGATGTCTTCCAGTTCTTCTACATCTAAAAAAATTAATTAAATATAATTAATGACTTAGTTTTAATTGTTTGAACATTGAATAGTTGTATTAGGATACATATTTTGAACACATAAATAAAAGTGAATGAGTGAAAAAATAAAGGTGAAATGGAATTATGTATGTATAGTTACCTTCAAGTACTTCAGAAAGTTCCGGGTCATCCCCGTATTCTTCGATTTCAGTAAGAGGCATGTTATTGCAACTGGTTTAGCAGTTCACACACATATTGGAGCACTTGAGGCCTGATTTTTTCATCCACAGTTTTTCTGACAGGTCTTCTTGCATTTGCAAGAAATAAGTTTCAAAACGGCTTGAGGTGCTGGTGATTCTAGCGTGGTTACTGGCTCCAGACCATCTGTGGTTTTCTTCCAACCCCATTGTTCAGGATCTTCTTCATTCCCAAGCCAGCCTCGGCTGGTCGAAAGTGTTCGCAGATGCTTGCTGATTCATAGATTTTCATTGTTCTATGGAAGTGAGTAAAGCTGTATATATACTGTTGAATCGCTCAGTGGAGCATTGATAAATGGCACGCAAGCAACAAAGGTTGTGTCACAAAGGAGACCACTTGTGGTTTGTTCCATGAAACTACTCCATCCTGGAATGCTGGGCACATCTTTCCACTTGCTGTAAAGCCAAATTAGGTCCGCCAAACAGGGTGTGATAGTATCGGATGAAACAAAAAACCTTTTGAAATCCTTTAAGCCAGGAGAATCTGCTTTCTCAAAAACTTTCAAGGAAACAGCACCCATCTCGCCAACTAGTTGAGCTGGTAGTATTTTCTTCACTCGGAGAACAATTCTCTGATCTGGAGCAATAGCATTTCTTGGGATTATCAAATGTATACACCCCATTGCATGAAAGGTATTATACCCATTCAGTGTACGAGTATTAAAATTCGTGTTGTCATGAACGGATTGATGGAAAGTTGTGGAGTCTATTTGTAAAGATGGTCTCATGATTACTGACACTTCCAAACGAACAGCTTCAGAATAAGAGGTGCAAAGTCCCAAGGCTGACATAATATCAATTAGTTTTCGTGACCCATACTTCTTATAAAAGAAAGCTCATAGTCCAATTTGTAAGGCAAAGAACTAGGTCTGACAAAGCTAATAACACTGTGAAATGGCTAAAACCGTTTTTTTTTCCATTTATTACTGTTCTCACGGTTCTTCTTCAGTATCAGCATTTCAATTAAAAGTTTGAGAACCTCAGGAACAAGGCTTTCATTTTCGTGCAAGAAAGAATCTGGAGGGGGATAATCATCCACGACATACGCTACAGATCTTATCTTTTCAAGAATTATAACAGCCGCTGTTTCAACTAATCGAAGATGTTTTTTGGTGTACCACGCATCTGGCCAGTATGTTTGAAACATACGAACGTATTCTGTTTAATCTTTGATATGGTTACATCCTCCCTTCCTCTCCATACCTCTCCAGTAGATGGTTTATTACTGTTTTCCATTGGGGAATGTATTCACCCTCTGTCTGAGCTATTGACTGGTCTAATGAAAACTGACATTCCTCATCACTGTTTTCCATAAAAGTAAAAATGTCCTCCCAATTTCTTTAGCATAAGGGCCAACCTTGTTTTTCACATCAACCTTGGGTTTACCAATGTACATATTTTTTCAATGGTTATCATGGTACTAACAATCAACAGCAATATCTGTTCATATCTCTATCAGCAGAAAGAGGGGGAGCTGAAGGTCACAAGATAGTCCGCTAGCTAATACGTCACATACCTGTTTTATTATATTGGTTAACATTACACAGTTTTCATATTAATCAACCATGAATCGCTGTTTATCTTTTTGTTGCACCTATATAACCTAAGGTTAACGTTTTACATATCTGCGCAGACGTATAATAATGCATTTAAGTATATGCCTCCAATAAGGAGACGACTGACTACTTCATGCATTCGTCATTGCTTTTCTCATAACTATTGAAAATCCGAAAAAATTATTTACACATAACTTGTACAGAATTTTATCTGCTCTTTCGAAGTATAGGATAATATTTACAGAGAAATGCTTAGTTTTAGTGCTATGAACAGAAAGGCTGTAAAAAATTTGTTTTTTGCTATTTTCCAAAATCTACTGATTTTCGGCAGTTCTTCAACGCCTCTTAGCGCGAAAATCATATGTCGTACAAAAAATGATACCAACATGAATTGTAGGAAATTTTCTCGTCTTTATTTTAATATAGAATCATATTTTGCGTAAAAAGCTTACTTTGCAAGTTATAAGCCAAAAACTAAAAAAAACTGTTATTTTTAGTGGTTTTTTAATGATTTCTCATATTTTCCGAAAAAAATTTTGTTGGACAACTTCAGATTCGTGTTCAGCACCCCAAAAAACATAAAGTAAGCCACTAAAACCAATTACACCAAAACTTTCCACCTCGAATTACCATTTGACTGGACTATAAGTTTAAATCGGTCCGGAAAAGGGTAGACCGAAATAAAAAAGTGCTCGCTCTCGATATTCAAAATTATTTTTCTTTGGAATATGCCGAGGTGAATTCGTGTTGTTTTAGGACGCCCCCATTGTGACAAACTGCACTGCTAACGAAAATATTCCCCAAAACTAATTTGACTCCATGCATCTTAGTTGCTGAAACATACCGAAATCGATAATAGTATACCAAATCTTATTCTAGTAAACTTTAAATTAGCGGTAACATATACATGCAATATCAGGTAATAAACATAAATTGTAGTTAGATCAATCGGCGGCAATATGCGAGAAACAATAAAGGTTAAGACGTCCCACAAAATTTTGACCGGACCTACTGAATTGCTGCCCGACAAAGTGATCGAGAATAGCGAGCTCGAAGACGGAAGTAAAATTAATAACTTCTCAGGATGTCGACGGGGAAACTTAAGTGGTCCTACACGTGCTGTGAATGTAGTCTTTCCAGACCTGCGTCGACCAGGCGACAAAGAATGAACAACGGCAGTTCAACGATTTCTACGAACAATTAGTGTAAATCAACAAGCGATAAACAAAAGTTTTTCTAGGGCAGCTTCGAGATGCAACAAAGTTGCAAAGCGATATTGATGTACAAGCCGTCGATTGCACGGCTGCTATACATGGTATAGCGGGACGATACAGGGTGTGGTTTTGAATGTATTCGACCATAGGTCCATGAGAAAATCTGAGAAACTCACAAGGAAACCGGATTTAACGTTTCAAATGGGTGGACTGGGTATTAAGATAGTAAATACATCAACAAAAATTGTAAATAAAACATTGGATCAGGGAATGAATCGTGCACGTTATTACTTTGTAAATCTCTTATATTAATAGCACATTTTAAAATTTATTAATTTTATATGAGCATTAAGAGACATATCACACTCAACTAATTAATAAAAACCATTTCTGAACCCTTTCATCGTCGTCTCAGGCTCATCTTAGAGATTGTTTTTTACAACTAACCACCAAAGTTTCAGGTATCGGTGAAACTTGCGCGTGAAAATTCGAGAGTACCGGCCAGGGAGCTTCTCTGACACGACAAAAAATGGAGGCCGAAGCGTCAGCCTGCATCGAATTAATGTCTTGTGCGACTCGCCTAATTAACGTCGTCTTTGATTAGCGACTTCCATAAAATTTAAGCTTCTAGGACTCGCTAAGCCAAGCGTTTTTTATTATCCGCTTTAAATATTCTACCTGTAAAAGCTTTTAAAAGAGGAAGAGGAGACGTATTCTTCAGAGCGCACTTAAGAGCCTGCAGTGCCACTTTTAACGCCCACGTAAGGTCCTGATGGAAAAGCCTCTATCATAACAAACGTATGCAAAAGCTATAAGTAGTGTGACATATTAAAATGAAAAGAATATATTTATAAGTAATACAATATAAACACAATATTCTAACATCCCTTATCTTAAATCTGAATGACAATCACTAAACTTGTGGTTTGTTATTAATGATGTTGGTGCATTACATGCCTAAAAATTGAACTGACTAGTATTTATAGTCTTATTTAGATAAACTTGCTCTCGAATCGAAGCTTTTGAAGTCTTATCTGACCCAACCATTATATGAACCTAGTTCAGGGCATGACAAATACACTCATTCTTTATGCAGCATGAGTGATTTAATCCCAACAGCCTAAATAAAAATATATAAAATTGAATGTAAACAGAGTCTAAGTATTGTAATTGTATGATGCTTACAGCAATTCTTGTTGCATTGCAAATTCACGAATGTTAATAAAAATTCAAATAGGCCCAGACTTGGTATTGTATTTATTGCAGCAATAAGAGTCACTATTAAACATTCATAATTACATAAAACATGAATATCAATCACTGTAATTAATTAACAAAGGTTAGTAATTGTATAGAACAATATGTTCAGGGTTTCGTTCTGATTTTATCTAAGTTTTGTGCTGAATATGGCAACTGTAGCTAAATTTATCACGTCCCAGTGTTAAACCAGCGTCGTTTAGTCGCTGCAATACTTCGTCTAGAATCTCGACGTGTTTTTCGAAAGTCGGGGTACAAATAATCACGTCATCTAAATAGACAAAGACGTAAGGTTCCAATTCGGGACCCAACACATGGTCGACGAAACGTTGCCAAGTCGCTGGCGCGTTATGAAGCCCAAAGGGCATGCGAGTAAATTGAAACAAACCGCGCCCGGGTACTGTAAAGGCCGTTAGTTTTTTAGATTTATCTTCCATTTCAATTTGCCAGTACGCGGATTTGATATCAAGCGACGTCATGAACCGGGCATCGCGTAAGCGATCCAAAATCGAAGACACGTAAGGTATCGGGTAAGCGTCCTTCTCGGTGACGCTATTTAATTTACGAAAGTCAACGCAGAAACGATAGGTTCCATCTTTCTTTTTAACTAGTAAAATCGGGCTCGACTAGGCTGAACACATGGTCGACGAAACGTTGCCAAGTCGCTGCCGCGTTATGAAGCGCAAAGGGCATGCGAGTAAATTGAAACAAACCGCGCCCGGGTACTGTAAAGGCCGTTAGTTTCTTAGATTTATCTTCCATTTCAATTTGCCAGTACGCGGATTTGATATCAAGCGACGTCATGAACCGGGCATCGCGTAAGCGATCCAAAATCGAAGACACGTAAGGTATCGGGTAGGCGTCATTCTCGGTGACGCTATTTAATTTACGAAAGTCAACGCAGAAACGATAGGTTCCATCTTTCTTTTTAACTAGTAAAATCGGGCTCTACCAGGCTGAACGAGAACGTTCCACAACGCCTGATTTAAGCATACTGTCAAACTCAGCATCGATATGCGCCTGCATTGCGGGAGAGACCGGGTAGTACCTTTGTTTAATCGGTGCCGCCTCAGTAGTGATTTTATGTTGAACGTACTTGGCGCAGCCGAGTTCGGGTTTAGCGATAGTAAAATGTCGGTTCACGAGAGTGTCTAATTGGGCTCGTTGATCCGAGTTCAGGTCGAACATAGACTGCAAATTACCGGTAGGAGTATCAATGGCCGCTAAGCCGGGTTTTGAGAATTCCCACTCCCCTCGAAACACGTCTGGGACTATTCCCACTGACTTTCAAAAGTCTATACCTAGGATTAGGGTGTGCGGAACCTCCGAAACTATTAAAACATCGATAGCTACCACTCTGTTATTTAAACGGATAGGTAAGTGAAGGGTACCTAGACTGGTTACGGTCTGTCCATTCGCCACTGAGCAAACGGGTCTCAGCTTCTTATTTACGCGCAGGCCTACAATACGCAACACGTCCCAACCCTTGGCTCCTAAGATTGTTCGATTCGCTCCTGAGTCACACTCGAAACCCATAATTTCAACAGTCACATGCGGTCGACGGTCATCAGATGACCTTTCTAATACGTAATCGAGAATGACTTTATTTTTCTTAAATTTGGTCTCGCGCTCCTTAATAAGTCCCTTCATAAATTTAGTCGAATTGCTAAACACGCGCGAGGACACTGCTCGACTGTTCAGCGTCTCGCGGGGTCGTTTCCCTGTCTCCTATCTCTTGCTCGACAACGAGGACAAGTGTTTACGGTCACTTCAGGTCTGCCGCAACGGTAACAGAACTTCTTGCCGCGGGGTCGCGGACACCTACTGGCTCTATGGCCTGGTTCGTTACAGTTCCAACACCGCATGATTGACTTGGGTGCCGCTTCTCGGTTCCTCCTCTCGGGAGTATTAACGTCACGGGTTTCGCTAACATTAACTGGGCACGTTTCCGCGACAGGCGCGACCTCGACATATGCCAAGTCTGTTTCTAAGTCAGACTTCTTTCTAGATGGTGGCACGTAGGTTTCAATGGCGTAGCGCCGTTCTTCAATCTTCCGTCCGTATAGCGCTAGCTCGTCGATCGACCGGACTTCTGTCAATCCCAACTGGGTTTGGTATAATGGTGAAATATTATGCAACAAAATACGTAACTATCTCTCCTCGGGAATCGCTTCAGTCAAGCGCGAAAACATTGTGCGCATGATGGCGATATAAATGCCCATACTTTCCGTAGGGCCTTGCGTGCGACGTCTAATTTCGTCCAACAACCGTTCATCATAATTAGCAGGCTGAAACTCTAGACGCAATAAATCGACTAACTGTTGCCACGTGTTAGGGGTCGCTCTATTCGCGCGATACCATAGCAATGCGTTGCCCGAAAACAAATCGATGGCCTGCATAAACAACTCTTCTTCGGTAAGGTTTCTGGCCACTTTGAGTTCGTTAACACGCTCAATGAAAGCGTTGACCGATAGACCTTTCGGGTCACCTGAGAATTGTATGTTCCATTTCGAAACAGGGGTTGCCTTAAATGAGATCGTACGCGACATCGGCGAGGCAAAACTCGGAGTCGACATAGTTGCCGCCGTCGTAGTCGTAGTCGTCGTCGCGACGGTAATGATAGGTGCGACACCGGACGTCGATGGCAGCGTTACGGCGCTTTCCTCCTCAGCCGTAGTCGTAGACGACCCTATCTTTACTTGGTTAAGTTCGTAGGTTGAACGTATGAGTGAACTATTCGTCAGACGGTTCATTCCGTGATAAAATTTCGTTTCGATCGTAGCCGCTACTTCTTTAGTCGGGTTAGCTAAATATATCTGAATCTTTTCCTCTAATTCGCTAATCAATGTTGTCACGGCCGCGAGATCCTCCTCGAATGTATACGGGTACGTCGGTCGCGTATCCATATCTGCGCGTCCTTCCTCTCTCAATACGTCGCGTAACCGGGAGCACAACAAGGTAACCGCGCCGGAAGCATTACGGCCTCTCATTCTCAACTCGTATTCAGCCTCCGTGCGAAGCAGACGTTCAATATGTAGCTTTAGCACCATGTTTACAAACGGAAATCGGGAAAAAGTGGTTTGCTACCTTTCACACGACCGATGGCGTAACGGGACTATTTGTCCATATTCTTTGCGAAAAGACCGAATACAAACGAAAAAGAACAAATCCCAAAAACTAGGCGGTCAACGAATGGCTTAACGAGCCTACTACCGACCAACAATGGTTACAGACAGTACTGTGCCCGAAATCGAGGCGCACAACGTAAACGGGAACGAAAGAAAGAAAAAGAGAGAGAGAAGAAAAAAAATCCAAAATGGGGTCGAGCGTTGTCACGCAACAAGGGGCGACACGTCGGAATAACCAAAATTAGGCAGACAACGGGTGGCCTGACGAGAAAAAAAAACAAACAGGGTCTCAGACGTTAAAGCGTCAAAATTAAGACGCACAAAGGATGGGCTTAACGAGACTACTACAGTCCAACAACAACAACAAACAACAGGCCCCGCGCGATTGGGCCGCCAAAATTAGGCGTCTTGACGAAAACAAAGGAGCCACAAAGCCCCACACGTTGGGATAGCCAAAATTAGCCTGTTACGGTATTAAAACAACTTTACGACACCCACCCAAGGTGAGCATCGCACCACGGAATTAGTCCTGGAAAACTGGCACACTTGCCCTGAGATTTGCTAAAAACAGGCTAAAGGCCACGGCTGGAACGCTCAGGGAGTCGGGCGTGAGTCACACGACACGTTCTGGGCAAGCGTGTTGAGGCACATATATAGGGTACGTCAAAATTATGAGGGCGCCACCAAGCCTGTCTTAACCCGGGTAACCGGGCCTGGGCGGTTAGACGGGGGCGAAGTATTCAAGAAACTCCGTCGATAGGGGTACTCGTGAATTACAAACTCACACAACGATTTCGTGATGGCAAAAATACTTAGATCATGAAGTGGGGCTTTTTCAGCCACGGCAATGTCACCACCAAGCCTACCTGCACGCTCTGATCTCACTGGCTCCACCGTACATTCATCTCCTCAATGATGGCCGCACACTGAAACAGAACATGCACAAAGCGACCAAGAATAAAGCGTCTCCTAATTAGATAAGCGTCTATTGGTCCAGTCTTACATTGGGGCAGCAAAGCGTGCCGCAAACATTGCGTTAATTCTTATAAATAGGCATCAGCTGATGGGCGCACTACGGTTACTAAACAACACCCATAACTGTACAAAATCAAAAGCAGTTTGACATATGAGTCCCACAAAGGGAACGTTTGTTCATAAAAATGCTCACATGATAATTTGGGCAAACACAGCAAAGCCCAAGTGAGGGAAGTGATTAGATCAAAAATGAGCGAGCGACGCCACTTCGCGACAACAATTTAAGATGCGAAGGGTACGTTTTTAACGGTGCACAAGATTTCACAGTTATTCACATGATTAAGCGCACAGCTCGCGCACGAGAAGTTAGTATAATTCAATGGTTACAAATACCTTAATTTTATTGGTGACGATCCAAGAGATCAGCATGCGGTCCAGCTTGCGGGAAACAGGTTGCCTGTGGCAATTCATTCGCCGCTAAAACGGCCGACGTGTGAATGGTCCGGATGCGCCCAAAATGGCGACAAAGGCTGGCGCTTCAACAAACGCCGCTACGACGGCCAAACTAGCCCAAGTGATGTCCTACCTCAACGGAATCCTCGCACAACGAGCTAAAGGGAACACTCCCTTACGTGACGACGTAGAACCGGGCATGGAATTCCATCACACCTACGCCTTGGCGTAATAAGATCGCCGTTAACGACACACACACCTCCCTTGTTCAATCGCCTGAGTAGAACTGCCCAAGCAAGCAGCGTTCCGACCCCCGCCGTGGCGTGAGCCAAAACGGCGTTACCACGTGACTCTCGACAGCCAATGGCGAGGCGCCCAATAAAACAAATAAGTGCCGGTGACAAAGACAGCCAATGGCGAGGCGCCCAATAAAACAAATAAGTGCCGGTGACAAAGACAGCGCGAGGCCTCGCAGTCACACCAACAGCGTAAATTCTAGAAGGCTCGGAAATCCTGCGAGCGTTAACACCCGATTGTCAAAGTACCAACAAAGGGGTGCCCCGGATGACGAGAAATACTGCGCTTGAGGCCAAATATGTGCAAAATCATTATTATGGAATTAGGCGATGAAGCCAAATTAGTAACTAAAAGGGTTTAACATACGGGCACGCTGCCCTAAAGCCTAGGTGGCTAATTAAAATACACAATGACCTGACACTCTGCTGATCGAACGTGGACGCTTGTTCAAGCTACACCACCCAGGACCATGTATGTATAATCAATACCCTCGTTTTACTTTGCAGTGAAGAGGCTGGTGCTTTATGTGCTTGCATCTGGCGGTACAATACACTTGAAAGGTAGTTCACAATATCATAATGTTTGTTACGGTTTATTTTATTCAAGTGTTCTGTTGCTTACAGCAGCCATCAGCATTTTTTTCATAAAATCGTTAATATCTCCAAAATAGTTGACGTTAGACCCATACAACTATATCTCATAATGATTAATATTTTTTATATACACAATATTCATGTAACTAATAGTTTTAGAAATATCTTCCACCCCCGAATGGTTGCCGGACCCTGTATATGCAAAAATCCGTGATATATTAAAATGTTATTCTAAATATATTCAGGCGAACCAGGTCAAACACGAACACATTTCTGTAAAATACAGAAGTTTTGACACAAACTGACGCAAAACCTAACCTGCTAACCACGAATTTGACATAATCGTGAGCACTTGTCATAATGACTTACAGTGCCACCAACATATTATTCATACAACAAATATTTCAAAGGCTAATTGACCGGAATAGTTAATAAACACCCGTTATTTGGTTACACGAGTGTGAAATTAGATGTTCTCTATGTGATACACTATAGTCTTCTATGTTCCGACTTTTTTAATAAACAATACCAATTTTTGGTGGAGTTTTTTGAATGTTAGAGCTGTCGTCGATATCCATTGCAAGCATAGTAATTTATGTCAAATTTATATAGAATGCGTGCTGAAAATAAAGCATATAACTGCAGTAAACACAAGCAAATACAACACTTGGATCTGATGACTAGAGTACTACAGCGTGGTGGCAACTTCTGTTCCCTCCCTCTTCTTAGCAGAAGCGTAGTTTAAACTTCTAGATAGGGTATGAACCTTCTTTTTCCATTGTCGGTTTTAAACTCAAAAACAAGACATGAATTGATGCAATGTTAATAAGGACATAAGGTGTACATATTTTTCGCTTTTGCCTTGTTTAGTCTAACAATTTTTCGTCCTTTTAAATTCAACGGACATTGAGTTAACGCTATAGAATGTGTATCCACTGATGTAATTTCTATAGTAACAACCCTTGTAATAAAAGGGTAGAGCGCTTTGAATACGAGTTTCCCTTGTCAGTAGTTTCTGCACATCCCACCCTGTTCTTTATGTTTGCACAATAAGTACCTCAATTTTAGTTTTCAAAAAGTGTAATGTTATTGTATTCTTAGTTTAATTTGCTATGATTGGCAGTGGAAGTAACAAATGAAAGTATTTAATGATTTCTTACGATGTTTATAACAGAGTTGAGGAAATTACTATTAAAAAGTAATTAATTACCAGTTACCAATTACCGCCCAAAGAAATAATTGCATTACCAGTCACTTTAATTACTCAAATGAAATAGTAATCCAATTCTCAATTACTTGGTAATTGTAATTTTACAACACAAATTACGTTTTCACGAATATTTGTGTTTAGTAGTATTTGAACAGAATTGCCTGAGAGGCTGATTCAGGATTCCGTTATTTTGCGCTGATTCTATCCGTCAAGCACGTAAACAAGACTGTGTTTACGTTTTAAACCAATGTAGTCAATGGTACTTGAACGGACGACAATAAAAAACCACCCTTGGAGCACAGCCTCATGCCCCATAAATATTATGGCTTAGAAAGGGTAGTGAATGAATCAAACATTAAATGCAGATTTATTTTTATTATGAAAATAGACTAGTATTTATACAAAACAAAAAATGCTTAACGCAGTAACAATATCAAAGTTCATATATACAGTTTAATAGGTCAAAGTGTTTAAATTACAAAACAGCAGATAAGCAATTTGTGCAGTTTTTATTTCCTGATAGAGCGAAGGTCGCCCGTTGAACTTACTACTGTAGGTCGATATTATGCAAGGAGTGCAGAATTGCATTTTCCTGGTCTTTAACTCGTATGATTGCGTAATAACACTGGCTTTTAAATTACGAATAATGTTTCGTAAATTTGAACTGAAATATATAGTTTTTAATCTAATTTAAACATATTAAATTTAGTAATTATGAGGCAAAGACTGGTGATTGCAACATTAAATTTTGCTAATAAATGGGAATTGCATTTAAAAGCATGCAACTGGATTTCGTAAATTTTAGAAAATAAAATTTATGTGTGTTTAAATCAAGTTTAAACATATTTAAATAGTCTTGTGCTAAATGATTGCTATGGACCAATATGGTCTAATAAATTTCCGATTGTTATTAAAAATAATTAATATCTCCACTGTTCTGTATGCTGTAATCTGCACTTATTGGAGATATATTTTTTACTTACTCCAAAATAATGTTAAGCAAGCTACACTACTACACCCTACACAGTCTACACCAGTGCTTCTCAAACTATTTAATGTGGCGGACCGGTATTATTTTTACTAATGTATGACGGACCGCTACATTTATTAACAAATGAACCAATAACGAAATATAAGTAAGTTATTCATAGACTTTAAAAGATGTAAGGAAATTTTTAATTTGTATGAATGTACGTTTAACTTTGCGTTATTTTCTCGATTCCGAATTACGATTCCGCCTGTATATAAGTATCTCGAATTTTGTGCATGCATTCAGTTGTTTTCTAGCGGCACACATCTGTGTTATCGGTCCAGTCTGCGTGCCCGCCACGCACGTGTTTCTTATCGATCCGCCGCAGACGTGAATTTGTCGAATAAGCGCCTACGTTTTGAGTCAGAATAAAAGACAGTTGCCGTGTGTTAGAGAGAGCGAGTACGAATATGGGACCCCACTATTTATCGCTTGCGAAGCTCTTCGCGGGTTTTCTAGACAGAATTGGCTCGGCGTGACGAGAAGCAACAAGTGATTTGGAAGTTGTCGTCCCGCCACGCACTCTTCGGGGTGGCGTAGGCGAGGGTTTACGTTTGTGTATTGTGTGATTAACGGCTAACGTTTTGTTCCGTTGGTGTGTGTGTGTGGGTCTGTACCTCCTATTGTGTTCCGTTATTTGAATTCCCGCCGATCCAACACAAATGTTATGCGTTTAGCATTTCATAGATTCATTGAACTACACTTGGTTGCGGTGGCTGCTGGGCGAACTTAACGTTGTTGTTTATTGATGTGAGCCTTGAGGTTTTCGTTATCGTGGGGCGGCAACCCCTAAAACGTCGTTTGGCGGACTCTCCGTGAAAACCCAGTATCGGCTTACCAGGTTTCGCGGAGCTCTCTCTTTTCATTCTGCCAATTTCCGTGCGGGCTTCGATTTTGCCCTTGTTAGGGGGATTATTTCAGGTTTCACCTCTTCGGCCATCAACCGTTGTTTTGAAGCAGTTTCACTAGATGTTAGAGCAGTGGTCTTGAACGGCAGCCGTTTGCAGCAACGCAGGACGTCGATTGCAGCTAAGCCAAGCTTCTTAAAGGTAATATTTTTATTGTAGTAGCTTTTACAGTGCCGAATTTTCGAATTCGGCGAAGTGCCAGACAGTTTGAGTAACGTTGCGGTCATAGTAACATTTATTGTTTGCACCATTGCATTTGCTAAAGCTTTTATAGTTGTTTACCTGTCAGTTTAATTCATTACCGTCAGATTACATGATCCTTTTCAACTTTACATAGTGGCAGATAAAGTATGTGTCGCATTTGTACCATGTTTAGTTGATTACCGCCTTTTATTGCTGAATGTGATAAATAGGCTTCTTATTATTGGTCAATTTAACTCTCCATGGTTCAACTGATGACAGCGCCACACGAAATAGATGAACTTTCATACTATTCCTATATTCTGGGGTGGTAGACTAACAATAGAATCGAGTCGATTATCAAAATCAACAATCGCCTTCGCGGACCGGCAACATCTTGCTCACGGACCGGCACCGGTCCGCGGACTACCACTTTGAGTAACACTGGTCTACACTACACAAGGCGCAACACATGTACATCCCGGCTGAAAACATAAGCGTCTGCACCAATTATGTTCCTCTTTGCTGGTGCACAAAAATAATAGTCATCCGATTAGTTATAAGAAAGCATAAATTATACTTATTGGTCGAGCAATATCCTATCACGATTTGCTTAATTTATAACCCAAGAAGGTTTTATTTTGTTTTTGCGTTCTGGAGTTTTAATGTCTAATTGAGATCGGACATTTAATAATTGAATTGCCAAAAAGTAATTCAATTACTGCTCCTAATTTCCATTTTCTACAAGTAATTCAAATACTTATGAAGTAATTCAAATACTTTAGAGTAATTAAATTATTCAAAAGTAATTGTCAATTTTTTTTAAGAAAGTGGCAATTACCAATTACAATTACCGTACTTTGAAAAGTAATTCAATCAACAAAAAGGAATTGCATTAGTAATTTAATTACAAAGTAATTAATTACTGCCCAGCTCTGGTTTATAAGCGAGAAAACTGGGAGTTAATCTTGTGTAAGATCAAATCGGTACATTAACTGTCTTCTGTACTAGACTATACCAGAGTTAGAATATGTTCTACAGCGTTATCTTCCTGTGGTACTATATACTTCTTTACAATATATTAACTTGTCTTGGAGGGAAACGTTTGTAAAAAAATATGTTACTCTAATGAGAATCTCATTGATCGAACACCTGGTGTTTGTGTAATGTTTATTAAAGTGGTGTCGATTTTCTATACCTTAGAGACAATGAAAACTACTATTTCTAGGTAAATGAAATAACGACATTATTGAAATTTTACTATGACCATGGTAAAATCTAGATATAATTGCTCTAAACTGTTTCAAATAAAGTAATGCTTTGCATCTTGCAAAAATTCTAAGATTTAATTAACTAAGTACTTTAATAAAGCAATACAGCAAAATTTACCCTATGGCTTACGACTTAAAAGAAGAGCGCATCTATTTCTAATCAACAACTTCGAAAATAATTTTCCATAGTAATTAGAGCAATACAAAAATAGTTAATTTGGAAACAGCCACAGCGTGGGCTAAGCACAGTAAAATGTTTTACAAAAGGTGACCAGAGAAAGCGATGATGGATTTCCAGAAGATTAGCCGATGACGTTCACTGTCGCGATTCCACGGAGCAAATATCAAGGTATAGTAAGATAATTACAAGCGTACAAAAAGAAATGAATGCCTAAATTAGAGATAGTAAGACATTTAGAAAACTTAAATGATCTTTTTAGAGATTACAGAAAATACCATTTAATATACAGGTAAAATAGATTAGCGGTAGGAATTTACACTATATGAGCATAAACTGATGATTAATATATTTTGATATCCACTCTTTACCCCACCAAAGTTTGACGACCAAAGTACTGCCAAAATTATGGTATTACTTATTGTACATTGAGGAGAAAGGGTCATTGTTGGAATTTAGAAATCATACATTTTATTCTACCACAAATGGACAGGATTGAAATTTAAGTCTCGAGTTTATTGAGAATTATAGCTGAGAAAATTCTTAGAAGTGTAACATGATAATGCATGGAACTATTTTACAGGGACAAGTTTGGAATTTAAATATGATACATTAAACGTCAAATAGTCAGTAAATTGAACGTAAAAATCAATTGTCGGTCATTCGGTGCAATAATGGAAGGTATGACGGTTTAAGTAAAAATTGATAAAATGTTTATGTTCAGTTGAGAAATGTAGTAGTGTCGTCATTAATATCTTTAATGTGTTATTAGGCTGCGAAAACTGTCGCAGTTTTCTGTATTTTGATAGCGTGTAATGCATGCCTGTAAATGTATTGCCATTCACTAACTATTTACATCCTGATTTTTAGTTTTTAAGTGTCCATGTGGCGAGTAGCTTTTCCAATAATGTAGTAAATGTTATTGTTAATGCAAGCAATATAACTAAATGGTTGACGTTTACGTTAAAATAATAGTCCCAGGCATGACTTTGAATTATTTGAACGGTAAAGCTCCACGCAATGCTTTTAAAAATATCACATTTGTTGCTACCAGGCAAATACAATTTAAATCTCTTTGATCGTTTACCAAGCGTGATACAGTGTAACATATATTTTATATGGCGGTTTATTCGTATGCGAAAATAATATTTTACTGTGATGTAGGTTTAAACTCATCTATACCTGTAATTTAAATTCAATTTATTTCATATATCAATCTCCGTATGTCTTTGTTAAGGCATTATTTTATTATGACAAATAGCTTTATATACAATACTGAATTAAAATCCTATTTTAGTGGCAGAAACATACTGCACAACAATATCATCCACATAGGTATCGAACGCCTTTTAGATTTCTTATGCAAAGTTAGCCAAAGCACGTTAAGACCGAAACCTTTAGCACTTATTGATGTAGCGAGCTATCAAATCTAAACAGGGCTCTCTAGAAAGGTCCAACAAATTTATCGAATTCGACGCAGAACAAATTGAACTAAGCCCAAAGCATTCTCGAGCACATTAGTTTGGCTGGTCCTCTTAGATGTGGTAACTCCACGTCGTACTGGTTAATAAAACGCTTACAAGGCCTGCAACAACAATTTGGACGCAAATTCCGTAGCGTTTAGTGTTCGAAAACCCCATAATCAGGCCTGGAACAGACTGATAATAGAGGCGAAGCATTAAGCACTTAGCTAGCCGACGTGTCATAAAATAGTAAAGAAAATACCCTACCCAGGGCCCGTTGCTGTGCAGGTGGGGAGGGAAATCCATTAGGTGTTATGCGAGATCCAAGTAATTAATTATTTCAATTACGCACCAGCTTGTCAATTATTGGTAATTGAATTATAGTCGGAGTGGATTTAAATTTAGTCCCCTGCGTGTGATGTTAGGAAATTTCCAGACGTTTCTCTAAACGTCTATCTATTTACAGAATCTATAAATATGTGTCTGTCATATTTTCTTTAACTATATATTGGTAAGCTTTTGTGGCCTTTGTGGTGTTATAATAATAAGTGCTTAATCAGGGTATTAAAGGCGAAGAGGCCGAAGAATACAATAGAAAAGAGGAATGTTATAATATCAAGGAAAATTTTTTTTTTTTGGAAATAGTTAAAACTGTGTCTTATACTTAAACAGCTAGAAACAATATCATGCATCATGTATAATTGTTACTTACTCCTTAATGCGATTCTCTTCATAGCGATTTATTGGTGCTAAGGTCTGTTCTTCTAATTCTTCACGAATTTCTTGTCCTGTCAGTTTCTGCCTCCATTTTCTGTAATTGTTGATCGCAGATATTTGAAGCGTTTCATCTGTTTGATGTTATCTTGTGTCAGTTTGATCTCCACCTCCCTCTGCACACTTGAAATTACCATTACTTTCGTTTTGCTTACGCTGATGTACTCTATCAATACTTTGTACCACATGTTTAGGTTGTGCTGTAAATTCATTTCACTGCCCGTCTTAAGTATTTCCCCTTCCCAAAAAGCTGAACTTTGTACAGTCATTGAGATCACCTAACTTGTTTTGTACGGCCTTTTGTTGCGCGAGATGGATTATCAATCCGTTGTCATACGAAAATATGCCAGGTATTATTCAACTGCATCCGCTCATCTGCGGCGATGTTTTTTGTTCATCTTTCTCTTCTACAAGCGTCTTCGATTTGATCACACCTGTTTCTTTGGTATTACGTTTTGCCATACTTTAAGGCTAATTTATAGTGATTTACGAGGGGACGAATGGTGATCGAGCTTACTCGCGCTACGGCGGATTTGTATGGTTGATTTATTGAAGATGTTTAAGTCTTGGAGTTGGAAGCTGAAGGTATGTGTAAGCGTTCTCTTTGTCGTTATTTATTCTAATTAGGCACTTTAATTTTGCGGATTTCAGTGCCGACTTTGGAGCAGTTAAAGTATAAGCAGCTAGTTTGTGCTATTAGTTGGTAACCGAACTTTTGGAATCGTTGCTGATTCCTTGTTATGGCTCCCTCTTCGTCTCCTGTTAGCAAATTATGCTGAGAGTTTTTGCTATACACCCACTTGCACAGGTGGCTAATTATGCAGCAGCAGCGGGCTGTTAGTTTTGTCAACGCCGCCTCGCATTGTTGGGATTAGTAAAACACGATCTTATGTTGTGAAGGTCAAAACGAATCTGTACATTAAGTGTACCGAAAGACTGGAATCACTGGCTAGTGCTGCACCTCTGAGTTTGGAAGTAAGTACTAGCGCATTTATGAAACATTCTAACTTTCTACGTACGTAGTTCCATGCTACTAATATGGAACTTTATTGTGTGATAGCTAAACTACAATTAGTGGTTACAGTGGAGTTGACTGTATTTGTGGCTTTTTCCTGTAGCGTGGTTGATACGAATGCTGAAATTAACTGCTGTAACATTTTGTATCGCATCTATTATATAACTATAACCCTGTTCAGGCTTAATATGGTTGCGTGCATGGAAAATGCAAGCAATTGAGATGTCAAACCTTTTTGGAATTTGTCTCAGGTCGTAGCGAATTGGCTACGCATAGTACTTTAGTGAGTTTAAGATTTCTCCTAAACTAATGAACTTATCGGTTGTAAAAGATTCTCTAGCGCCCGCTGATAATTTGAACACCCTTTGCTAATTATAGAAAAGAACCGCACGTCTTCCTCACTGTTAGCTGCAGCATTTATCCTGAACGTTTGTTTGTTACGATTTGAAGCTGTTTAGAGTCATTGAGACATTTCAGTTTGGGGTTTGAGTCTAAAATGTTTGCCGTTCCTAGTAGAATAATTATATACCTCAAGGTTGGTGGAATCATACCGGGTTGATTTTGCACCACCCCTACTGCAATTTACATGTTGCGATGTAAAGATAGAAAACACCAAAGGTAAAAGTTTTATCAAAACGTTCGAACTCTACGATATAGATTATATAACGCAAAATGGGGATTTAAATAGGTGGAAAGTAAATATGAAACAGAAAAAGAAATCTTTAGATTACATTTTTCAGTAGATAATGCTGACGATTGCGTTGGGATAGGAGGGAAAATAAGAAAAAAAGTTTTATAAATCTAATATTATAAATATTTAGATAACCCTCGTAATCTAGTGACATTTACTGAAAATCATTTAGAGTATTTTTGAAACACAAGAATCCAAACAATAAAGAGATAAAGTAAAGAAGTTAATAAAGGAAGTGAAAAATAAGTCTCCGAAGGAGTTGGTTAAAATAATGGAAAGAACTCTATGTTTTATTTCATTAGCTACACTTTCTATGGTGTTTATTGCAGTTTTCCAAGCGTTCTCCACGTCTTCTTTTGCGATTTCTTAAATTGGCCTTTCTGCTATATTTGCCTTTAGTTGCATTTGGCTTGCCTAGTTCTTTGCGTTCTCTAGATTTCAGGTTGTTTTCGCTTTGATTTTCTTTAAATTTTTTAGGTTCATGTTAAATGTTCTCGTCGTCAAATTATGGTCGATGTTAGAATGAGCACTTGGATAACTTCTGCAGTTTTTCCGCTATTTCCTGAATCTGTGTTTAACTAGTATGTAGTCTATCTTTTATGTCTTCTTATATACCGTAGCATTGATCATGTGTACATAATGGTTACTAATCGATCTTCTCGCATTTGTTTTACCCAGATTATATGTTCTTACCATGTTTCAATAGGAGTATTCCCCCACTATGGCATCCTATTCACTCGTTGGCATAAGATTTTCCTATCCTTTAACGAAGTTAATCATGTTTTCTATTTCCTCATCTGTTCGTTTTCGTAATCTATTGTTGACATGTGCACACATATCATTATTATGGAAAATCTGTTGAGCTCATTCTATGGTAACCCATTCCAACAAGTTACATTGTTATGGAGTGAAAAGATGAATAGTTTTGAAAATGTCTTTATTACGTCGTACATTGATGAACATCTCAATACGATGGAGATTTACAGGTCTGATCTTTTTTATTTATTTCTTAAATATACTAATACTACTAGAAGAAGCTAGTCTACTTATTAATTTGTTTAAGTTTAAAATAATTTGTCGAAATGTACCGTACTAGTGTTTACTTTTGTTAATTATTACAGGATTGATTTACATAATACTAGAGTTCCTAAATGTTATACATAATACTAAGACTGACTTTTATTTTATTTTATTTTATTTTATTTATTTTTTATGTATTTTTATTTTATTTATTTATTTCGCACTCAGCCAATAGCCGTTAGGCCAATTATGATGTTATTATGACATCCGGGACCAACTACTTTCGTGGCAGCCGTACCACGAGGCGCCGAGCGAAGCAGCCGTGGAACTCCCATCCAAGTTCTGATCAGAAAGAGCGTTGCTTAACTCTACTGATCGAACGTGGACGCTTGTCACAGTACCTTTGTTTTATTCTGTTCGAATACTTCAGTGTTACTGAGAGATATTAGTTTCATCATAGAAGGGTTTCGCTTCCAACGTAATTTACACGTTGAGTTACCGTGCTTTTCGATCGCTTCCCTTGCAAAAGAGTTTCGCCTTTGGCGTGGTTTACACGTTGAGTTACCGTGCTCTTTTGCTTTTCCTGCTGATGAAGCCCCTTACGAAAGTGGGCGAAGCGTGCACTTCTTCAACCTCAATCCCGGAAGTCGTTTGTTACAGAGATTATTGTAAATTTATTAGTGGTTGTGCTTTTACTCAACAAAGGCTGGCACTGAATCATTAATTAGGTAGACTTAGATGTATATATTTATTCAAAATATTCTGTATGTACAACACTGTTTCGAAATTCGTGTAATTAAATCATATTTACAAAGTACAATATTGGAAAACGTTTTAATATATTCCTGAATATAGCGATTCCGCTATTTTAGCATATTCTATCAATCTATTAATTATTCAGGTTAGTATAGTACAAAGCACCGACACCGGATGTCAACAGCGTCTACACCTAATACTATAAAACGTATTTGATGCTAGTCTTTTAAATGTGACTTAGCTATTAGTTTAACTGATGGACAAGCTCAAAAATGCATCGCCAATTATCACGTTATCGGAAAAGCCCTTAATCCATGGCTCATTAAGGTACTAGCTGGGAACGTACTTCTTAGTTACTTTGAGATGTCAACCACACCATCAATCTTGTTAAATAACTAGTATCTCGGCGTTTTTAATAATGCTGGAGTATGTATTGTACAGCCATGTCCATTAAAATGTTGTACAGCATTTCTGCTGCGTGTTCACAAAAGTGTAGATACAAATATTTTGAATGTATACATCTAGGTCTACCTAGTTAATGATACAGTGTGAGCGTTTATTGAATAAAAACAACCTCTAATAAATTTCCAACTATCTCTGTGCAACACATTTTTGAACACGACTGTACCTCATTTTTCCTTAAATCGGAGACTCACCATTATTTGATCTCACATAATTAAAAGTCTGAGTTAATGACTTTTACAATATTCGGATGAAATTCTTATAACGTCGTAATTAATCTGAATAGAGGAAGGGTGCTATTAATAGAACTTTTTTGATCTAGTGTCGAATCAGTTGCGTTGGAAGTGATAGAATACGCTATAACTCGAGTTATTAGAAAAAATCATAAACCAGAACTAGAGTTAATCATACAAAGAATTGAATTGAATTTTCAGTTAAAAAGATAATCCATTTGAGAATGCTCCACGAGTATGAAAGGCATCGAAACGACAAAATACTTGTTTGAGGAAGCAACTAAGGAAACTTAGAATTGATTCTTAATATACTTCTGGGCCTTATGCAGAAACTCTATAAAAACTCAAAACGTAAAAGTCACCGTTTTTCCACTTGCCATTTCTAATCTGTATCATTTCTCAGTTTTTATACATCTTCTCAGAAGCTACTTAATCTTTGCCTCACATACCTTTAAGAGTATCGAGGATCTTTTAACTATCTAACAAGTTACCTAATGAGAGCCTCTTGCGTAATTTATGGAAAATATTGAGAAACGCTGGTATACCCATAGATCATAGTTATATAGGCAGAAACACTTTTCAAACATGTACAAAATGGAATAGACTCAAACAGATGATTAATGTTCAAACTTAAAAATTCTATTCTGGGCATTAACAACTGCTGTCGCCTCCTATTTACGCGTTACTTTTTTCCATTGTTTCTTGCATTTCTTTGTTTTATGACTTCCGAAATGTTCTCTTATTTCTTTCGAATGGTATAATTGACACAATTGTTCAAGCCATCTCTTTACTAGCATTCTATTTAGGCGCTATACCATATTTTGAAGTTTTGCGTGCCTCCAAATTGTTTTAAAATGTTTGAATTGCCGTAATCAATTTGTAAGCGCTAACAGAGCCACAGGAATACGTGACGCGCCAACATTTAGGGCCACGCGGAGGGTAAGAAAAACAAGAAGAATCCCATCAGAGATCCGATAGAGCCCAGGCGTAAATCCGGTAAGTTGCGCAGGCTACACCGCGCCGCTCGATCCGCGCATCCCTACTTTCTGCTTAAACCCACGTATCACATTTAGCCCCATTTAGATGTTTCTAGGTAAACGACGTGGAAGAAGATTAAAGAACGATGCCCGCTCAGTCCTCAGAGAGATCTATCCCGTTATTTTCAGTCCAGACCAGTACCTTAGGCCCTGGTGCTCACGGTACTCTACTAGTTACCGCCATTACAGATACCTGTCCGTTAAAACCAGAATCCTGTCTCGAATTCTTTTTCGTTCCAAGTTCATGTAAGTTTAGTCCTAGCTTCTTCCTTGGAAGTTGTACTACCTGAGCCCGTTCGGAAACATCCCTTACCTAGATTAGTAAAGCCACCGAAGCGATCTTACCTATAAAAACGCTCAGGACTTCTACGACTTAGAATATATGGTCAAAAAACTCTATGAAGAATATAATAAATGGGGCCTAACCATAAACATAGATAAAACCTAGTATCTGGCATTAAATACAGATATCCAATTTCAAATACTCATCAGTGATAATCAAGAACTAAAGCAAGTAGAAAAATTCAAATATCTAGGGACAACAATAACCAGAAACGGTATACGCTAAGAAGAAATAAAATCCAGGATCGAAAGTAGCCGGAAAATAATAGGAAGTTTGAACTCAATCTGGTGAGACCGACCTATTTCAAGTGAACACCTGCGGGAAAACGTAAAAGAGGCAGACCACGAAGATCTTGGAACAACCAAATTAGAGAAGCAATGACTACCTATGAACTACAAGATGAAGATGCCCACAATCGGAAGCTATGGCTATGGCGTTTTATATATATATATATGATTACGATTAGGGCTCCTTTTCTGTACACAAAATAAAAAGGAAATAATATATAATTTACAACACGGCGGTTCAGGAATTGTCTCGTAGTGTAGCAAATTTTCGCCAGCTAGTTCCTGAGCAGGAATAGGAGGGGGGGAGGGGAATTGTCCGGAAGCCCCACTGGTTCGCGACGGTCCAAACCAGAAAACCTACACGTGTCCGTGTAAGTTTCTAAACCACTTAGCTGTTTCATAAAAATAATAAAAGACAGAAAACACCATAGCTTGAAATAACCTAATTATTTATTTACAGTATGGACACCTACAAACTCTGCACCATACTCGAAGAAGACAAAAAAAATCTATGACAGAATATTGGTTTGTAATTGGAATAGTAGATTTAATTTTAATTTTACTTATATAATGTTCAAGGTTTTAGTGTTAATAAATTTTAAGTCAAAATCAGAACTCTACGACTTTAACTCGCAATTCGCTCGAGTACATGTATCGCAACTATGAGGATATAGTGACTTAAAAATCAAGAACTGCGATAACGATAAACGTGAGTTGTCATCAAGTCGCATCAACGATCAAATAATTTCTCTTAACGCGATCTATTCGAATTGGTATCATTTCGCCTAAGGGGTTTTACACTTACAACTGTGTATTTTCAGCGCTAATAAGAAGTTAGTTAAGCTCCCGGGAAATCCTCGCAAAAGATAGTTAAATTTTAAAAATCTGAGTTCAGTTTCACGAGCTGAACGCGACCAAAATGCTAACAGGCAGGAGAACCAATCGAGAAAATATTAAATATATACATTGAAAATAACCTGTTTCGCATACATGATTGAACGAGGTGACTAAAACGCTAGCAGATACCTGGTGATGCATGACAGGGCACAGCGGCGTCGACAGATCAGTTATACAGAGCAGCTATACACGGAGATGCTGTCCATGAATGTGCAACCTCCTCAACCTCCAACTATTGTACGGGGGAGAAACCTTGTGGTTGAAGTTTTGAAGTCTACCACATGAGTTGAGGGTACTCAGAACTACGTGGGGGTTGGTACCCCAGGTGCTTTGGCAAACGACATCAATGCCACAGGGGGAGCACATGCGGAATTGGGTACGAATAAGACGCAAAATACGAGGAGTACGAAGCCTAAAATACAATATTCGAATTCGCTGGTCACACGGAACTACAAATAACATACCAGAGCTAGTGAGTGGCGTCAGAAATATATTATTATCCCAGCATAACTGGCTTCATTCTAGTAATTTTACACAGCATTTCCTAAGGTTGATCAACAGATTTCACCAATAATTTTGGAATTTACATTATCTACATGAAGTGAAAATTACAAATAACGTACAGCTCCAGAAGGAAATAATCTCACGAAATCAGTCTCATAAAATGGCCGCCGGAAATCGTACTCGCAATCTATTTTGAAAATTTTACTATAACCCCTAAATATTCAAGGATTATCATAAACGAGAAATGAGTATGCAACCTAATACACACCTAGAAACTGCAGGTTACTCGAAACCTCTAAACTGCATCTGTATGTCTTTAAACGAAAAATTATTCGTAATAATTCTTGACTGCATCTAAATGATTTCAACACTGCAACAGTTTCTTGAAGAAATGCTATTAAATGTATATACTGCTTAATAAGCATGTATTCTAAATGCGTTCCATTTCTACACATAGTAATCTCCAAAGCTGACAGCTGTAATTGCAAAATGTTGACAAACTAAAATGTAAGCAAGTTATTAAGAAATGCTTCATAGCTTCATAATAAAAGCATCTTATGCTCGTGTAAGACCTGCAATCAGAAGCTGTGGGAATAAAGAGAGACGTCAGAGTAGGTTTTAATGTTCTTTCGATCAAAGTCCTCTAATTGTTTAAAATCAGCACCTGTTATGAATCTCCACCACTTCTGCAGATCCCAAAGGCCGAACCTTGTAATTGCATCATGTTTACAAAACAAATATTGCAGTATTCCAGCACCCTGTAGATTTAAACAGTAAACTACTCCATAATAAATTCAGACGTCGCAGCAGGTGGAAAACGAGCAAAATTTTCCTGCTGGCGAGTTATGTGCGCAATGCAGGTCTGCGAAATGCTAATTAGACTCCTTTACGCAGCACTAAACATAAAAACGTAAATATACAGAGTTGGAAACCCAGCTGGGATAAAGTGCTCTAGTTTTAACGTTTATTATATTAGTAAATATGTCATGCATAAAAAATCTCTTTTTATTTCACCCTTCGCAACGGTCTACCACCAGAATTAAAAAATTTCATATTTCACATATTCTGGTATGAGCGATCAGGTAGGTACATTCTGATTTCGCAGAGCAATTTTCGGGCAAAATCGATTATCATCTCCAAATGAAGTATTTACCTAATTCTTGCCGGAATTGCAATTTGCCTCCTTGCGCGGTTCGCTCGAGCGTTTCGAATTTGCAAATTATAACCAAAGCCTAGCGGAAGAGGGTCGGAGTTCTGTTTAACTTCCCTGAAGTATTTCTTGTTATTCGGTGATTCTTTGCAGTCATTTCAATGACAACCGCTGGAGAATCTTCGGAAAGGCGATTATGCGCGATCCACGTGGCTATGTATGAGCGAAATGAAAAGGCATGAAAAGATCTGCTTAATAAATATGCAAATTGTGCCTTGCTGAACTCCTGGGCTTTAATAAGGATTTGATTTCTTTAGCTCGTTCTTAACGGGCTTTGTATATCCCTTAATTTAAAAAAGTAACTTTAATTAAAATAATTTGACAGTGTAATATGGAATTAACTGGACTAGAAACGTTCATTTGAAAATTGCGTTATTTTAAATGCAGCTAGGGGAAAAATATTGCTATTGTTGTTGAGATACAATATTATATTGTTCTTAAATATATTTTCAATCTCCTCATATAATTGTTTTATGCAAATACCGAGCTTCTTTCTTACGATTTTTGACTTAATTTGTACTGGCCACTATACACAAAATGTAGGCGTTGTTTTTCAATCCGATTTACACCTTTGGGGTAAACTTTTACAAGTGTTTGACTTCTGGTTTTTAAGTTGTATAACGTTTTGTAGCTTTATGCACAGGGTATAAAGCTGTGGATAACCGATAGGATTTCGTTTATACATACCTCGACGTAGAATATCTGTCGCCCAAGGCAAACCCGGTGATGACTCTTATTACTTTTAGAGTATGTAAGAACGCAATTTGTTGCTACATCTTGAAATCGACTATACTTTAACTTAATAATTTTTGCTTACTATTTCTATTTAATGTATACTGCTGATTACCCATTGGTAGCTAATTCTGTTGCTAATCTGTATCGACTCCGATGTTTTGCTTTAACCTACTGCTAATTCGAATAACGAGGGCTCTTGCTAGTCATGATAACATAGCAGAGTGCTATCATATTTTCTATGGCTTTATGTTTGCCTATGTGTTTTTACTTATATCCATTACAAAGAAGATATGAATCGATTGAATAGTTCTCCTATTTTTTATTACGTTTTGTCTGTTTACTAAATTACTGTAGTTTCATTTGAGTGTTTAACTTTCTAAACTTTACTTGGTTGGTATTATTTGGCTTGATGTAAACGGCGTGCCATTGTTAGTGTACTTTTCTAATTGTAACTAATTTTGATCCCAATTTAGACTGTCGTGTGCATATGAGGTGTATTCAATTTTCTTATTGCTCATACATCTCGTTACTTTATAAACGCCTCCTTGTTATTGTAAATTTGTTAGTGTTTTCTTCTCGTTAGTCCTTACTATGCCCTTTGCCTTAGAGCTAATTTTTTCGTCGTAAGTCTAGAATCTGAATTATTAGTTTGCTACTGCCTATAATTCCTCTCTGGCACTCGGTTATAAACTAGTTGCTGTGTTAACTAGTTACGACGTAAGCTTAGGTAACTTTCTGTTATGCTCAGCTCAAAACTCATGCAACGGTTACCAATAGATTCTGAACAATGATCATTAAATAAGCACATCTTTATCACTTGCTGATCATTTTAGCTCTATTTAAACTTTAAATTTTACGAAAAATGAAATAAAACTTCAGCTTAAATGGAATTTCGATAGATGCGTTGACAGGTACTAAGTAGGTACTAATAGGTGACAATCATATGGGAAAACGCGTAGATGAATATAACTGCAACGCCAGCAATGTTTATATCAAAGAGGCTTTCCGTTACAGCGCCTGTTAAAATAACGAGTTGAGGACATCCAAAATTTACATAACATGGAACGGAGATCGACGGAACATGCACGTCGCCATACCATATCCTGTCATTTAAAAATACCTAAGAAAATCAAACGTCAATCCGGCCTTGACCGAAACCGAGATAACACTCGTAACAAGCCAAAAAAATTCCATCGGGTATACGACTATTATTTACGATACAACTTTATTGGGCATAACACATCACTTTTTGCCGATTGCGAGAACTCAAGTCTCGATAATACGCGAACTAAAAGCCGGGGAACGCGGCCAGCTCAGATAATAAACTTCGACTGGTGATGTGCAAGCGTAGGGATGCAAGTCAGCCGGCTTCAATTCCCCACTGCCACGTAAATTACTAAAAATATCTTAACACTGTGTTATTGTATGTGTTAAAATTACAAGTATATCATTATTCATAGTCAATAATTATTTTTCATTTAAACGCCTCTTATACGATTTCTGGCTATTAAGTAATTGTAATTTTCGCCTGCTTCGTATATTCATCTTCAGGATATATACACCGCTACGAAAACAATATTCTACGCCAGCCATACTCAGTTAATAGTCTCAGAAGTATGGCAGTTCTCTTCTTCATCTTAGTTACTGACTCGGCACTGTTTTCTTGTTAACTGAAGCTATATCTGACTGTAGGAGAGTTTGTATTTTGTAGGTAGGTACAATGTACTTATAAATAATAAAGCCATCTTCCCGCAACTGTGTCATTTTTCTTCTGAGATTTTGTCCTTACATTTTTAGAACCTGCTTGTAATACTGTTAGCTTACCGTTGCCTCATCTGAAACCCACTTTTCTAAAGTGATACCCTTAATAGCAAAGAAAACAATTTTACCTTTATCATTTTTCATTAATGACCATGTTTTCCATTGCATTGATGTCTCCTCCTTTCGGGATAGTACTAAAATATAATTTTTTCCCGATATGTCTGGATTTATCTTCAGTTCGCTACAAATAATTGACACCGATTGGCCTGCAATTTTCTTATTGTTCAAAAACTAGAAGACGTTTTTAAACATTCTTGTTACTTTTTGCTGTGTTTCGGCGTCCCGGGCGTTTGTTTTCGACATCCTCTGCACCTTTGCCATATATTTTGTGCCACTGGAAAATGCGTGCATGTGACATGTTGTATTCACCGTAAACCTTACCTTGTATTCGAAAATATTCGGTAGCAGTTTTGAATTTCATCAAAAATTCCAAAGTGATACGTTGTTTCATTTTCGAGTTGTTCATTTTTCGACGCTCAAAACTTTATAACGGTAAAGTAATGACGAAGCGCCGTTCAAACTGCTCCGACATGTTCAAATATATCCAAAATTGATTTACTCTACCTATTTTCGACTTTCGTTGCCTTGCTGCATCTACAGTTGCAGCCAACTGCCAATTCGTTAGGTTAAAACAAATTTAACCGCAAAGATGCTCTACAGCAAGGTTTCTCAACCTGGGCATCGCAACCCCCAGGGCGGTCGTGAGAGATGTGTCAAGGGGTTGCGAATAGCGTCGGAAATGTTCTATAGTTTAGTCATTGAGCATAGTCAAATCTGCAACCCAAGTTACCAATATCAGCAGAAAGTTGATTATTAATATGATTTCATTAAAATTTTGATAATATGATTTGCGTATAATATACAGGTTATATACTTTTTTGCAAATTTGACACCAGTTTTTGCAAGACTTGCAATTTTAAGACTGTGAAATGTTATAAAAAAATATGAGACATTGATTATGACATTCAAAGAGACAGCAAAAGGGCCATGCCGCTCTGATCCAAGTTTTCCAACAATTTATATTATATTGGAATGCATAAGCACCACAGTTGTATTACTTTTTAATATGCAATAGCTCTCATTAATGTAATATAACAAGCAAACACCTTTTGTACTATTTTAAAATTATGTATTACAATTAAGACTCTCGTTAGGGCGGGGTTCATTAATCAAGTCATCTATTTTTAGATATTCAAAATTTTTATATGAATTGTCAATTCAATGAATGATATTAAATGTCAATTTGACTTTTAACCAGTATAATAGCACAATACTTTCAAAATATACAAATACACATTTCCTTTTTACAATTCAACAATTATTTCACCAAAGTAAGTATTGTTATTAAGTTATTTTGCTCAATTAATTGTTTCTTTATTACTTATTAAATATAACTATCACAAACCTGACTTCCTTACACTTTTTCAGCTACTCACATCAAACAACAATGATCCTGATGATTCTCAGCCATGGTCAAAGTCAGCCTATCCTTAATGCACCTTCAATCAACTAAAGAACTTCCCAAAAGTCAAAATTCCTGTAGATCCAGCCTCACTCCTCCTTTGTCCACAGCTCCTTTATTGTAGCAACCAAATCAACCCAGCACACCTCAGCAAACTCTTGTACTACTTCAATAAATCCAAATCTATCCAAATGTTGTTTCCTTGTTCTTTGTAGTTAATTAAATTGCATACCACAATCTCTTCACTGATTGTTTACTCACGTCAATTCTATTTTAACTTCTCACTTATATTGATTTATAAACTTATTAAATACCTTTGTATTTGTATCACGCCAATTATTTACAATATTAAAGTCGACATTTATAAGTTTTTATTAATTTTTATTGGATTTTTCAAAAATACATCTGTTCATAATCTTATTTTGTTATTCAATCCTGTTTTTAAAACAAAACTCTTTATCTAGATACGATTATTACTGCCCACTTCTTAAATTACATTATCTGAAGTATACATACTACAATTATATTTTTCGACGACTAACATTGAAAGTAGATTTTTCTCACTTCTCACTCGACTTCGTCTCAACCAGCAATATTCATGCGCAAGCGGCAAGAATGCACTTTCAGCTCTTAACATACAATATACTATTTTGCAGAGCAAGTATATTTGCCTTACAGTAACATTAACTTTTCTTCCAATCACCAATATGAAATACTCAAATGTAATAACTTTTCAAGATAAAATTACAATTTACTTTATTTATTTAATCTGCATTTCCAAATTTAAATCAGCCAACAAATCTTTTTAAATTTTTCTAAATTTGATTGTATCGATATACCAACTTTATTTCTTTTAAATATTTCTTTGACCATACCACTTTATGTACCATAATAATATATTATACAGCTGATATTTTTAACTTGGGTTACAGATTTGTTCGGTGAATGAAGTTGTAACTTTAGCACCTGAACGAAATTCAATTAATGCATTAATAACATGATTGAAATTTGTACGGCGCTAATATGCTATAATCGGAGCTTGAATTTCGCGTACGCGTAGATTGGAGATAAATTAAATCACCCAGAGATGCGAATCGCCGCATGAGCCAAAGCCCTGCGCATTCCTACTCCTTCTTCCTCCAAGAAATTTAGCCAGATAGCGAAGCCTAGAAAGGTATACAACCAAGATGTTTAATCTGCTGAAGGCACTTCGATTCAGCGTCTCGCCCAGCAGCTCTTAACTGGAAGAGCCCCCAGCTCTTAGGCCCTTTGCGGCTTAGCCGAAGCTGTCCAGAACCGTAACATACACTTGAGTCTATAGACCTAACCTTACTTAGCACTCAAATGCTTTCTGAAACTCCTCTTGTGGTCACCGGATTCGGTAACAAAAGGAAACCCTGAAACCGCCCCCACGGTGTTTGTTTGGTTGCCAGCATCCGGTATCAGCAAGAACTTCCTTGAAACCGCTTTAGTCGTGCCTTTGGCCGCCGAATCCGGTATCAAGATACGGCGCTCAAATTCGCCCCTAAAACCAACCTTGTATCTTCTTTGGGCCGGAACTTCGACACCGTATCACAAGAAGCGATACAGAATTTTCGTTCATAGATGTTAATACGACCGCGGAAATTGCGACCACTGAGACACCTTCCAGGTCATTCTTGGCCAAAAGTGAGTAAGGGCATGACGTACCTGTTACGAGGGCACTTTCGTCTAGATCGGCAAGGTCATGGTGTAACGCCAGACGCAAATTACAGCTCTCGCTTAGACCTTGAGGCAAACGCAAATACGTGGCCCGCATCCGCCCTCCATGCACGGCCTGGCTCTTGCCCAGGTAAGGATTTGGCTTTTTACATCACTCTGGGTGCCGTCAAATATGGTTCCGGAGGCCATCAAGCACCTGTATTACCTGGTGACCCCCGAAGTGAATCACAACCCAGGTATTTATCGAAATTTTGTGATATTGGTTTTACACAAATGTAAACAATGCATGCATCTTGTGCTTATGTTTAGTTCCAAAATCTCACGTTTCTAAGAGCATATTTTGATCTCGAGCTATACGAATCTCGGTCCGTATATGGTGTGTTGCAGATCGCCTAAGGCCAGCTTCGCGTTCACCGTTCAGAATAAATTTTTATTTATTATTTTAGTATTATACATACGTTACTAAATTAATTTTAGTTTAAGACGTAACTTGTAATTTACAGACTAATAGAAACTTTATATCTAATGTGTTCTCTGTCTACAAACTTGATCAATGAATCGGACTTTAGGATCTGCACTACCCGTGGCATAATTAAATAGATGACCAAAGTAATTGTATAAAAATTATCCACGAAAAAGCACTAGGTTACTTTTTCGCGATATTACAAGGTATTATATCAATATTTTACTACGTAAAAGAACAAGTTAATTAAATACAAAAAATACATTCCACAAATATTATAAAAAATATTAAACATAAATCACAGAAAAACGAAATACAAGTAACATCTTCATGTGTGAAAAAATAAAAATTAGTTTAAAACTTGAGAAATCAGGATGAGGTTATTTTTCATCCGAATACTTGGAACGAAAACCGAGTTACACAGGTTATTTCAATAACCGGATAACCGGTTATTTTTGATTCGAATAAGCCCATCACTAAAATATACATTATACCAAAGGCAGAAGCAACACGGAGCAGAAAGTTAGAGTTAAAGAATATAATGCTGTAGTTACACGGTTTCAGAAATATCAGTAACACAGGATTAACCTAGAACCAAGTAAAAAACTGTAGCCCAAAATAAGGACGGGGTGAAGTAAGTTAATGCTAAAATCTGTCAGGCTCTTGGTTCCTGCAGTCCCTCTTAGGAGAATGATTATCTTCCACAAGTGGAGTGCCTTAATGTAGTGTTTGGATTGTTAACGATTTTACCTGATCCGCCTATCTCGTGGTCTGCCTCGTGGTCTTCGACCGTCCATCCTGCCCAGTACTACCATTTCATTATTTCGCCTACTAATATGTTAAAAAGTCTCTTAAGTATGACTCGGTTATAGTGCTTAGTCGTTTATCGATTTAAAAGTAAAATAAACTTATACGTTCGATGGGCTCCCCAGGGTATGCGTAGCATCATCCTGTAAGTGTACATTCATTCATTCATAATCTATAGCCTCTTTTACCTTTCGGTGTCGAGGACCATTCATTTCAAAGACATTTATTCTTCTTTTATCTGCCTTTTCTATTGTCCATGTTTCGGTCGAATACATTGCTATCGAGAATATCAATATATGCATTAATCGTTTCTTGGTGTTTATAGCTATGATCGGGTCCTTCCATATCTTTGTAGGCTTCATTATTACTGTTCCCGCCATTCCCAGTGGTCCCTTAATTTGGAATTTGTATTTCCCTGTGTTGGATAGTAAGGATCCAAGATATTAAAAATGGTCCACTACCGTCTACCATTTGTGTATTTTGTTGGTGGTCACCTTAAACGTATCCATTATCACTTTAGTCTTGCTTTTGTTTATTTTTAAGCCATATTCTCTGATAGTTAGTCTCTATTAATTATGTTTATGATAGTCTGTACTCATCCTTCTTTCAATGATTACCTCTCTTTCCCAATCTTCTAAGATCAAGCGCATTGCATATTTCGTGTATCTGTTGAAAAGAATGTAAGGACACGCCCTTGTCTTAACTTGCATTTTGCTTTACAGGTATGCGGGTTTGCATTGTGGAATCTTACTTTGGCATGGTTATTTCCATAGTTTGTTTTATTTTATGGAGACGAAGGCCTTAGGATAGTCTGGGAAGCATAAACATATATAGATGTTTACTTCGGGGGCTTTTTCGATGAACTGTCATATGTTCAGAATTTGTTCACGAGTACCTTTCCGCGGTATAATTTCCGTTATCACATTCGTTTTTTTTTGTGGTAAAAGGTATGGCTTCAGTCTTTGGTGGTGAGTAGTATTTTGATAATATGAGGGAGAAGCCATCGTTCTATAGTTCTCGCAATTTAACGGTGTAAATATATTATTAAGCTATTTTACCATGTATTACCATAAAAATACATATACACAACCTGTTTGCAAAAACTTATATTTTGTAAAAGTTTCAATGCACTAAAAGGCTACAAAATATGTTACGGGCAAAAACCGATTTACAACTCCGAACAACGCAAAAAGGTGGTCCCACTAGTTTATGAAAAAGAGAGGGGAGGGGGGGTTGTAGGTTTAGGAAAAGACCCACTCGCCATAATCAAGCCAGATGTGTAGCTGAGAGGTACAGGGAAAATTCATGTAATTTTGTAATTTTGTGCGACCAGATGTTTGCCGGGGGTTACCACCAGGAAAATTTCCTTGGGCTACAGAAAATGTGTAGAGCTTCTAGATGTAACTTACTTTCCCCACCTCTTTTGCGCGTATATAAGAAAGCAGTGGTCGTGTCAATCTTTAAACTGACAGAATAAATATACATTCTGTTTGGAAACGGCGCCCTTTCGCTTGTGAGTAAAATTTGGTAGCAGTATTGCGAGTTAATGTTTTAGATAAGAGGAAATACATCTTGAGGGCCTACTGTAGTGTAAATATTGCCAAACTCTGTTAAAATATTACTTATAGAAGTCATAAGTAACAACTACCACTATTTAAAAAACGCTTAAAATATAACTACATTTAGATGCTAAGCAAAACAATGGAACTTAAAATACAGAAAAGCAGAGTGGCAAATCAACTATTCATTTATCTCACTATCGGTCACTTTCATTTTATTCGATACACTAACTGAAATATCCTGGAACTCATATTTCCCAGCCTACAAATTTATCAACTTAGCTCGTTTTTAGAAACCAAGAAACCTTCATAAATCGGTAATATAAACATCTATACGTGAGCATAGATATAGAAGAGAATATTGAATCCAGAACCGCGTCTCAAAAATTTTCCAAATACGTCAAATGCGCAAAAGCAAATTCACAAAATTTTTCGAGATTTATATGTAGTGATTTGCTTAATAATAATAATAATAATAAATGACTTTATTTTCCCAATTAGTACAAGAAAAAAGGCAAACTTCAACAGATGTTGCTCTTCCACTTAACCTAATCAATTCGATAAATTCCTATTTTCAAGTTTTCCAAAATTTGACTGTAACTACAGACTTTCTTGTACTCCATGAACCATTAGTGACTTTTGGCGTATTTATTAAACCTGGATACCTGTAGTAGATCGCTAGGCAGTGTCTCTTGTCACGCAGGTGTAGCATTACTTGCAATGTTTATTACCGTTATTACATTATTTGGCTTATTTGATCGTATGTGTGCCTGTACATGATATCGGATACTACCCTAGCCTTTCAGACGTTTTATATTGGAGTTTACATTTGGTTCACTCTATTTCTCTGTAACGTTAGCGCCAGTAGCAAATTTATCTAAAGTATCAATATTATTCCAGAAATGTTTACGGCGTTTATTCCGTCACAATCTGCGGTTACATCGCCCTAACGCGCGAACATAATATAAAAAGACGTCCACCAGCGGTGTGCAAAGTCTCGTATAAGCATCACCGCGCCGATCCCACTTAACTGTACCTGGAGCGACTCCACCGGTAACGCGGACCAAAAAGTATAAAAGCAACTTCCGTATCCATTTCAATCACTTGAGTCTTGAGACCTGATCCTAACCTCCAGTTCTAGGTCCTTCTCTATTGCCTGGCCCTTTTTCCTAATACTTACCAGACCTACTTCTACCATGTGACAGGAACCTGTCTCGTAGGGAACCCCCTGAACCTGAACCTGAGGCAATTCTGCCTTGTAACGGAAACCCGTTTCGTAGAACATTTTCCACTAACCTGGACCTGACAGGGTTCTGCCATGTGAAGGAATCCCATCTCGTAAGACAGTGTGTTACCCTAAACTTAGCACCCGACGTCCACTACGTTACGTTGGCCAGACAGAACCGGCTTCAACGAGGTTATTATAACCTAAAAAGCAGGTCAAAAAGGCGGACTTTACTTCAGGGGAACAAGCGCGGTTTAAGTTATTTATAATTACACACATTACAGGCACCGCACAACCCTTCATTCAATCGAATTTGTCCGTCCGCAAAATCATAATAATCCATCGCCATCTTATTGATAGCCTGTTTCAGATCCGCTTGAAGTCCGGCGGAATTACCTCAGTCAAACCAACGTCCAATTCTACTTTTTCGAACTTGCTTTAAGAGGGTCCAGGTGCAGCAACCGAGCCAAACTAAGTAACCTTTCTTTACAGTGTGTTATCCTTGTAATTGTACATTTGAGTACAACGAACCCAAGGGCATTGGAGCTTTACCTGAGGCAACCAGTTTCAAGCTTTAAAATAAGCATTAAATATTAAAATTCAAAATTCTGAGAGAAGCCAGATAGATTATATCTTGAAGTAACTCGTTTTGTTGTTGTAAGTCGTAGGGCGCTTGCTAAGAACTTTTCTTTGCGGTCAGGGTATTTAGATTTATATCGTATCTCTCTGTTGGTGAAACTGCTTATTATTAGCCGCCACTTTTTACATATCGATTATTTTCCATTGAAAGGATTTCTGCCTTATATCTTAAAGGCGTTTACTGTTACCATTGAAATTTTTAAAGACCTCGTATCTCACCTTTATGTAGGGTTTGTAGTTTGATAGCTCCTTCGTTTCCGTTATTTTTCCAACCTTTGTTGTTGGATATTTAGTTCAAGTCTGGGAAAAATTCAATTTTTTTGAGTTCGACAGAGATATCGCTTTTCTGGCGAGTCATGTGTTAAATCACGCGTTGGCCATTTGCAGCTTATGCACTTTTCATCTCACTTGTTGTTACCTCCACATTACTCTACTTGATATTGGAGACGGAACGCTAAGCCGATTTGAACCTGAAGTAAGCTTTCCCGAAGGTGCTACGCGTCTGTGTACTAATTGCGTCTTATCTTGCAAGGCTTTTCAGTTTTCATTTTGCTTCTCTTTTCACTTAGATTTCTTGTCGTTTTCGTAGTCTGTCCTTTTTGCCTACGTTGCTGCTGTCGTATTTAGCTCCTATTTGAGATTGAAGCTACATAAATTTCCTTGATCGACGCTGGATTGAATAGATAAGCTACAACCTTGCTTTATCTTATTGTTGCCGCAATTTAAAATGCATTAGTATGAATAAGCTTCTGAACCTATGCTATTTAATTTTTCTATTTTTATCAGATTTACCATTTATTAATGTACAGAAATACATAGGTTGCGTTTTGAACGCTGCATTAACACATCGTAGGTTTGATATTGGGCACATTTCAATTACTTACGTACCTTTCCTTTAATTATTATAGATTTAACATTTTATTTTGGTACAAGGAGCTGCCTCCTGATATTTTATAATTTGTCTACATTTATTGTAAATAAATATCACCTGAATTGCGTTGCATTTACGTGTGTTATTTTCTTGTTGCGACATGTTACAGCTTATTAAAGAACTTGCGTCTGATAGATTTATCTATGAGGCATCACCCTTACATGCAAGTAGTGATTACCAGAATACCGGGGAACATTGCAACTTAGATTCGCCAATTGGTGACCAATGAAGTTGGTGGTAACTGTATTTTGTTTTCAATATTTTAGTTTCGATCAACCTTTCTTTAGGAGTAGCTGAGCTAGCCCGTTAAACGCTTTTAGATACAAATTATTTTGAGTATTCAAAGTTTTAAATAATCACAAACAACCAAGATTTATTTGACATTTGTTGCTATTGGTAAGCCGGTTGTATAATGCCTAATTTTATTTGAAATTAAAAAATTTTTGAACTTGGAGAATTTTTGATTTTTAACGTGTAAAACTGGTTTTGCCCAATTAAGACTGTCCACTAATTTGAATACTGAATCTGTTCGGTAAACGTGGTATAGTTAATGGTAGAGGAAGATGCAGCGTTAACATGCAAGAAAACTACTCCTGTACACACGTCCCTAACTGTTTTAACTATTACATGAAAATGGATGTAATCTACATGTTAAAATTTATGAAGATCGTAATTTTGTTGACTTAATTACTTAGCCTACCCTTAAATTACCTCAGGGTTGCACCAGTCATACAATCTTTAGATCGTAAGTACTAGAGAAGCAATTGAGAAAGATATAGAAATTAACTTCAATTTAGAAGATCTCCAACTGCAGTCTTGCTTCGAAATGAGAGATTTTGGATGCAAATGTAGAAATTCTAAACTAAGAATATTGAAAATGTCTGAATTTGCATATACAACAGTATAGTGTGAAACAAGTACGCGGAGCTGACTTTTTTACATGATTGTGGAGCTTGCGACACAAGCCGCATGCGAGTTGAGCAACCAAACGAATGTAAAAGTAGTTTTACGGATGTGTTGCGCACTATAATTTTTCTATGACCTTGCATTTAAAAAATGTATTAAGAGAATAAATATGGTTTAAGTCAATATTTATAATTATTATTAATGGAAATAGAACAGTTCTCAGTTTGAAATTCAATTATTCAGAAAATATCGAAAAAAAATTATTCAATTTTGCACTGCTATTTACTTTCCGCACTTATGCGATAAAGTATTACTGTACGTACTACCTGTTGTGTGTGAGGCTACTGCACATGGAAGTAAACGAAAAAATTTACTGTAACACGAATGCTGTTGTTGTTTGATGCCTATGATTGATTGTAAATGGTAATAGTGTAACGCTAGCATCTGCATACATTTATAAATGAACATTAACCAACGTAAATAATTTATGCCTTGCTTATTTAAGCGTTATCAGGCATTACATCTAGCCGGAGTTTGGTGTTCCGATAACGCAAAGACTCCCGCGATGCGCAACGTAGCGCTGAAAGATCGACCGCGTCGTTTCCCTCTCCAGAAGAAGCTAGGACTACTACACCGATAACGCGCTCGAAAAGGGTATATAAGAAGCTCCGCGATTAGTTAACAACACTTAAGATTATCTCCCTTTGAGTCCACCAGTCCTAACCCTGTCCTCATCCTTTCCTACCTGGGTTCTGGCAAGCTGAACTGTCTAACGGAGCAGACTTTCAACTCTTACCAGCCCAAGCTTTATGGAAAATGGCAAGCTGAATTGTCAGCCCTGAAGCTAAACCCTTCCGTAACCGTAAAAGCACAGCAGTTGGAATTTGATTTTACCTTGGTTGTTGAACCGTCTTGCAGGGTTAACCGCCTAAAGGAATTTCCTACCGCGTAATCCCTAAGTGCAAATACCGGCGCCACTTCACCACATAACTTAAATTCACTAATAATAGGACCAGTAGGGATCGTATCACCTGTACCTCTTGCCAGTGGCTAGAACCCTATAGCCGCACGTCGTAAACTCACCTGGAGGGTCCGCTTTGAACGTTTAAAATCGACTTCACGGTATCCGAAGATCGAGTTCGCCTTCCACGAATTCACCGCCGGCGAGCTGTCAAAACCATTTTGTCGGCTAAAAGCGAACAAATTCCATCTACAGGATTTGGCACTGTGGTCGCTCCAAGATCTACACTTAACCACCGTAAGGCACCAGCAACCCCCGCACTAGTATCTACGCTCCATTAAAACCCCCAGGTAACCCTTAAACTTGCTAAATTCAACGCCTAATTGCAGAGCAAACAACTGTAAACAAACGGCGAACCTAGAAGGTCAAGCGCCGGAGACATCCGAACTACCAGCCAAAATCCATAATTAGCATCTCGCCTCGGACATCCGCGTTCCGTAATTACCTACGATACTTGGTGCAACGCTCAACGTACCCGTCCTCCGGACAGCTCTACTAGGAGAGTTGCAGTTCCCAGGAAAGGACAGAAACACGACCCTCCAGAAGAATTCTTTATTTGTATAAGGTACAATTCAGTGTTACTTTTAATTGCTGCTTATTATGTAATCTAGCTAACAACATTATATTTTTGGTAATTACATGGTGTTTTTCCTTATTGTATATATTTGAGTTTGATCCAATCCTGTCTCCGATTTGAGTTACCCGAAATACAGTGACATATAAACTTTCGAAATGTTACAATAGCACTACGTAAAGCAATATTTCAAACAATGGTAAACTACTGGCGACAAACAAGGCAAAATGTAGTTTCAATTGCAATGAATTAATGACGCTTGAGAAACACTTCTGTATAAAAACAAACCATTAATGAAAGCTGGTACACGGTAAAATAAAATCTTCATACAAATTCATTTTATTTTTGTTTGAATATACTTAGAATGTATTTCGGTTTTAGCAAGAAAGTGAATTATTCTGTCAATAAATCTGAACATTAAATTATTTAATTGAATGCAAATTACAGCAAACCGAAAATTATTTATTTATATTCGGATAGCGTTGTTGTTGCATTATTTTTAGTGTAGAATATAAACATAAAATTATTTTACCGTTGAGTTCATGCATGAATAATTAATACGAAAGCTTTTCATCAGCTTACAGTTGAAGCGTGCCAAAAGCACTTCCAATTTGTCCCGAAATTAGAACTTTTACAAATAACATCACTCTTTTTGTGACACGTTATTACAGCTTCCAAAATTGATAAATGGGTCGTGTCCCCGCCATCAGATAAGGGCACGTCGCGCTGTTGTGAACTGCTTCTGGAGTTCGTGTGTAATATTCGCAATTAGGTATCAAACTTTTTAAGAGGACACGCGAACGCTGATATACGACTCGAATACGTTTGGTTCCACCCCAGGGTAAAGAACGTCCCAAATGCAATAAAAACTGCTCTCGACTAAGGCTTCTCCCAAATAAGTAAAATTCCTGCTGTAGGCACAGTCAAACTGTGATTTATGTAAACTGGACCATCAATCATGTGTTTGACTTCGATCCGATCCTTTCGAAGGTGATGCTAATTTCACCGCGCTTTATTTTTCAATGCAAACAAAAAATTGATTTTTTAACTGTCAGCTTGTCACAAGTACTTGATTTGACAGGTACGATCACTCAAGTGATTTGATATTAATATTTTGTTTAGTGCTTTTTGAAATGATCAGAAACAAAACAGTTTATTATACAAATGTTAGACTCTTATGGCATGTCGAGGTATTCATTTTCGCTTTGTTAGATTATTGCGGAGATTGTTTATCAGTCAATTAATGACCAGTTTGTGCTTTACATGATGTAATGAGCTTACTTAAATGACACGAACATGAAGAATGATAGGTGAATAGATCAGCTGATTAATAGTCAGGTTATTAATGCCGGCGATTAACCCGTGGCCCTGTAGTAATTACATTGCCAGAGGTCGAATTATGAGAGACAATTATTGTCAAATGTTTTAACAAGATAATCAAAAATTTATGTAATTTTAAAAATAATCCTAATTAATTTTCAAGCACAAGCCAACCCTTAATTTATTTAGCTAGGTAAACTGTAGTCACTACAGTGAAAGTGTTTATAGCGTAGGTTCGATAAATATGGTCTAACTAATAAAAGCCATTTTTTCAAAATTGTCCTTTTGAAATGATTCGGCAATCTAGTTACAATTGCATTGTAACTGTTTCTGCGAGGTACAATTTGCTTCACATATTATTTAATATTGGATCTCTCTCTCTCAACACATTGATGTGATCTTTAACGTATGTTACCTTTTCTTATACAGGACTATTGTAGCATACACATTGAAACTCGCAGTAATCATAAATAACGCCTACGAAAGGATTAAAGATGCAGTGTAATATATTCTGGAGAAGCAAGCTTTAGAGGAACGTGCTGTCGGTCTTAGATCAGCGGGTAACTTGCTTTGGAAAGCACGTTAGGTGCGAGTGAGTGTCATAAACGTGATATAAAAGGTGTCGCGAATGATGGTGAGCATCCGCACAAGCAGTGTCAGTGAGCGCAATTAGCAACGCATGTACGGTGACTTAATGCGCTGTGCGAACTGCAGGAGTGCTGATCAAATATGGCAGGAAACTTCTGACGGCGATGTGATAAAGCCATTTTAGATAAAATCAAGGTGCAGGAAACTCTATATCACCCAGCCATAGAAGTGGAGGCGTCATAAATTATTTCGCTGATGCAAAACCCTCGGTCAACGGCAGTAAGTACTTTCACTTGCAAGGATTTTCAGATCAGTCATGAAATGACAATAAAATGCTCTTGCTGATGCAAAAGTTTGGAATAATGGCAGTTAGCACTCTCATTTGCAAGATGTTTTAACCCAGCCAAGAGGGGCCAATAAATCAAATTCCCTAACGCAATCGGACAGCGCCATTATAAACGCGGCCAGGGAATTGCGTTAAAACATTCGACTGCAGAAAGTTCATTCGTGTCATTCATTCGACGACAGTCATTGAAATTCGGTCATTCGATTCCTCGTAAGTCACTTCCGATCACTGAGTTCTGTATAAATACCAGAGTGATTTTAACTATTAGCAAGCTGTAATTTAAATTTAAATATTTCTTTAAAATTTCACATACCAAAATGTAATATTAAAATTCAATTTTTTTATGTGAAGACTAAAGATTTATAATTGGAAAAAATAATATATAATGTTGATTACTTTAGATTTTTTATTATTTACTGAACAGTAGTATGTTTGGATAATTTTTACGTTTTTTATGAAAGGCGCTTTTAAGGAGAAATATTTTCAATAATGATTAATATCTAATTAAATGGCTTCTAGAAAATCTAATCTAGCCCTGTTAATGAATTACTGTTACAAAAATCCTGTACATGTTCTTTTACAGTCGTCTAAATGAGAAGATTTTTCTTTATCCAATTTTCATGTTCTAATGTATTATTTTCACGGTTGGTACCACCTGAGGGTTTTATTTTCCGACGCCTCATCTGCGGGCAATTTGTTGTTCGCGACGTTAATTACTCAGTTTACGACACTAGTTAGTTAGTGTAGCGTAACATCTAAAATTAGTTGCCGGCTGACTTAGGTTGCACAGTTTGGCGTTCTGACATTATTATTTTTTATGATCGTCCGCTCCTCTTTTATAGGGAATGTTGAAAGAACTTATTCAACAGACTTCTGGCAGTATGGAGAAATTAGTAGAGCAGAAAATCCTGTTCTTGAAGAATTAAAAGCAAGAATCAACGTGATTATCCAAATTTTCGTTGAATTTTGCAAGCCGCTGCCTCCTCCAGTCTGATTGCGCTAACTAGGAACGTGCTTGTACTTCAAATTTTGGACTAAATTATCTTAAATACGGCACAAAAGCTAAACAGTCTTATTATATTCCGCCAAGACGGTGCAGCGCTGACGCGAATTGGGTTACCAAACAATGATCAAGGGTTGCGACTTGTCGACCCTTCGACAAGGTTAATTATATTAACCTTCCTTATGAATGAGAGCAAACCGTGTGGATTAAATTTCGGTACTGAATAAATAACCAACCGTTGTGACTTTTGAGTTTGTGCCCACAAAGGGTATTGTAACCGCGAATTAAATTTAATTATCGCAAGTCTAAAGGTTGTAAAATCGGAATGGGCTGGAAGTCGCTTTAAAGTTACTCCGGAAATATTTAAGTTTATGGGAGTTTCGTCATGGAAAAGTGGTCACGTTTATTTGCTGAGCTGAACCAAATGACGTGTTAAATGCGTTTATTTAAGATTCACATAGGGTGTCACTGCGGGAAAATGAAAATATGCAGTAACTCATCTAGCTTTCGTGCGGTATTACATACTTTTCGTTTTGTGGGGAATTTTATGTTACATTCTTAATATTACTTTACTCTGGGAAACAACGAGATTATATGAGATTTTTCTGGGGAACTTCGGATCTGTGTACGTGAAGGCCATCCAAATCGACCTTTAAAGGTTGGACTTTAAGAGTGTTTCTGTACGTCAGGACGCGTTGTCACACGTAAAATTAAATTTATGTGAATCGCTTAAGTGCGACGCAACTCCAATCTTCTGTTATGGAAGATTTAGAACCCGTCCGCAAGAGAATGCTTTCAGAACAAAGTTTTAATGCATGCTAAATTCCTCTCATTAAAAATTTGTCTGCTGCTGCAAAACGGTGTTGTGACATTATTTAGTTGAGCTTCAGGGAAAGTGGAACATCGATAAAGAAAATTACAATGACAACCAAACAGAAACAACGTTTGATGCATACGTGCGGTACAATCAGAGCTGGACAGTAATTAATTACATTTTAATTAAATTACTAATTAAATTCCTTTTTGTTTATTTGCCTTGGAATTGAATTACTTTTCAAAATGTGGTAATTGTAATTGGGAATTGCCATTTTTGTTAAAAAGTACTTGAAAATGACTTTTTGAAAGTAATTAATTACTACATTCAATTACTCAATTACTTTTGTGTAATTAAATTACTCTAAAGTATTTAAATTACTTTACAAGTATTTGAATTACCTGTGGTAATTGAAATTACTCGAGGTAATTGAATTATTTTGTGGTATTTCAATTACTGAATTACTGACCTTGATTGGGTACCAAATCTCCAGCATGCAAAAAAATATGATAAGGTCTTATTAAGTTACATAGAAAATCGCAATATGGTCTCTCCCGCACAATATAAGCCTAAGTTATTATTTTCTCTGGCGAGTCGAATAACAGCAACTTTTGCATTTTGTACGATGCGTCACGAGCATTGGTGCGTGTATGTAGATGTGATCTGTAGCTGACACTAATATTTATTGTGAGAGACGCTAAGTGTAAGACGCTAAATCTATATTTGCGGTAAGTACATACAATACCTACGGTAAAAATATAATTTAAAATAGCTTCATTAGACGATATTGGTGCATAATAATTATTTATTCATTTCAATTTGCTTATTTTAAACGATGTACTAACATAGAGCTATACTGTCGTGCAAGTGTAACAGGCGTTAAGTCCAGAAAATTACGTTTTTGAGTGAGGAACTGAACCAAATGGCCAAAATCCGATAACAACATTTAAACAGTGTAAAACACATAAATAAAATGTACCTAATTGCAAAAATTCTATGCCTGGTTGACTCAAAAATGCAGTATGGGGTATGGCACTAATTCAATTTAAAAAGGCCGTATAAGTTTACCCCATTTTTGAATTGAACATTATGTAAATTATCCATTCTTTGTCGCTTTCTTGCCTTGTAATGCTCATATGTTGCTTTGTATATTGGCACATAGTGCATAATTTTTACGGACTGCTGCAATATGTTAGCTTCGATTATTATTACAAATTTGGAATAGTGTCTTATAAAAATCATGACTTTCTTATAATTCCGCTCACCTCATCTAACATTACTTCTTTTCGTTATACAGGATGCTGTGTTGACGGACGAAACATAAAAAACTCTCAACCCTCATACTAATTACAAGGCATTCAAATATTGGCTTCTTAATGATTTTACACAAAATTCCATTTAGTTTCTTTAAAAGAACAGTGCATAGCTACCAAATTTACGAAATTTCAGATATTTTATTGCTCTAAACTAAAATCAATAGGTATTATTGAAGATGTTGATAAGATTTTGAAATTTGAAGTAAAAATATGGAAGCATCCTGAGCAATTTAATTGCCGACCGTTGACAATAATTTTATCAAATACGTATTTTCTCCCGTTTCTTATTCGGTGTGTTCAAAAACAAATTACATAAGGGTTGACCATGGAATATAAAAGCAAGCTTTAGAATTCATTAACTGTCTTCACTGTTGTTGCTGTCATAAGTTTATATTATACGCTGATATCGTTATTGAAAATTCTAAAAATTGTTGTCTCTAAAGCTTGCTGTCGACATTAGTTTTATTTACCATGGCCAACCCTTATGTAATTTCTTTTTGAGCACATTCTATAAAGGTCTCTTGAATGTAAAAATGACTTCATTGTTACGTGCTTGAGAAAATGTCTTTTGATTTTGTATCTGCAGTACAAATTCTTATTTCAATCAGCGGTTTTCAACTAGGTTTATCAGTCACCTGTCAACTTTCAACAGTCCCTGATCAACATCAAATTGATATGTTGTTTTAACATTTCAAAAGTTACCTAACACATTTTTATAGCTATTTGTATTACTAGGGAGGAAAATGTATCATTCCACCCCGCGAATGTAGTTTAATTCTTCAGCGTTAGCGTGAACAAGTACCTAATCAATTGTAATCATGCAAGTGAGGAAATTACGTTTTATTCCAGAGTTATACATACAACACTTTTACATTTTATGATGAGACTATCTCTTGTATTGAGCTGCATTCAAAAATATGAAAACCAGGAGGTTAGTTGATTTATTATTAATCACATTGCCTCTCGTTTCTAATGGCAACGGCAGTCAATGTATTATATTCCCACTGCCATTGGAAACCGACCAGGAAACCAAACATATATATTCGGAAAACCCCTAACAGGCGACAAAAAATGTTACTTTCGTATATAGGGGTAAAAAAATATTTTCTAACTGAGCCAACAAAAAATGCGCAAGTTACACCAATTGAATCACCAGTTAGTGCTCTTCTGCAAAATCTAAACAGAAATTTGCTGTCAAACAATTATAAATTTTAATGCGCCACCCTGTATACTTAGATAAGTTACATATTTTCGTCGTTCAGCCTCATGTTAGGCGTATTTAATAGTAGATTGTTCTACAAGTTAAGAAAAGTGAGAGTTTTTCAACGTTCAATTTACGATTTACATGGAAAAATTACTTTTATAACATACTCAGCTTGCTATTTTTTTAAATATAATTACAAAATCTAGCCATACTGAAATTCGACATTTCTTCATATTCATTTTTTTTTAAATCGGCGGTGAAGAACGTCGAAAAGGTCAAGTAAAATACGAGAATTGGGCAGGGAAGTAATCCATTGTTTTGCGACTTTTTGTAGGAATCTGGGCGATAGGTAAACGTCAACCGACGTCAACATGACCTTCAAAAGTAGGTTCAAATGTTGTAATTTTGCGATTTCTCGATTTAAAAAAACAATGTACCCCTCGGCACTGGAAGTTTTTTTTTATCCCTCATGTGGTTTATTTGCTCTGGCCCAACGGGCCTCGGCAACTAAATCCGCAATCGTGATACAAATCTCAACTTCAGTGGTAACCTATGTGGAAACTAATATTAAAAAAATATATATAAATTTGAACCGTCACGTCCCTATACCTTCTTACTGAAGGGAGTTTGTACTAAGGTATATTAGGTTTAATCTGTGTATTATAACCTAATGAATCTATGCCAGATCGGTGTCCCATTTTTTTGGGACACACTGTATAATTACTATCTTTGAATTTATTTATTTACTCACATCTTACATTAAAACAAACTAAAAACTTTTGGTTTTGGTGAACGGTGCATGTAGCTACAAGTTTTAATTATCACAAAAAACCTTCAAAAGTGAAAGAGTATGTAGGTTAACAAAACATAAAAATTAAGCATTTTTAGATTACGATTACAATTACGAATCAACACGACACTAATGATAGTTGCAACTTGCAAGAAAGTTCTACTAAATACAGCTATGCATATGACAATAATTTTTATTGAAAGTAATTGAAAAAGTAATTGATGTTGTATACTTACAATTACTAAGTAATTGGTAATTGAATTACTATTTCCTGTGAGTAATTGAGTCTCTGGTAATTAAATTACTGCATTGGGCGGTAATTGGTAATTAGTAATTAATTACTTTTTAAAAGTAATTTGCCCAGCTCTGGGCACAATTGATTCCAAGAAAGTTTCCGTGACCGTTATTCTAGTTAGTTCCTTAGTTTTGACAGTGTAGCACTTCTCATTTTAACGCCATTGTCGTAAAAAGAAAATGTCATTGCAATAATTCGTTTTACAGTTTTGTAAAAAAAAGTATTTTGATAAGTACAGTTGCACTACATGTATTAGGGCCATTAGACAACTGATTATTGATTTCCTGAAAAAAATAAACTACGGATGCAACCCCCACCAATCACGTTTTTTATAAGTAGGACCTTAATAGAACGATTTCTTAGTCTTCTATAGTTGCTCCACCAACTTACCCTTCTTGGAACCAGCAACGTCTGTTAATCGCAACATTTTCATTACAAACGAAATGTATTTGTATTTTGAGTGCTCAAATTTTAAATAACAAACGACATCCGAAGTTGTCCGTGTCATTATTGAGGTCGAATAACTCAACGTTTTGCCCACTTTCGCAAGGGATTTCATCAGAACGAGAAGCAAAAGAGTACGGTAACACAACGTGTAAACCACGACAGAAGCGAAACTGTGCTAACGACCGGAAGGAGAAAGACGCGAATTTATAGGCACGTGCCATCGCGGTACAGTGACGGTGGGCAGAGGTTAGGAATTAGCACTTTCCACATAGAAGAAATGGGAAAGCCTTCATCCCGATTGAGATTGTTAGGGTGTTTGTAAATCTCAATAGCTTCGTGAACGTTTCTGTTAAAAAATGGGGATTTGCAGATATTGGAAGTTTTATCAAAAAGGACCTTTTTAAAGTTTTATAGAGCAAAGTAAAGGTATCACTACAAACCAGATATACCACCTATTAATTCACACTAATCATCTATGCAACGTAATAGATGTACGCTGCGTTTTCTTCACACTCAGGGCGAGTATATAGACGTACGTACGAAATTTTGCGGGAACGAAAACAAAATAAGAAACTTTATATCCGATTTTGATTCCTCGGCCAATACTCTCAAAGTCAAGTGGCTATGTGAATACAATTGCCGGCCAGACTACCTGAAGGAAACGGCGTGCATTCTCTAGGTACTAACCGTCGGTTAAATAAGCAAACACGGGCGCAAATGAATCTTTAATCAACGACAAGTGTACCCAGGTATAACAGAGAATTCGTAGCACAATATTCTGAAAGAAAGCGCACAAATCCAGGTAACAGTAATATAAACAAGACAGTGTACTAGTATCACAGTATAATAATTACATAATAATTAGCATACAGGCCAGGGCATAGTGCAGGTGAGTACTCTCTAAATGTAGGCCAAAAATAAGGTGCACCTCAAAACATATAAGCTCGAGTTAACTTGTACAAATATAAACTACTGTAAGTACAACCAACAACAAATTAAAAGTGTAGTGGATACTAAATTACCCGTTCAAGTGGGCCCTGAGGGGTATCCATTGATTTTTTTAAATAAACTATAAATGATAGCACAATTCAGAATGTAAAACCCACTGGTTTCTGAGGGATTCCAGGCAGGACCTGCAGCAAATCAGATAAGGTACTCAAAGCACCTGATCACTGTACGCAACAGTGAATTGGTGTTAAAGAATGGGAAACAATACATGTTACATACATTTCCTTTTGTTGAGCTCTCAAACCCACTCGAATGGCTCACGTATGGACTGCACAGGACAGCGGAGGCTAAACCAGGGCAAATACGTACCGAAGGCTCGATTCGGGAATGTTGCATTCATGCCACTGAGTCAAGGTCGTTGACAGCAAGTGGAACTGCGAATCTTACAAGAATAGCCGAGGGGTTATTTGGGGTTTCAAATTTGCAGCTATAAGGAATTCCCAAAATGGAGTATAGAACGTCTCAAAACGCCGTACGATAGAAGCTTCAATAGACTTGCCCCAAAATCGGAGCTATGTGCAAATGAATTCAAACAGCTTCCAACCAAAAGATTCTCCAAGAATTGACCTAAGAAGAAACTTTTGGAAAACCGCCAAATCTGCATTAAACCGCTACATCAGCGAGGGGGAATTCAATCAAAACTACAAAAATATGCCCACAGAACTCTGGGCAATCCAAAAGGAAGCTTAATTGCTTGCAAACATTCTACACAACGAAAAGAAAGTGGAACGGAACGTTCCGGCTATATGTATCGCTTTACGCACCGATAGAAACAAAACACGATCAGGTAGAGCGCGCGCAAAATTCAAAACATGGACCATAGAGCCCGGAATTAACTAGACTGTGCTTAAACGCTTGAAAAGGCGCACTCTGGCAGTGACAAACTTCTAGCCTATTATGTTTGTCATAACTAACACTACAACCCTTGTTTGCAGTTAGTAGACTATGGCAGTAGACTTCTTTTGGTTTTGTGTTTTCTCTGTTGGCTGTAACTGACGTTACAGCGCTGCATTACTGTTCTAGCTTATTTCTTACTGTATATAGCTAGAAGTGATATGGCAACGCAAATTCTATCGCAAATTAATTCTTATTTACTCTGCTATCTGTAACTGATGCTTGGACCTTGTTTAAGCATTCTATTTGGTGTTACTCTCAACGAACAACGCAGCAGTTTTCTGCTTCAATACTGGTTTGCATCTATAGGTTATAACTGATTTCGTATTCTGTTAAAAGGTTATTGGTTCGTACCAACTTTTGCTCTAAAGTTTGCTTATTGCGTTGGCTCTGAATGACACCGCTGATGGTAATTCTTATTGGTTAGAAGTAGACACCTGTCGAGGTTTCTGTTGACTGTATTGGCCATAATGATATCGTAGCCCTTCTATTAAAAAGCTTCGCTTGTAAAAAGGTAAAAATCAATGGTCTATCAACTATTTCTTTAACTAAAAGTTGTTGCCATGGGAACTTTGTGTATTTTTTCAGCCAAGAACGATAATTGCATGCCAGGTTGTGGTTTATAACATAAAAGGGGTGGAGAATTACCATCCTGATATTCGCTTTGAAAAGGCACACTTTTGACTTGCCAAAACCAGCCAAATGCCTGAATCACAGCGACCGAACCTAGAGCCCAAACGCCAAGTAGGGCAGTACGATTCTTTCACAAAGCTCTGAGAAACAGTTGTTAATAGACATTGGCACACTATATTATGCATCTGCGTGATTTTATTCTATCTTTACTGTTTCTCACTTTTCTAAGTCAACTTGTTACCTATAATTTTTCATTTAGGTATAATTACTAATGTTACAAGTTCAGGAAATGTTTTGGATGACCCGCAATTCCTTACTGTATGTGTGGTTGCATACACTTTATTTTTATTTTTGGTATATTTTGGAAATCCTTCAGCTTCAGGGGATTCTACTGAATTGTCAAAATAGGTTGCTAGTATGACTTCCGGCGGCCATTTTATGGCACTGATTTCATGAGATTGTTTCTTCTGGAGTTGTGAATGTGATCTGGAATTCTCATTTCATGTGTATATTATAATTCAGAAATTTTTGTGAATCAAGTTGATCAGTCTTAGGAAATTGTATGTGAAATTGCTAAAATAAAGCTGGCTATACTAGGATAAAAAATTATTTTTTAAAATTACCTACGCGTAGCCACCTTATAACTTTGGTACGTTCTTGTTGTTCCGTTACGAACAACGACTTGGATGTTGTGTAATTTTATGCCTTTGTCTCGTACCACCTAGTGGCTCGTTAGCGCCATGCTCGCAATATGTTCTCTCTTGGGATCTGATGTAGCCTTCTATAGGACTGGAGGACCAACTCCTACACAGTTGTCAGCCACTCGGTTGCTCTAACTGCTTACGAAAACTGAGAACAACACGGTCTTTTCCCCGTGCGATAACTGGAGAAAAGCCTGCCACACCTTACCTTGCACATTTGCTTGGACGGCATCTCAGCAGCATCCTCAAGCCCACCACCCTGTATAGCTTCTCTGATGATGCTGCTCTACTATATATCGACGGGCACCTTCGTCGTGTAAAGCTCGCGTGTTTTGAGTCATATGAGTTCTCAAACTGAAAATACCTTAGTGCAGTTTCTATGAAATTTTAAGCGTTCGACCTGCGCAGATAATTTAATAAACCTGTCGCCGCGATGTATTCACCTTGAGCGTTTGGTTGTGAGAATTAGTTTAATTCTTTTCATATGTATTATATACTAGAGTGGCATCTCTGTTTACGCTTTTGGTCGCGTTCAAATCGGAAATTGTTTAAAATTAATACTTATGCGAGGGACTATTGGAGAAAACTGGAAAACTATTTATTAATGCTGAAACACACGAATTAAAGTGTGCAATAGACCTTAGGCGCATGGTACAATGCTCGAGGTTTCGTGTTTTAATAGTTCATACCTTTAAGCGACCTGATGAGTTTTTCCGTCTTTCGCTTTCCTTATTTTAAGTCACCCAATAGTTGAGTTACGTTTGCTGGAGAAAGAATTGTGAGTAAAATTGTAAAGTTTGTTTTCTACTACATTTATTAAAATTACAACCACGTTAGTTTTTACAATATGTTAAACTACCTAAGTTAAACTAATAATCCTAGGACTTACATAAAATCTACACAATATCGCAGTTTTTACCCCTTATTGAATATCATGCAGACTTGTACCTATTGTAGATAAACATTTAGAATTTTTTCATTTTCCTTCATTGATTGCTTTTATGAAACAGCCCCCCCCCCCATAACCCTGTTCAGGAAATAGCTGGCAAAAATTTGCTACACTATGAGACAATTCCTGGATCACCGTGTTGTAAAGCAATATCAATTATTTAAATTTTGTTATTTTTTTGTGCACAGAAATTGCCCGTCTACCAAACTGATGAGACAACTCTTTATTGCTGTTAGTGGGAACACTTCAACTACCGTTAATAATTTTGTACAATGCTGCCAAACTGAGCATTCAGCTGCTTTAGAAAGTAATTTTGTTTCTATTAAACATAGGGGTAAAAATGGAGATGGAGTCAACACTAAGCGAATAGTTCTATCAATAAGACCATCATAAACAGGAACTTTACTACTGACTTGATATTACCAAAACTGTAGCTGAGTGTAGTCTATAGTCAAAAAGAAAACTCAAGAAATTAATAAAAAGACAACAAAGAGAGATAAAATATTCATATAACACAAAAAATAAAAGCCACGTAATTCATGAAAGAGCAGGAAATATCTTTGTACAGATTCAGCAATTTCCAGAACTGAACTTATTCAATTTTAAATTTAAATTGACTATACAAATTTCAGATAAAATAGGACAAAACGATGTAGTTGCAATTGAATTCCGTACTATTGAATTACCATTTCAATATATTTCGACTTGAAGTGGAATTACTATTGTAATTTTGGAGATATTGTGAAGTATATTTCATAGTCATCCTGCATAGATGAGGCAATTGCATAAACCCGTTAAGTAATACGTGAGAGTGTTTTAGTGCTTTCATGATTTTACTGTATTTTGACTGACAAGGTGGTATGATTTAGTAGGTTTTAATTCTCGATCAGTTAACAAATTTACATTTAGCAAATTGTCAGACAACTAGTTTCTAGTGTAACCACTTTACTCAAAGCTGTATTTTCCTGCTACTATTCTTTGAAAACGCTACTTGGGCCAATCAGATATTTTCCAATAATTTCTTCTGCACACATTTTCCAGTAAACTCCGTCTAGGAATAGCAGCCGTAAATGCTGAAATGCCGTCGTCGGTGAACTAGAATAGCACGTTGACAAAACTGATTAAATACAGACGGGAGGTCGGCAGCCTGCGGTGTTTACTTCAGGCTCTCCTAGCATTCGATGAGCATCTGCGACATGTTGGTACACTGCGTATAGGATTTTGTTGGAAATCCTTTATGCAACAGTAATAACAAGCTATCGAAGACGATTGATCTCGAGTGCAAGATTTCATGAAATATTCCAGGGATCTCACGCAGCAGTAACTTGGAATGAAGCGTCAGGGCAAAGCAACCTGGAAATTTATGATATCAAACCAAATAAAATGGGCACTAAACCTGCCATTCGGACTCAGTTTCTTTTGAAGGCGTTTTTGGCAAAATAAATCAAAAGAAAATGGCATGGAAGTAGATACACAAACAAGATAGCCGATGAATGAAAAAATATATCGATAGTTTTTACTATTGTAGCTACTGTTAGGTAGCGTAGTTCCCATTTCATATCCTTGAAATCTTGGGCGGGGAATCAATCATTTTCAATCACTGTCGCAGGAACTTCCGGGTGTAACGTCATCCTAGTTCTCCAAACTGAGGTTACCTAATCAATTACTACTTGTAATGCTTTCCACTGCAGTTTTGATAGATATGTTTGTTTCATACCGTTAGACCTCGAGTGAAATGTTTTGCAGTATAAAGTTAAGGTGTGCTTTTCTTATAATGGATATCAGAATGATTTTGAGGTTGCTTAAAATAGAGTTGTAGTAATTGACGTCTGATATAATTTGCGTATTTACGTATAATTAATTTTATTATTATAGTAAAACACATTTTCTATTTTAAAATGCATTACTAATCTAATTTCCATATTATAAGTTAAATAAAAAGAGAACTATAACTTGCTTACAAAAATAAATTAGTTCTGTCCTATATTACCATTATTTTTCTCGTCACTCATCTCTCTTGATATACATTTTTGTGTAATGAAAATTGTTTGCGTTTAATTACCACGCGAAAGAGCCCAGAAAATCAGAGCAGAAAGTCATAAATGTGAAAACTTAGGCAACCTGTCCAGCCCTACTAGCGATGTACCGCTACGAGAAAGCTAGTGACTATTGTCATAAAATGGATAATTAGTGTCACGAGTGATCGATTGCATGTGCGACAGCAATGTAAAAAGGGCGCACCTTAGAACTCAAACTTTAGGTCAGTGCATGTGCATGCGAGCGAAAACAAATGTTTCAACATGGAACATGGAGAGTAAACGTGTCCAAAAGAGAACAAAAAACGTTCTCCCTCGTTGATTAATAAGATATGGTAGAAAAATGGGATGATCACTCTTTTCTTAGAACTATATGGAAAGATGCTTGAATATATAGTAGGAGGACAGAGACTATTCGAGACGGATATTATCTGACTCAAATAATTAAGAAATGGTGAACCACAAACAACGACTAAACGCATTTGCCATTTGTAAATCTGTCCAAGGTTTACAACACTGTCAAATTTGAAAAGGACTTTTTTGTCACGGCCAAGTAAGTTACGGCACGACACCATTTTTTGCTTGAGTGGTGGAAGGCGGGGATGTCTGAAGTCTTCTTGCGAAGCCTTCGCATCAGTCAGCAGTACGATGAAATAGCTAGATGTGCACCCTTTGTCGTTGCCAGCTTTGTTAACATTCTTACTGCAGAAGCACACGCCTCTTCTCTTTGAGGATATTTTAGGCATGCAGACCCTATGCTTGCCAGAGCCAGATTGGGAAACATAATGTGCCATCGAAGTTGCTGGGCTTTGAAGCTGGATTTTCTGGCGCGAAACCAGAGACTCGCACCTATAAGTCATCTCCACTGCATCTGGAGGAGGTTACACTATCTAAAATTTTGAAAAGACATTTTGTGCTCAGTTCAGGGAATAACCCGAACGGTTTCTTCAGTAGTGCTCGTTCCTGGCCGTTGCTGACGGCTTTTCTTTTCAATAGCTTCTCATCCTTCCAACTGGGCAAGAAATTTTCTCTCTCTTTGGTTAGAAGTTTGTTGATAATACGATTCGCATCGGGCGGTTGCACCATTTGCCCGCTCATCATGCTACTGACTGATTGATGCGAAGGCTCAGCAATGGCGCTGAGAAGTTGCTAGACTCCAGACATCACCGCCTTTAATCCTTCAAGCATACAGTGCTGTGTTAATCTCGGAAACCTCTTTGAGGCGCTTCAATAATCATGCTATTTTTGCGTTTATAACGGAAGGAGAGTTTGTAGTTTGGCGAAATTCCCAAAAAAATTAGCATGGATACAGCACTGTACGGCAACTTACCTGGCCATGAGAAACATAGTCTAATTTAAACTTGATTTTATTTATTGTTTGAGGCTTTCCCGGTTACTCGAATAAATGGTTTATTGCTCATTCCTTATTTTATATATTTGCAATAAATAAACGTTTTGCTCCGGTGAACATGAAAGAAACTTAGATCAGGGTGTCGGTTCCTAAAATTAAGGAAAACTTTTTATGACAACTAACTCATTGTATGACATTTTAACGCGGGTGTTACGGCAAATGCAGAATTTCGATCTGACGTTTAGATAACCTCTGAATTTGACTCAGTAAACTAGATGATCTGCAAGTGCGAAAACAGCGTAAAATTGAATTTTAAAGCACCAAAATGGCAAACAAGCATCAAGTAAATACGATTAATACTGTGACGTAGTAACTACTAAGCTCGTTTTGTTTCTAGTATGACGTGGAAACGCACGCGCGATTGTTTTTTGTTCTGCATCTGGCTAAAACTGAAAAATGCCGCGTCATCTTGCACCCTCAAAGCACGCTATCTAAATTTCTCGACAACGGAGAGACCTGGACAACTGGAACCTGGTGCTACACCTCGTAGACAGTCCTGAAAAGGGCTGCTTCGTAGACGGGATACTTTTTCTGGGGACGCTTGGTCAATGGTAATTACTGTAGTTGGTTCCTGCTCCGAAACTCTGTATACAGATACTCAGGAGGAACGGCTCTATACACTGGACACAAAATTCTTACTGGCCGATGCTGCTCCCATATGAAAATGAGCCCTCGAAGTTACTCGCACTTGGACGAATCTTGCTGTTGGCTAAACTGCTACTTTCGGACTTCTTAACACTTGGCAAGCTATACCCACAGATGCCCTGCACACTGGCGAATAATTTTACACCCAACTGGTATTAAAAAAGACTTTTTATTTATAATTTTAAGCAATAAAATATAGAACTCAATCTGGTCATTCTAACAAAAGACTGCACTGAGCAACTAGATTTTCAATTTTTATAAAAGAAATTAGGATTGATAACATCTTTGACCCTATGGACTACAGTGTTGATGTAATTTCTTTGTATAACTACTAAACTTGTATTTTTCTTGAAATAAATGTCACCACACTTTGCTCTGCTTTTAAATCACTTTGGTTTATAATGCACTAATACTCTCGGAGTTCCTTTGGCATCTCACTAATTCTCTTTCGATCGGTTGCCATCAATTTTTCCTTTGCTCTTTGCGATAGTTATTTTGCTCGCACTGTTTCGTTTTGCTTTCAGCTAATTTGCCCTTTGCTGGCTTACACTTTTAATACATAACGCTCATATTCTTTCTATAGTTAAAAAATCATTCTGTATCTTTTATTCACATTATGTCTGACATTAATAAGCTCAAATCCGTCAGTTGTAAATTAAATTTCTTGGCCCTTCCGAACATTTATCATATGCATTTATTAATGTACAGTACTGATTACCTTGCAATAAATAAAATATTCAACTCTGCGATGATTTTGACCTTATACATTTAGTTAATTAGGCAATCAGAATTGCTGTGGGCAGTAAACCATTACAATATATCACATTCCTTGTTCTTGCGGCTCGAGTTACATTAGACAGACTGATCGTTCCATTGATTTAAGACTTCAAGAACATAAAGGCGATTGCAAACACAAACGCATCACAAAATCGGCCGTAGCTGAGCATACATTTTCAAATGGGCACACCTTAGAATATGAGCTTTACAGAGGACTTGCCAGAATATCTCACTACTTTTCATGACTGATACATGAAGCCATAGAAATACGTAGAAAAACATCAAAATAATATAAACAGGAAAAATGATTTTAAGCTGAGTAAAACGTGAACTCCTGTGCTACACGATCTAAAGCATTACATCCACTGTTTGTCATACGGTCACACCCTACGGATTACGTTGCACTTGAATGACCAATCAGTGCTACGTTGCTTCGAACGGCTGGCGCAAAGGATTATAAATTGCTGCACACCGACCTTCAGTTCTTAGTGCGACTTTCACTCTGATAATTCAAGCTGCAAGTTATTGCGCAACGGTAGTTAATATGGGTGCACAAACAGGAATAAGGCAAAATATAGCTAAGTATCCTCGCTCTTAAAATACTCAAAGAACACGAGCCACCAAAGAGCATGGCCATCGCGTGGATCCGTGCTCGAGTTCAAAAGAGAATGCTGGGTGTTTATCCACAAAGACTACTCCGGTCTAAGCCGAAATTTTATGTTAACAATTAGATTTACTCAGGTATGTTAGTATGGTCATGTAGAGCAAATTCCGGCCGAAATAATTCGCAATAAATTATGATAATGAACTTTCAGCGATTGGCGCAAACGAGGACGACCAAAATGCTAATGAATTTAGAGCATTTAAAAAATCATGTCTTACGAAATTAGAATGTTGGAGATTGAAACGACAGACACTAAATCAAGAATGGGAACGGAGGGCCATAGAGAAATACTATTAAGCCAACTATTATTTCTATAAACGTAAACATCCCAGTATATTTATTAACATCCTGCCCTACCAGTAGTAATAGAACAATAAGAAATATAAAGTATAGCAAGTTTTTAAAACAAGAAGATGCTTGGTGCCGATGAACGTGAAGTCCCAGAGAGCACAAATTGAAAACTCGACAAGCTGCCAGGAGAATGGAAGGTAGCAGTAATATGTCCCATTCATGAAACAAGAGAAGAGTTGAAATACTAGAACTACAGAGCCATGGCCCTGTACATATCATGTACAGAGTTTTATCAAACATAATAGAAAAAGAAACGAGCATTTAAGAAAACCGAAATTCAACGAAGACTTGACTCTGTTTAACAATAACTTTAATACCAATTTAAAATTTTTAGAGTTTGTAACGTGTCCACTTGATCTAATACTTTGAAAGATAAATTTTTCTATCTCTTGTACTTATATTAGGTCAGTGGCTTGATTATTTCTACAAAGTTGTGGTTCTGGGAGCCCCTTTGTTTGTTGTTACTTATCTGCTACCCAATCTGTTAATGCTACGACCTGCTATTAGAAAAGTCATCATTGCAAAGTCAACCATTTAGTTTGTTCGCCTTTCACAATTTAAAGTTAAAGAATAAAATAAGAAGCAATCTACATCGAGGCAGTATTACTACAGTAATATCAAGTTTCGCAGAGCTACAATACTTTGCCCCGGTTTAGTTAATTTCTAGATGAGGTCTCAAGGAAATAGTTCTTAACTACTAAACATGTGGGTGCTAGTTTCAGTACGACAACACAAGATTTAATTAACTCTTTAAAAGCCCAATGCCAGTAAAAGTACCATACAAGAGCGGTACATGTGAATAACTTCAAAAGGTAAAATAAACTTGGGATTCAATTAAATAATTTAGCAACAAATTGTTATATAAATATCATCGGGTTCGTTGGATTCAGGACGAACCCAGAGTTTAAGTTATTAATATATAAATTACTACAAACAATTCAATAAACCAACTAGTATACAGGGATTATGCAAGCAAAATGGGACTAGCTTTATTAAAGGCACTCGGAATCAGCTAGGAAAAGTAACATGTATTTGAAATAATTATTATCAATCACTCAAATTCGGTTACCCAAGATTATCCGTCTACTATTCATGACAAATAGAAAATATCACAAAAATTTGGAACTACACAAAGGAAACGAAATTGGTAAACAATGTTAGTTACATTGAACTTAGGGTCTACAATAGGTAACCGCATAATAGACGTGATTTTACAAGCTATTTGGTTTTAATCGCAGCGGAAAGCACAAGGTGGGTGCTTGCGGCTCTGGTACAAAGCAAATTTGAATAAAGTACCTCTAATCTACGCTTGTTAATCACACGAGTCGGAGAAGTCGCAATACGAGCAGAAAGAATTAGTACTACCTGGTGGTATGGTTTTCATAGTGTGTTATGTGTAGCCTAATAAACAGGGGACACCAATGGATGGTTTTTCAGTATTAGAAGAATGTTGAGATACTATGAAGACTATTAGGGGGTCACTGGGGAAAAAGTCTAAAATGATTATAAAAGAACATGTGAAGGTACAGCGATAGTATTTGATATTTTGGGCAACTAATAGGCACTTTCACATCCAAAATACCATAAAATCCTGATTCTATCAGATAGCTGCAGCACTCACCAAATCATAACACCAAATCTGGACCTGAAAACTGGCTTTATGGATAAAGTATCACAAGCAACCCCTAAACATTTCTCTACTCCCATTGAACCTTTTCAAAAAAGGAATATCAATTGCAAATCCTTCTACGACATAACACCATAGACAACCTACGTGCCCCTTTTCATCGGGTAATTCAACAAACCACATCAGAAGCATAGGGGAGTCAAAATACAACGAGAGCGATTTAAAACATAGAAGTAGCTTTGAACCACATAAAAAATAACAGAGAAGTTCAGGGTAACGATCAGGGCAAAATCCTAACAACAAATGGAAAAAGAAAATTACTAACACAAATTTGCGACTAACGGTCACTTCTCACAAATTTGAAAACACTACAGCGGTTGGTATAACTGGTTTATTTTAAATACTTTCGAGCTAAGTACGAAATTTAAAAACCATAATGAACCATACATCCCTAAAATGTAGTTTTAGTACTAAGCTTATCTTAACTATCCATCAAGGGACTTGGGAATGCGATGGTGGGGTAATAGATAAGCATCTACTATATCATTGGTTATTTGCTCGATTTCGCTGATATGAATCAGAGAGTTTCTATACCTCTTCAGACTGATGCAGGTAATGAGAAATCAAAGCAATGTTGGTGATTAAGTCTCTAGATTAGACACATACGTCTACATTGGAATTTATCGGTCGACGCTTGTTTTGAGGTGAAAAGCAGCGAATTAATCTACATGAGTGTGTGTGTTCATTAAATGTAATTTATGTACGTTGTATTATAAAAATCCTGTATTTTCTATTTAATTTTGTGTACCATATACGTCAGTTCTGACCGCGTCGCAATGGTGGAACGAATCTCGCAGTTAAAACATCAAAATAATAAAAATCCAAATGCACTCTGGCTTGGTAGGTTCCTAGTAGATACTGTTGTTAAACTACTATATACATATTTTGCAAAACCATCCACAATATTGAAACGCATTTCAAAGCAACTGTATTTACATTGCTCAATTGTATTTCTGGCGCTTTAAGAATTACATTACTGGATGAGAACTGAGCAATTCTAAAGGTAGCTTTAATTACATTTTTTCTATAGACCAATTCAGTATATCTTTGACATTATTTATCCCTTCGAAAGTAATTGCATGTGGTAACATGAAAGAATGTTCATTAAGGAGTTTCGAATTACTTTTTGTTGTTGCAAAAACAAAATCTCTTGGGACTAAGGGCAATTGTTCCGTTATTTATTGTCATGTTCTATATTCAAGATAAATTATTCAAGAAGTTGGACAATAACTTCAAATGCCTTGGGAGTTGTCCACGTAACACGACTTTTGTACTTTATCATCGAACTCACGAAACGACTGTTTAACGTAGCTTGCCATTTCGAAAAGAAATGAGAAATTATAAATTTTTGTTATTTATTCAACTGTGTTGGCCTCAGTTATATTATTTTATAGACGTTGCATAACCTTATATAACTAATATCAAGCAGTGATATTTCTCAAATATTAAAAAGAATCAGGGCCGTTATTGTTGCTAGTCTGCTAATAAGTAACACTCTTAATACTTGCAGCTCTCTAGATTATTTGAGCGTTACTGTTGCATGAATTTTTATAATTGCCATGAGTGAACAAATTACTGCATGTAATCTTTCTTTCTAGAAAGATCAGCGGTGTTAACAACTTATTCGGTCTGATTAAGCTACAGAGGTATGTTACTCTGTGTGTAGTAATTTAATGTCAGCTAGTGCGATGTCTGTTTAGTTCCCTTCTGTTACTGTTTCCATGGCATCGTTACTTGTGAACGTTTTCAGCACCAACTGCCAGATGACACAACCTAGAAATACAGTTACTTTGGTATGAAACCAAGCTACCACGATATAGTAGAAATGTTAATCTAAAATTTATAAATTGGCTGCAAATCAATTGGTATGTTAACATAAATGCTTTGTGTACAGGTATAGATTATCTAAACCAGAAAAAAGTGATTTAGTAAATCGTTATTGTGCATTTGTATATAGATCTCTGGAAGGTGAGTTTAAATCGTTACTTTTGTGTTTAAGAATATTACAGAAATCGCAATGACTTCCATGGAAACCTTTGCGGAGCTTAAGTAATCGACCATGTTGCTAAGAAGTAAGTATCTAAAACATTCCTAAGCCAACTTAATACTTATCAAAGTACACGTTTATACCACCCTATATAAATACGGGACTTGCATGTTAAATCTTTTACTGTCCAATTACTGTATAAAGATTTTGGTAAACAACATAGTAGTTTGCCTCAGAAGTAATTTTCCAGTAGGTATACTGTTCGCACTCATGATATTACAAATTGTTTAGCCATGTGGAATATAATCTATATAGGGTTGAGCTCCTTATTACTTAAGATTGCAACCCAATGTATACAGATACCCAATATTTATCTAAATATTGAACCTTCATGATATTAAAGAAACTGCTAGCTAATTTTGTCAGCTGTAACTTTAAATATAAGGGAATATCTACATTATTTTTGTCTATAGTGTAGAAATGCAAATGCAGAATTATTCACTGCAGCTTTATTAACTGAATTCCAAAGATTTGGTAATGGGAGCTCTGATCAATATGCCTTACAGTTAAATATCGAGTATCTGTGTTGCTATGACATGTGTACGTTGGTTTGCAGTCTCAGGAAGTAAGGGGCTTGACGTTACATGGCTTACCCTGTACATGTAACCCCATTAAAATTGGCCACTATTTTGTAACAGGCAAAGTCAAATTGATATTTGAAACCCCGCTGCATTTTACTAACAGCTTCTGGTTGAATTAAATTAATTTCAGGCAATTACACTTTGAATAGTGAAAAAGTGTAGCAGCTCCCTCTTTTTGAGTACTTTAACAACGTTAAAGATGATTAAAAAAATGTTGGTAACAAAATTTGGACCAATGACAGTTCCGTAGCTTACTTTTTGAGCTAACAGAATCAGAATAATACTAGAAGTTCTCTCAGTTGAATCTCACTGAAAACTTACAAAAATCTATGTTATTAATATCATATCAAATAATTATTAAAAAATTATTAGATATTTTTGTTATATTCATAAATTGTTGGAATTTTGTCACTAAATACCATTAGCACAATTCTGGCAGCAACAGGGAAAAAAAGGTGCTATTTATTGTACATGAAAATATTTCAATTATAGAGTTCAACATTTTATTCCCTTCCAAATTCCTTGTAAAAGGTGTGTGTTAAAAATATAAGTCTTCATGTTTTTATTCTACAAATGAATCATAAACGCTTAATCTACCTAATTTTAAATTGTATATACTGAGATTGTTCTGTGCTTCGGCCACTAATATTAATTGGATAATTTCACTAAAAGGTGAGAATAGTAACCTTTGTTGGGACTTTATAGCTCAATAATAATACATTCTTTATTAAAGTCATATTATTTGGCTTATAAATAATAAATGAAGCTAAAACTAGGAATCTTAATTTATAATAGGACTAAAATTACACAATTCGTTTCTATGGTAAAGTGACCGTAAGCCACTTTGTTTCCGTTCATTTTCATAACTTGATATGTAATTCATCGAAGTACCCAAGGCATGTACAAACAGAAGGATGACCTGAGAGAACGGAACATCAATAATGTACAATACAATTAAGAAAACAAGATGTTCAGTTTGAATTTGAATGGATAAATTAAGTGTTAAAAAAGTGTGAATTAAATAAAGCACGATTAGACTTAATGAGAAGGTGTAACTAAGGGGGATAGTGTATAAGGGTGTAAACACCGTATAGGGCCGTATTCAGGTTCAATATGATAAATGGATAGTAAAAGAAAATAAAATATTAAAGAGAAAATCTGGAAATACGTCGATTGAAGAAATTATCACACTTGAATGAAACAAAATACCTGAGCATAAGTATAAAATTCAAGCACAGACAAAACCACAAGATGATATAGATAACCCCAGGTGGCAAATATTTTTCATCTCCAAAAAAAAATGGAAGACGTCGATAAGTGACGTCTGAACCTATTATGGAGCGAATGGAGGTAAATTAAAACAAAGAATTGGTAATATAAATAAATCGACCTAACAGAAAGTTAAATAGAAAAGCATTGAGAAAGTATGGTGTTACAAAGAAGTATAGAGACTCAATATATAGATCGTTACAGGCAAGGCAGAACTACAAAAATGTAAACGAAGGATGGAAAGACATAAAAAAGCAATAATTACAGCGGTAAGATGAATAATAATTGGCAATCGAAGAGCAAAAAAAAAATGAATGGTCTGATGATGCGTGCCTGGAAACCGCAAGCAATAAAAACACAGCGAGACTAAAGGTTATGCAAGATAGAAATGAAAAGACAAGTGAAGTGTACATCAATTGCAAAAAAATAACTAGATTATGTTAGACAATTCTATAAAGAGGTAAGAAGAAAAAAAGGAAACCGTAAAACAAAAGAATCACTAAATGAAGATGGCGCAAGCAGCGTGATATGTGAAGGTAAAGACCGGTCCATTAGAAGGACAAAATTACCAAATGAAGGAACCAGGAAGTTAAAGAAGTAATAGTAAAATTGAAAGACGACAAAGCAGCAGAGTAGGATGTTGGAGTGAGGAACGAATACCAACATAGTGGATAAATGAAATCGTAGTGATACTACACAAGGGAGGAGACAAGGGAGTATGTGCGAACTATAGAAGCATAACACTTCTGAGACATATGTATATAAGGTGATAGGGAGTATACTATATAACAGACTGGGTAAGTATGCCATAACTAATCTAGGAGAGTACCAACATGGATTTCCACAAAACGTGGATACAATTGATGCCATCTTTACATTGCGACATCCAGCCGGAAAAAGCTACGGGTATGCTACTGACCTCTACAATTTTTTATTGAATTGTAAGAATGCTTTTGATAGAATTAACAGAACAAAAATAGTGCAAACACTGAGGAAGCTCAAAGTACCAGACAAGTTAATACATTTAATAAAAGTTACCTTGAATGATAACAAGATAAAGGTCAGGACTCAGGATGGATTCTTCGAAGAAGAGGTTTCTAAAATTTTCAAAAATAATGTAAACGGGAGATAAGCTCTAAAAATAAATAAAAATACGTTGGAAGAAGTTGATTGTTTTAACCATCGTGGCTCGCTGATATAATCAGGAAATCACATAGAATAAACAATTTAAAAACCGCATTAACCTGGGATGCTGGTGTTACTATACTCTTAAACATCTTCTAACCAATAAAACACTCGGATTCACATCAAAGATAAGAATATATAAAGCGGTAATGAGACCAGTAATAACATATGCAGCGCTCTAATTAAACTAATAGAGAACAAATTCCACTGAGGTCTAACTAGCTTGAGGGTATTTCCCGATTGAGAATGCCAAATCAGGCAAGAATTCACCAATAAGGTTAAGAAGCCACCTAAATAGGTAAGTTACTAAGGAACGTACAAAGGAATGCAGCTCTTGCATGTGGAGTTTTAATGTGCAGAAGTGAACCTGAATGTGTAAATTAGTAAAATTTGTTAAGAGGTGCTACGTTTGGAACTGGAAATGGTAGGGTAAAGATCCTAGTTTTGACCATCTTAAACAATTTTCTAGGTTTGTGCGTCTATAATATATAGTATAATTTAACTTTACGGCTGTTTGTTGTATTCACTGTCTTCCTTGAAGTCTCTACTTTAATGAAAGAAGAATAATTGACTTTTTCTACAAAAATTGTAACATCATTTTATAACAATTTCGCTGGTTTTTGGCCACTTTTACCCTAGTAGTGGCCAACAATAGATTTAGTTTTGGCCATGTTGCTAGATATATTATGAAAAGGCAGGCGATATGCAAAAATACATTTATTTTCTGTCGAACTAGTTACATGACGAAACAAAATAATATATAGGTAGGTACTTACCTATGAATAAAACGATAATAATAAAAAAATCAAAAGATTATCCTAGCTATGGTCGAATAATAAGAGAGCAGTTAAGCAGACTAACTCAAAACAATATTACTTCTTGATATTTTTCCACTTCAGGGACCATAAATGCACTTCGTGTATTTTTTTTTCTTGGAATTGTAATAATTTCCCTAATGTCTTTCATGTCATTCCAATCTCGCATTCCACTTCTAGTCATAGCAGACACCAAGAACTTTCCTTTGCTTTCTCTTTTCTCTTAAAGGTATCCTGTATGATACTGTTTTGATGCAATATATATTATATAGCAGCTAATTTTTAGCCAAGGGTAATAACTAATAACTAGACAATTAATACAAAGGAATTGCAAATATTAAATTTTATTTAATTAATTATGAACTGTATGCATTTTCAAAATTTGACGAAAGTGAAAACATATTTTAACATGCTGCTCTGTAATAAAAATGTAAAGACAGTAGCAAAATGGCATTAAACATTAAAACGTCAAAACTTGTTGTTTAAAGACAAACTAGAATATTTCTAATTCAGGAAAAAATATACGCTGGCTATAAGAACACTTACCTATATAGGAAATATAACTTCAATCAGTTCCTGCGCAGATAACACATGTGAAATGATTACACGATTATTTAAAAACGATATTTCATCTACAATAAATCTCTTTAAAATTCTTATACTGATGAGTATCACTCACATTATTCCAGGATAAATAGGTACGTTAATTTATTTAAAAAATACTAGAATTGCACACCAGCGAAAAGCAACCAGAATGTGGATCAACTAGAAAGGAGTGAAAAGATGTGTTAGCTCAAGCAATCAAAATATGTTCGAGCCGGACATTTGGGCGCAGCTGTTTGGACGCGGTCGTTTGGGCGCGGCCGTTTGGGCGCGAAGACAATTGGGCGCAGGGCCACTTGGGCCCGAGACATTTGGGCGAAAGGAAATTAATTAAAGTATATTAGTATTAGCTAGTTGTACTATTAATAGGTCTGAAAATTTATTTTAAATAACGAAAAATACCTAAAGCACGTCCAAGGAGGTAACGGGCGGCAAAAATTTAGTATAGAAGTATTAATTGTCGAAAATTAGAATTTTATTAATACAAGTAGGTTCGACGAAAACAAGTTACAAATTTTAACTTTCCGGTAAATACTAACAAATCTTTTGCGGAGATTTATTACATTAAAATGATAAGAAACAAAGAATAAATGAATAGAGATTGGGTACAAAGAGAGCTAGCGATGAACCATCCAACCATATGGAGATTCATCGACAGCCTGAAAACTGTTCAACGTTACTTGCGCGAAATTAGCCCACTACACAAAAAACAAAAATGTATCCAGGCTGATAGAAGAACAAAGAATTTGATTGAAGGTTATAATAATCAATATAATCATCAAACAATAGGAACATTGTAAAATTTTTAAGAGGCTTTTCGTATAATTATGAAATGAATGCGTTATTGTTAAGTTTTATCAATATTATCATTATAAACAAAACCCGAAGTCGACTAGTTTCGGTCCAAACAGAATACATATTAGAAACATATTAAATATTTGAAGCATCAGTTAATTAAATATAGCATAGTATTATTCATTTACTAGTACAATAAATGTATTTCTATTTAAAATTATTTTCAACGCATATCCATTTTCATCTTTATTTCAATTCAGAATTATTATTTCATATCTAACATACTGCTTTTATATGTATTCAGACTTATTTCAAAACTTATCTAATATACTGCCTTCTATATTTCTATTCGGATTTATTTCATAATTTATCTAATATAGGTACCACCATCTTATTTAAAATTAATATCATAACGGTTTCAATAAATAATTGGATTATTCTTTGAATATTGTTTGATTAATTAGATTAACTTCTCAGGATAAATAATAATGATTCAATAAACGTTTGTTCATTTATGCCAAATTTAAATTACTCACACTTAATGTGTTCCTAAATCCCAAGAAAGACCCTTTCTCGCGCCCAAGTGTCCCCGCGACCAAACGGCGGCGCCCAGACGGCCGCGCTCTAATGTCCTAGACCGAAAATATGTAGTATATAAGTTAATTGAAATTATGTTTATTTTTGTTTAAATTTTTAATTAAATGGGAAATAGTAGTGCGCTTAGAATTATAATTATGTTTTGAATAAATAGGTAATTAGAATTTTTTAAATATATTTACCTGTATTTCTTAATCTCTGCCACTAATCTAGCATAAATACATGTTCAAAGTTTCCTGGTAAGTCTACACCTAAAAGAGAATTGCTATGTACTTTAATAGTGAATTCGATATTTTCCTTAAGTAGACTACGTGTGTCTGTCTGCAACTAATGTTTTAATAGGATTTTGTTGCAAGGAAAAATTAATAATAACAATGTGAAAAACATATGTCATTGTTATTGTAGCTAATACCGGCCAAATAACAAAAATTGGATTTTATTAACCATGATGAATGGTTTACTAATTGAACTTATAACACACTTCTAAAAGAGTTTAAAATTTGATATAATTAAAACCTAAACTTGTTTACCTGCTTCTCTTAAATAATTGCCCATCCAGAAACTAATTCCAAACTATATTTTCATTTAGTGAGGCAACCTTTTTATGCGGCCCAGCTTCAAGATTATTTTTATATCATACAATTGATGTCGATCGTAACAATTTTCAGTACAGTCCTTACAGTCCAAATATTTTGAATACCAGACGTCATGCTTTTCGGACACATTGTACATGTTTCACTTTCTATCAATATTTACTCCTAGCTCTCCCTAACTCAATTACGGTTCGGTTGATTTGCTCTGAAAGTACTCATGCTAGCGAAAGAAACATTTCATTATTTACTTCTGTTTGATCTTGATATGTTTCTGTACCTGCACAATAAAATGGCTGGAAATCGTTTCCTCTGAACGGCAACGTATTCAATCTTAAAAGGAAGCTGGTTTTCGGACTAAAGATGGAATGATATTGAATACTTTAAAATGAAGACAGAGTTGTGCAGGATCAGACAGATTATGTTTGAAAGGAGCATTATTGCAACAATTGCATGTGTTCGTAAACTTTTATTTTTTATTGTCACCCTAACTTCATTATTTTTAATAGTAATTTTTGTATGTCCTACGATTATGTCCACATTGTGTCATTTGTATTGTAGGCACACAGATTTCGGTTCCAAGCTACCTATTTTTTTCCTGAAGCTAAATTTCTCAGACATGCAATCAAGAATAAACATGATGTTCGATATTACAATACTTACAGGGAGATTTTCGGCTCCCGACGGCGTTCCCTCGTAGTGTCTAGTAGAGTACTGGGCTCAGGAATAATCTTCAGGTAAACCGCAAATGATGTACCTGTAAGATCATGAGATACGGATGCTTGCGTATCTAGTGTCTATTAGCCTAATGCTAACTAGACCAATGAGTTACAACTCATGTCAGTGTGATACGCACTTGTGGTTGCCGGTCCAGCAAAAGACCGAAACCACAAGGTAGCAAGGTAGTTGAGAAAACTGAGCATGCCAAGCTATCCAGATCAACTTTCTAGATCACTTATAATTACTTATCAAATCAAGGATTATTGATTATCTTCCCGGATAATCACTAACCCTGTCACGTAGTGCACTAAAGCGGTACCAATTGAGCACCAATCCAACAGCAAAACACTGAGGAACGACCCAAACAACAAAGCTCTCTACAATGAAGCAGTGTTCAACTCGGCTGCAGAGTAAAACCACATACAACCTCCATTGAAAGGCGACTCAACCATTAGTACTTTTTACATCGGTCCTTGCACGATATCGGTCGTTAACTGACCGCCCAGCCCTTGAAATTTTAAAGCTACCTCCTCGTCTCTTAAAATAACGGTTTAATTCTTGAAATATTTGGAACGCATTCTATTTCAGTGGTTGACTTAGTCAAAGACCCATAACCATACGAATACTGATAAACGATAGAATATTTACAAACAACTCGAAGGATCTAAAAGTAAATGTTACAACAGTATTAACAATAAAACACATTGAGTTCTATTTATTACAAAACGTTCGGGTGACATACCAGCCATCGCCTTCGATATGCTTTGGTAGCGCAAGTCACCTGAACGTCAGCATAATTGCATATGTTTAATAAATAAAGCTTACTGAGCAGAAAGTAAGCACAGTCAGTTGTAACATCAATTAGATTTTACTTAAACAGGATCAGTGAGCAAACTAAGCACAAATTAATGCAATCAGATGGTCGAAATGATTATTTCTCAGAACGGCGAAAGAAGGTATTTGAGTAAGACCCTTCAAACAACAGTTTCCCGTTTTGTACAAAAAGCACTTCACTTTTTGCACCTTCAGCGCGTCCGCTGACCTGACAAATTAAATTACCTTCGCAGATAGTTAAAGAAATATTGGCGATTCTGCAAAAACGCTTCCGGGTTCAACGGCTGCTATTAATCAAGTCGGATTAAAATTGGCAAGGCGATCTTATAGGCAGCCCAAATAAATTTGAAGGATGCCCGAAAAAGTGAGGTGCTCGGCGCATCCTTTGTTGCGTTGACAAAAGACAAGTCATTAGCAAAGCGTGGATGGCATAGCCATAAATCCTGGATAAGGCGTCCGATGGCCCCCAATTCTTGCTGACGCCGTCATCCATCACTTCTTATATCGCGAAATTACTGCCACAATATGGTGGCCAAAAAATTATAAACACGCCGGAAGTGTTATGTCATCAGTTTCCTCCTCCTGAAAAATTAGCTACTAGCAGGAAATGTTTTTCAGATAGTGTTAAAAGTTGTATAGTAATATGTGCGAGCTCCAGGGGTTTAGCAGCAACCGAATTTTTATTACCGGGGGAATAGTAGAAGTGGGAAGCGGATATGAATTCTCTTTACGCTTGACATTGACAACTTTTTAGAAATCTTTTACATATCAACTCCAGAGTATTCAGCTTTCACAGTACAAACGTACGTCAGGATGAAGCAGTCAAGTAAAAAATTCAACAGCAAACGTTCGTGGAGCGATCACACTGAACATAAAGTCGATTTAAAATTATACTAGGAATTACTTAATGTTTTCAACCACAGAGCTATCAAAGATTAAAGTTGACTGAAGTCCTAAAGTCAGTTTCCGCGTAGATAGAAAAGGTTACCGTAAATAAAAAAAAAACACTCGTCTAACATATTGAACTGATTCTGGCTCTTACTTTTTGTTAACTATTAGTATATGATAATAATAGTAGATTATGTTATTAGGAGTAACAGTGATACTTTATGTGGCAAAGCTGACGTTTATTTAGCCGAACGTTAGTGAGGCAAATAATTCAGCTAAGCCACATAAAGTTACTTTGAGTCCGAATAACATATACTATTTTATCCGCAAACGTATTCAGGTAAATTTTATTAATATAAATTTAAAAAAAGAGGTTGCATCGGCCGGGAATCGAACCCAGGCCACCCGCGTGACAGGCGAGCACTGTACCCCTGCGCCAACCTCTGTTGTTCAAATAACGCGCTACTGTAATGATATACGAACATACTGAATCACCCGAGCTAATAGCACACGGCCACAGTAGCTGTCACACCATAAACCACGGCGACAGATGCTCCGATCCGCTGCTTAAAGGTTTATTTAAATTAAAACTTTTTCGTACTCTTTTTGAAAATAAAAGCCGGTCTACGATCTAAGTCTAACAATTAGCAAAATTTTAAGCCGTCATACAATTTAATCGGTCCAGTATCTTCGGAGGAGATAGCGAACAAACATAGAAAGAAAGAAAGAGAGCAACGATTTTGTGTGCTTAGGCAGATAAAGTACGCCAAAGTTGTTATTTTATCTGCTTAGACAGATAAAGTGACACTTTTACCTTGTCAATAAATACAAATAAGTTGACACTTTTGTGACGTTTGCGGATAAATTATATTTTTATCAATTTAAATTGCCCTGTTGATATTATTTGAATATTAATAGTTACTCTTTTTGCTAGCTCCTGAAAATTAGGGATGGATTCCTTTAATCTAGATTGCTTATTCTGAAATTTGATGTTCTGATTTAATTTTATCACTAGTCAAAAATAACTTCTGTCAAATTATATATCAAACGAATTTGAAAATTCAATGACAAATACCAGACCGTTACATTCGCCACATAACAATATCAAACGGTAAGTAATTCCTTTCTTTTAGGGCTTACCTAATACCTAAAATCACCCACATTTCACTCGAATCTATCGATGTCCTTGATCTTAACCAACTTGCTCTACTCTGCCAAGAACCACAATTGCTTCAGTCTTCAAACACAGCGAAAGCCTCCAATGACACCCAATATGTCAAAACTGCCTAGAATCAGGAACAGAAGCTCCCTCACAGCATGGACGCAAAACAGACCCCAGTTGTAGTCACCCAACTCCAACACTGCATCCAAAAATACTCCACTGACCAGCACCAAGAACCAATGCTCTCTCCCTCAGAACTCTCCTTTCGTACTAACAGCTCGATGCAATCCAAATTAACTGATATTCAATGTCAAATGTAATTCTTCAATTAACTTAACTTAGCATTTTTCTCTATTTATACTCCTTTTTAGATTAGTCCTGCTTTTAGTTTAGTTTTTCACCATATACATGCTATCTTCCTGCATTTTATATCTCATCCTCTTAAATTAAATTCTATTTCTATTTCACCACGCAAATTTAGTCTTAATATCAACCCTTCTTAATTTCCAAACTTTTTCCTTTTAAAAAATAGGGTTTATTTTATATTTTTAAATTATAGTAAATTAATTACAGTTTTACATTTTTAATATATGTTAAAACCTTCAAATTTCATAATTAGCTATTACATTATATTCGAATCTATCTGTTACTCAATTAGCCATATTTTATTCAATTATATATTCTATTTCCTTTTCTAATTACATACCCATTATTCATATTCCCAATTCATATTCTAATTGATCTCTATAATATTCAACTATTGTAATCCCTTAATCCTATTTTAAAATTGAATTTTATAACCCTGTATTCATATCATTACAATATATTGTATTTTCCTAATCTAATAAACTGTTGCGTTGATCTTTGACAAATATTCGTCGCTTGTAAATATTTGTCATGTAATGATAATTATCTACTTGCACAAATGTTTACAAATATTTGCCACGTTTCTGTTTCCCAATTTCTGTCGGTAAATATGGCACAAGTCAAAAGGACGACGAATATTTGCATAATTCATAAATTGATAAATAATGCTGTTTTTAATAGGGCACAAATCGTTTACAGCCTTTTGAAACGATAAATTTAATTTCGCAAGCAAAAGTACGATGTAACAGGAATATTCTACAGATTAATAAGAATAATTGATGAATTACAACATAACTAGTAGAGGGCTCAATGTGAACGTGTTTCTAAAGTTAAATTATTATTTGTAATAAAAAATGAATACAACAATTTCATAGTTCATACCATGTCTAAAGGGTAAAAACTTCATAAATTATTTCTATCATACAGCACTGACCTGTAGTTTTAAATGGCTCTTAGAGAACAACGAGCATTCAAATTAGACACATTTATATGCATAAATATGTCGTATTACATTGTGGAACCGTGCGTGCAGTTTCAAAAGTGCGAATATACGTGATCGGCGGACGATTCGGTCCGAGATTGGTTTCTTCAATCTCTCGTGGCCACAGCACACTGGAAAAGCCACCTACAAGTGGTACGTTATATTCCAAGCGCTGGTGGGATAAAGAGACTTGAAGAAGCTAAGTAGCACATTTCCAAGACAGTACTAAAGGTCAACACAATTTGCAACAAGCTCCAGTGGAGGTGGCAATTACCTATTGAAAGGCATTGAAATACATCACAGCAGGTCAGAGTTGGTTATGAGCATAACAGAACTTTCGTGGAAACACAGTAACCATTTTGAAAGCAAGAAATTATAAAACGTAGTCATATTTACTTGAATAACCATATATGGGCCAATTTTCGGCGGATGTCACTGCTCAAGCCTGTCAACCACAGATTCATACGGACATCAGCGAGATGATTTAATGCGGGAGTGGACTAAGATCATATCTCAGCAGAGGGCATATGCACGCGTGTAAATTTTAGAATAATTGAGAACTTTAAGCCATGAATTAATTAATATCTGAATTTCGCGTGCTTCAATGATATATTCCAGCATCTTATAGCATCCAACGTGGTTTTTAATAAATATCCGCGCCAATTTAGCATTTGTTTAGTAATGGACGGGCGATCTCATGATGATGCGTCGTTATATTACGAAATCACACCAAGCGGAAATCATCGACATAACCGAAAGCAACTGAAAAATCTGAGAACGTTAGAACGGCCATCAAAGCGAAAGAACGGGTTAAATTGACACTATGGCTTACACCATAGGTAGAATTAGAGCTGATAGGAAAAATTTTGGCTTCCAAATACGGGGCTAAGCTAATCCGTCGTCATAACGTGAAAGTGGTCTCCCAACAACGTCGCCGTTAAACCAAATCCACATAATTTTGAATACAAACTTGCACGAAACACATAAAAATTATGCAAATTAAGGTAACGTCTCAGCGCGTCTTAATCATTCAAAAATCGAGAAACGACGAAGCCTGAAATTAACAAGCTGAACGTATGCACTGTCGCCCTCGAGATGAAAATCTCTGCTCGTTAATTTAAAAATATACGTAAACGACTAGGCGTACGTTGATCCGTAACATAGTCTGAAATGACAATGCAATTTCTTATAATTATGGGAAATCCAGACCAAGCCGACCGGTATTTATTTTTCTTTTTAACTCTAGAAGGTTTGAATTTTTAGGTTGAAGGTGAACGAGATTTACGCTTATTTGGGCGTCAAGGTGGGCCCGTTGTGCTACCTCCAAGTCACGTATCTATTCCTAGGAAAACGGCGTTTATTGTATTTCAATGTTAAATGGTCATCAAGCTCAGTACCAATCCAGTGCACTGCGGAAAATGTTCCACCTATCCACGTACTCGAACCGAAAGCATATGTACTGCAAGCCGAGTATTCTACTCACTGCGGTACCAAGATAGTGTTCAGTGGAAGGTCTTTTCGAAAAAGTTAAATGTTCCTCTTGAACAAATTTTGGTGCATAATCAAAGCAAAGAGCCTCGAAGGTTTTATGTAAATTCACATGTTTCGGCTTTCAGACGAATTCCTGAAATCATAGCCATTCTCCTTAGAGAAAAATAACCACAGTGTCATGTTACGAACTTGTACTAGATTCATTCATGCAAAGGATTTGCAACAATAGTCAGTTCTCATAGTACAACATTGATACAATTGTGTGAATCCGTACGTAATTTTTTGATTTTTATTCTAAAATAACCAGTTAGTTTTGAACAATGGTAAATAGCTTGGCGATTTTGTTTTAGTAACTCACAGAGTTTCCACAAGACTTTTATAAAAACAAATCGGGTGGCTGGTTGGAGTTTCGGATTCGGATATTTTGTTTTTAAGGTGGAGTTTTTCATTTCTGTGGGGTAATTGGTTTTTACGTCACCTTGGTTCTCACTGATCTTGGTTTGGACAGTGAGGTTGGGTATTTTGGCCTTGTGAATGTAGTTTGCGATTAGGCTGAATGTTTGTGGTGATGTTGTTTTTTTGTCAGAGGTTCACGCCAGGCTAGTTGGTGGCAGGTGCTCCTTTTCCATCTAGTAGCCAAAATTAGTCTTGGTGCCTGAGCTTGAGGGTTCCTTTTATTTTCACCTAAATTTTGGGTTGGTGGTTCTTAGTGTTTGTGTACTTGGAGATATCCTGCACTGCTGTTTCCCATGTGTTCGCAAGTTACTTCTGTGTTTTAATCTATTGCAGCAGTTTTTTTAAGTTGCTTATGATGAATTGTCGGGGAAGGGGGAGGCTTGTGGGTTGCCTACACAAGTTTTTATGATTTTGGAATTTGCAATAGACATTCTCTTTCTAACTTACACTATACTAAAGAAGCCACTAACCTAACATAAGAAGAAAATGAAGAATTATATAACTTCAAGTTAGTGTTCTTTCTGGTTCCTAATTTTTGAATTTCTTGGAATGTTAACTTTACTTCGGATATTTAAGATACATTCTTTTGATAACCAAAACTAAACGGATTTATTATGAAAACCGTCAGTAATTAGGTGGAGATTTGGTATTATCATTGTGTAACGTTAGCCTCCGTGTCAAATTTACCTAAGGCACAACTAGTGTGCTCAAATTTTGAATTGAGCTTATTTCTGTTACAATCCTCACTCACATCTCCATAGCGTACAGATTTTTGTTAAGGTGATCCTATCAGCGATGCGCGGACGTAGCATAAACCGGTACGCAGTTCCTTCTTCATCCCTTTATAGAAATTACCCGATAACGAGGTGCTCGAAGAAGATAAAAGAAGAATGCGAAGTTATTTAAAATCACTTGCGTTTTGAGACCTGAACCAGATCCTAATCACCAGGTTCCTCCGGCGCCTGGGACCCGCTTTCCTCATTCCTCCTGACCTTTTTGACGACGGTGGACTTGGTTCTAATTTCGCTGGAAATTTTCTTTATTGCCATAGCATCTTATTAATTAACATAAATCACGATTTCCCAGGCCGCCGGCATACTCCAGGTGCCTCGACGTAGGCAAATTGGTCCGCCCGCCGTGAGTCCGAACCGACCGAAACTCTCCAGCGCTCACCGGCTATTCTACCTGCAAAGAACCGGACTTTGTAAAATGTAAAATGTCCAGTTTATATTATTTTGAATAGTCCAAACTTATTCACAAATGACATACTACGTCCAGCCAGGATTTATGCACTCGCCGTAAATAATCACCGGAACCCTAAACCACATGTTTCTATTGAATTTTTCCGTCCGTCAACTATAAATAACAAACGTTATCTTTGCCGAAGCCAATATAGTCTGTTTCAGATTTCTTTGTCCCAGTAGATCAGAGCTACAGATCATTCACGTCTACCGTCTTCGAACTCTTTTTAAGAGGATCCAGGGACAGCAACTAGGCCAAGCCAGCGTGCCAACGATCCAAAAACAACCCAACGCCGAACTAATACGCCGCAGAAATTTTATTTTATAATATTTATGTACATAATATTTTCATTAGTTAAAAATTTATTTGTATATACTTAAATACATTATACAATTTATTCCAACACTGTGTTATTCTCGAAACGTCGTGCGGTAAACACCCGAGACAGTGGAAAAAGTCCGATACAAGGTCTCATAATAGACCACTGTCAAAAATGACATCATTCAGAGAAAAAACTGTGTTATTCCTGTATTTTATATATTTGAGTAGAACGGAACCTGGGCAGCTGAGCTTTACCCAGTTATAAACTAAATTAATAGAATTTTGGTCAAGTTTAAATAAGCACCCTTCGCAGGGATTTAGAATTAAATTTAAAAATTCTGGTACAAGCCAGAAACATTACAATTTGGTGAATTGCTGCACTCATCTGATCGAACTAGGAGTATATAGTATTTTGTAAATAGAACTACCTATTCGCCGCTCTACTTTCACGTGATCTAATGTTTTGTTTTATGCCTTTACTGAGTTACTCGTCCATACCTGTGCCATACCACCTTGTAGCATCGACACGATCTGTTGAAATGCGATAAATAGGCCCTTTTTGAGATTTTGTACACCCGATGAAGCCTCCTTGCGCATAACAAAAACTGCAAATTTTTTTATATATCAAGTTTCTCACTAAGCGGCTCTCATCTTAAATAGGCTTTTCCACTTTGTTTAACTAATACCGAGAATCTCTAATAAAACCAATATTTTTGTGTTTGCATAGTCCCAGTAGACTATGTATTCATTCCACCTTTTGCAATAAAAAATATAGGAATAATTTGCCATCTGGGTTTGTCTAACGAACGTAGTGTTATGTAGATAATAATAATTTCTTGCTAAATAGTTTCATTAAATTTCAAGTCTGTATTGTATATCGTGAATGTAGTGTTATTCACATACTACCCATATTTTTAATGTATTCACTCGAACCACCCATGTGTGGTGCTTTAACTGGCGCTAAATTATTAGTTGATTCGTTAAAGTGCGGTAGTTATAATTAAATCTCGTGTGGTTGCTGTTCTGTAACTAGCGTCCATAATATGTTTAGTAGTTAGCATTTCGCTAGCCCAGCTCATGCCTTAATATTGCTGAGTCGGTCAAATCTACAAAATTTTACCGATAGCCATTCTATTTATGCATTCATTTGAATGGCAGAGATTTTTTACTACCTTACACTAAAGACGAAGCTTTCAGAATTAACTAATAGTATAGTGGTACTTTAAAGATAAACTTACTAATATAGCGTTATTGCGGTTTTACCTAAATGACTATCACCACTAGATTTCCAGAATGTTTATTCCAACCCCATTACACTAAATTTTAAAATGAAGGAGTGTCGTGTTAATACGTATATTGTAGGCACCAATAAGAGCATTAGGAATGCTCAGATGTGTTGAACATTGTACAAACAGCAATTGTAATTTTTGAAAGACCAGGAAGCTTCTACGTGTAGCTGAGTTAATTCACATTTGCTAAAAATGTTTCTTCAATTTACACTTTGACATATTTTGAGCGATGGGTATATCAATCTGGATGAAACAAGCTTTTGTGACAATGTGATTAATTTAAAAGTGAAAGTGTATAATTTAGATACGAAAATAACAGGGATCTACCGTAGAACCACATGATATCCTAAAATTTGTAGCATGTAAGTATGGAATGAGTTGGCTTCAGTGGTGGCTCGAGGAGAATTTTTATAGTAGAGCCAACCACGAAACGTTAAATACATTTTTCACCTCCTCACAGACAAAGGCAGATTCTGATATACCGAGGTTTAAATTGTTCAGATATGGACTAGAAAAAGTTAAATAAATACTATTTTAAGGTGCGCGACATTATGAGTATAATAAAATTTACCATAAATAGCAACTGCCGTAACGGTAATTATTTTGTGAAAACTCCAAAGTCTCATCCAGAAATTATCACACAAGGTCTTTAAGTATGCAGAAATTACGCGTGGGATCTCTGGTTTTGAAACATGTCGCCTATTTAAATAAATGTACTTGGAGAAGACTACTGTGTTTTATTGCTTCATATCAAGCCACCATCCGTGATGGATCACCTTCCCATTAAATGAAAATGAGTTTATTTTTGTTTAAGCTTTAAAATGAGAAGAATTTTGAAAAATACGTACAAAAAAATAATTCTTTCAGAATAACAAGTTGTTGAATGACTGGTTTGGTAAGTAAAGCCATGGCCACTGGTTTTCTTATATAAGTAAATATTATTTTGTATAAACTACTTTTTTTAAACATAATATTTATGTTTACAAAATACAGAATATATTGCAATGGTATGATGTGATAAATATAATTATATGATTATATTATTTGTAATCACTACTACCTGCAAAACTTATTTTTATTTAGGTCAAATTTTAGACTGACTAAAAATAATTCTGTTTTGACTGGGTTCGTTAATTACTTGCAAATAAAACACTATTATGCCCTTTATTGTACTTCATTTATATGCAATTTAATATTACAGAAGGCTAGCTCGATAGGCAAGAAAACTCATTCCTCAGAGTTGGGTTCCCCGGTACGTTAATATTAAAATTTCTTTATTTCAATAATAAATTATAAGAAGGGGCAGGTATGTTTCACAAAATTTGTGAATTGATTCTTGATTCTTGGTAGACACCTGAGACCAGGAAAATCATACAAATATTTCAAAAAACTTTACAGATAAAATAAGAATGTAAAAAAGAACTTTTCAGTATATCTAAACACCAATTACATAGGAAATGTCAATACACGATAATATCATTATTTTTATTTTAAATAAATATGATTCCATTATTGTAGGTTTTTTGTTTATCGTCTTCGCTTTTTCCATTATTGTTATCCTACACCATGAATGCTATACTTCTTATATAAGAAAACTAGAATTGGTTAAACCTTCCGAGGAATTGACTTTAACTTAAAAATGGAATCAGTTGAACAGCATTTTCTGGGTGGTTTACTGAAACTAGCTTCATAGAGAAAATATAGTTGCAAAGTCGCATTTTAATCTGGCTAGTTATGCAACGCAACTTCTATAATCATTATTGCTGTTAGAAGTTCAAACTCAAGACAAGTTAGCGAAGTAAAAGTAATTGTCACCTTGTTAGTAAAATTTTCCTTCTTTGCTTATCGACCATCTATCGATCATATTATATATAAACAAAACTGGTATCGTATATTGGTTGACAGTCTTGTAAACAGGCGAAGGGTGTTAGTTGACCACACTGTTTGCAACAAGATAATATTAATTACTTTCTTACAGTTCGTGATTCTGACTCATAGTAAAGAGCTTGGTATCGATTACAGTGTACAAGATATAATTGAAACCGTGATGAGCTGGTTGCTTACTGGATGTGCACCCCAAATACAGCACAAGTATTTCAAAGCGCTTTATTTAGAGGCAAATTTTTCGTTTGCTCCGAAACGGTAGATGAGATATCGATTCAGAATTAAAGAAACAAAGCATAAAATTTGGACCTGGAATTTCAGTAAATTCAAAGCAGTTTTCAATGCAAACGAGGTCGTGGCTATTTGTGGGGGTGTTAAAGGAATTATTTAAGTAGATCAAGAAAAACATGAAAAGATCATCACTGAAAGCGCTTAATGATAATGTATTTATAATAATTGTTCTCAAGCTCAAACTGTTTTCGATGTTTAGAAATGTGGGAAAACAGTTCGAAACGGTGGTGAGGTAATTACTGTACGTATAAGAATGATGTGACATGCAGCCGCCATCTTATCTTGAAGTTTTTCGCTTCGAACATGATGAGAAAAGTACATTGCAGTACACAGATAAAAAATTATTCTGGAAGAAGGCGGCCTACAATAGATACTGTGCAATTCTATTTAATCCAACCCGCAACAGAAACTTCAGTAGAAGTGTGAACTCACAGAGCGAGGAAAAGTCAAACTAACAATTATGAACCGACAGGGCAATCCAATAGTGCCTGTAATTAGACACTAAGTTGAAACTTACGGAAACAAACCCGAACCACCAATCAATTTCCTTTCAAAAATTGCTCGACGCCATCACCAGCATTAAATCGACAGATTGGCCAATTCCCCCTGAGACAGGGGAAAACTTCGGCGTGGCAGAACAGACCGGAAGTGGCTGATTTCATGACGGCCTGGTGTACGGATCCAGAACAACTTTTCCGTTGCCATGCATAATGAAAAGGATAGTGGGGACGAGTAGATTTCAGTGCGGGAAACGGCGTGATTTATTAGCTACGTGGAAAGCGCATTTTGTTGAGCTCTTGCTGCCCATGATGCTGTCAATCAAACGTCGTTGATACTTTGAAATGGTGTTGTTTATTATTAGTAGGTACCGAAAAACAGAGTTTTTGTAGTTGAAGCTTATAATATTTTCAGGGACAAGTTTGTTATTTTTGGCTTTAAGCTGTAGTACTTTACACAAACGGTGTGATAAAACTAGACAAACTTAAAAAGTGCTGCTTCTGTTGCCATGCTGAGAATTTGGTGCTAGAGTTACATAAAACTCGCAAGAACATGGATGTATTGATTAATTATTATGATTTGCATTAAAATAAGTTTAGTTGTTTTCGAAACATTTCGTTGATTACATGCTAGTTGTTTTGGAAAAATCATTAATCATAGTATTTAAACTAAGAGACATATACAGGCAGGATAATTCATAGCAATTCATGTACTGGCTTGGTCGTCGTAAAATTACATCTAGGTAATATTAGATGTAGTTGTTGAAGATGTAACATCAAAAACGATTAATAAAACATTTTCATATGTAACGGGCTACACCGACAATTACAACAACGCGCCAGTTTGTAACGGTACAACACGGTATCTACGATAAGGCAAAACAATGCTAAACGACTAGTGCGTAAGCTAACCCACAATCGGGAATGTAACTCATAGGACCGCTGCTACGGCTCGCTACAAAAGAGTTTGCCGACTAACTTCAGCTGAGCGAGAGGGGGGTTCAACAAGAGACAACACAAGGGCAACGGCCAAAATAACGGTAAATAGAACTTGCTTGATAAGGTGCTACCACAATTTCATACCAGGGAAAAATATGCTCAGGTGAACCCACTGAAAAAAAATTGGAAGGGTAAATGAATTCACCTTTTAACTATAAACTTGGCAGTCAGCGAGCTTGCAACGTCATCGGACCTACCTTTCAAAAATTCACTTGAACAGCTAGCCAAGGTCCTTTTACAACTGTATAATACAATACACAAATTTTATGCACAACAACGAAGAACACCACAGTTAAATAGACATGAAATCTAAGGTACATAAAAATATAAAGTGGGTTAGTAAATGGTAGTTATGTAAAGTGCGTAGCGTATTAATCTATTAAAATATTCGGGAAACCTGACATCAACTATCGAAATTACTGATAAACGCTATGAACATCAAACTATCTTACTACATAAAGTCAAACAGAATCATGTAAACTGACGGAAAATGAATCGTAATGACAGGTAAACAACTATGATGGTTTGACAAATGCAAAAAGACACAATAAAAGTTAAACAACCGCAACGTTACGTCAACTGTCCGATTCTTCGGCGAAACACCCTGTATACTTTAAATTCGCACTGTACAGGTTGCTAACAATATTATAACGGTACCTTAAGAAACGTGGCCAAAACCAAGCGGGACTGAAAAACAGCTCTCCAAAACTTGTTGCTTTTTGCGACGCCGGATCTATTCTGACCCAAAAACGCGCTAAAACAGCCCATCGAAAGACGAGTGGCTGGAACTAAACCTCCGAATTGCTCTCTCAGGCACATAGCATCTATCTTTTAAATTCTCGCTGACACATGCAGAAATGCGCCTCGCAGACGGATCGATATTTCAACAAGGGGTTTTTCTGGCGTGCCAACAAATAGAAACCGAAAAATACAGAATGAGTGAATTCAAAACTTTTGAATGCCAGCGAATAATTCGAAATGCTTAAATATAAGCGGAATAATTCGAAAAACTTATATACAAGTTAAGTCGTAATTTAGGAAATAATGCTAATTAGCCGTACGTTCATACAAAACTAAAAATGTCCTTACACTATCAGATACGTTCTGTATTAGTTTTTTATTTTTCTATGAGTTTATCTATCAATTAAAATATAAAACGTACAGTGTAATTGGACAAACCGTTTAACTCATTTAAGCTTTAGTAGTAATGGTCTCTACCAAAATGTTCTCATTGAAGGTCTTCGAAACCTTTGCATAATTGTCAAATGAGACAATGTTACAGAAAGCCTGCTGATGGTTGTGCCGGAGCGAGGCAGCAAGCGCTGTTAGAAAGTTGTGAGCGAGCGGTTATCGCCGTCGCCCATCTATTGGTGTGAAGTGGGAATGCAATTATGCAGGGTGCATCCGCCTTTGTGAAATAGTCGCGGGCGTACAGTGTTATAATGATAAGTAAACGATAGAATTATATATATCTAAATATCTCTACCAATTTTAATCCCAAATGAAAGGTGAAGTTAAAGTGATCTCGCCATAAAGTAATAATGTAATCTTGAATATAGACTAGTTGAAAGAACGTATCCAGGAAACAACTAAATTGGAAGATACTAGTAGATTAGTCCATAATCGCTCCTGTAGGTGAAGCAAATACGTTTAAAAAATAATAAATAATAATGTTGAATGAGACCAACTACCTTAAACCTATATTCACGAATAATTATTGAAGTTGTTAAATCAATGAAGACATAATATTACAATTTCTAAACATAAAAAAATACATACATACACGTAAGATATTCAGTACGTAATGTTACACGGTCTATGTTAAACTGACACTCGGTAGCAACTCAAAGGATTTTTAAATATTTTTTCTACAATAGTGTAGTAGAGTACAATTTCATACAGTGCTCTGGGTGAATCGGTATAATATTTTATTGCACTATACCGGCAATTTATTAATCATTTTTCTGTTTTTGACATTGTTGCACTATGGTAGAAAAAATGTTGCATACATGTGTAGAGGTTTTATGCCACCTGCCGTATAAAATTTTTACGTCACATGAAATAATCACCCATTTTTTACATTTGGCTAAATAAATACTTTTAAGTGGTTAGCTGGCTTAGACTAGGTCGTTATTTGGATTTACTTATATTCTTAAGAAGAATTAGCTTTGTTATTATTCTACTCTTTAGGTGCTTTGTGGGTACTGTTGCAGTAGAAAACGGTAATTAAAGGCAACCCGTAACAATAATTGCTCTGGTTAGCTTAAGACAAGGACGGTCTGAGCTGCCTGAAATGTCTTTATTTGCCACTAGTTCAGAACAAGTTTATATAATTCTCATTAAGTGAGGCGCCAAAAAGTTGACTAATTAAACTACAGGTCTCCAAAATGCCTCCAACCTTGAAGAAATATTCACGCAATTGCATGAAAAGGGTGAAATGGACATGTGTTCACTTAACTTCGTCGTTAGCTATTAATTTAGCTATAAAACACGTTCTGTGTATCTCCTTTTTAACAATATAATAAAAACGACAAAATCTAATGTTAAAAAAACCATAATGGACACACTAATTTTCAGGAAATTTTTGTTCAATAATAATGACGCTAGTTTTCCAAATGTGCTCTACTTCAAACATGTAAAGAAAGGCCAATAAGGCATTCAAATTCCTGAAATCGAATGCTAATGGTAAATACAGCAGTATCCAAATTTAGACGGTCATAAGGGGAACATAAACCCCAAATGTAAGCCTGCATACACTTAAAAAGAAACGGTAAATCGTTGACACAAAACACTAAACTTAAACAGAATAAGTGATTTAGCGGATATGCGGATTTAATTAAGATACCTCAAAATCATGGAGAAGTGGCAGTGTGTAGCAGTTCAGCATACATGTGGAACAGCTTAAAGAGAGAGGCGTCGTTGCAAGGTTAGAGAAAGAGATGAGTCTAGGACACTTGGGGTGCGAGATACATCAGGAAATGGCTGGAGGCGTTGAAAAGTTAACAGAGCGATGGAATGACTTCACAGAGGTGTGATATTTTAATCCGATATCATATCGACGTTCGGGGACGGGCGATAAAAGCGAGAAGGAAAACCCAAATTTCATATGCTTAATAAATCCGAATTAAATCGAATTGCCTTATTGCCGGTAATGTTATGCTTGCAAAATACAACAATACACGAAATAAGATGAATGAGGAAATCTTCACCACAGCACGATTTTACCTCAGCGGGGTAAGAGGACAGAAACGCTCTTGCTTGGAAATCAATGCGTAACTACCAGGCCGGAAGGTTGGTATGCAAAAAATGCAGATGCACTCTCCCCACTTGCCCGCGGGGTGTAGACACGAAGAAAATGCACTATCAACGGTCTAACGAGAGCCGTGCATTGCTGGCCAGCATTGCTTTTCCATCCTGCATAGATAAACGGGCAGGGATGGGCTATGCTCAAGGGAACAAAAATTAAAGGCCGCACAAAATGGCGTTAGAAATTAAAAAAAAATAACAGTAATATTGTCTTGCATTGCCGTGATCCTGGCATTTTTATATCCTCTTTATTTAATTTTCTATGACTTCTTATTTTCAGATTGGGATTTGCTTTTTTCTGTAGGTAGATTTGGTTTTTACTTCACCTGTAATTAGCTTTTGGGTTTTCAGTGCCCTCGTTCTAAGCAGTAGGGTTGCCTGTTTTGGCTTTGTGGGCGTGGTTTAAGATTGAAACGAATGATTTTAATTGTGTTGTGTTTTGCTAGGAGTTTATGCGAGTCGGCTCCGAGCCTTTTTCATCAAGTAACGAATACCTATTGTTGCTACTTAAGCTTGTGACGGCATTCCTGTGGTCGTTCTGTGTATTTGATGTCCTAGAAATGATCCAAAATTTCTAGTTTTTTATTTCATACATGTTCCAACGTAATTTCCGTGTTTTAACATGTTCCGGCAGTATTTTTGGGCTGCCTACGCTTCTGCCTTGGTTTGGTAAATTACTGCAATCTTTTTAGCCCTGGGTAATTTTTGGATTTGCAATTGGTATTATTTTTTAACACTTTCTGTATACACCTTTAAAGTTATTTCCGGTTTCCATTTTCGGAAATTTGTAAGTTCTCAATTTTCTTCAGATGCTATGATATATATTTTTTGGGACACTTACTGGTCAGTAAACGGAAAATTGTCAGCAATGAGATGCATATTTGGTGTCCTTCGTTTTTTTCCTTCCGCTTGTTTTAGACCAGTGCCCTATTTTAATCACGAAATTGTAGTTGTAGGAGCCCTCTTTGTTAGTAAGCTGGGTAGGTGGCTAGCCTTGCCCGTCGAAGCTGAGGAAGAGTTCCCTTATTAGGTGTTTACGACTACCGACTCCGTGGTTTCCGGGGAATGTCCGATATTTAAAATTCCCGTGTGGTCGCCGGAGATCAAACCCGCGCCAGCCACCTGATACTGAAGCATGTTGCTTGCTTAGCCATCCGTTGGCTTGATTTTGTGTTGTGATCTAGTGAATTGCTGCACTCATCTGATCGAATCAGTATTTTATGGTATTTTGAAAATAAAACCACCTGTTGGCTGTGCGAATATTATCACTCTACTTCCACGTGGTCCGACGTTTCGTCGGTTTTTTAGGCTTTTTTCAGAGCAACGTTAGCTTCGGCAATCTAAAAACTTTCAATGTTGAAGAAGCCATCCTTTGGAGCCCCTTGTGCTGATCTACAAATCAATCACTGGACAAAACCATACCACCTGGTAGCATAGACCCGTGTTCTTAGACACATGCATTTAATGAGGAGTGTAAGGGGTATTTTATTCATACTAGTTTTCGTACCTGGGATCGCAGCGATTGTCCTTGCGTTTGAAATCGCATAGACTGCCAAATCGCGTTCGCGTTAGAGGTTACTTATTGCAGATTTGCGATTGATTGTAATTTTTTAATTAATAAACAACTCGCTGGCGATCGAATGAAGTGCTTGCTTTCCAGTGCTATAAATATTTTATTGTGATTGCATACATGAAATGAGGCTTCGTCGCTTACCGAAATCTGCGAATCATTTTATTAAGTTGTTTTTCTTGAGCACCTATGATGCAGATTTCAAAGAGGCTTTTAACTCTCCTAATCGACTTCAGGTACCTTTAAAATCCGATAATTTTGTGACTATACTGTACCCGTATACTGCTTGTTCATTAGATATTTTGTCATAATTCCTACATATATAATAATAATTTGAATTCTGGATTCGTCTTGAATATGTCGAACTTTATGTTATTTTCGTATTATCTGTAATTTTGATTTTATTTATTTGAACCACCTATGCATGATACCTTTTCTGGTGTTAAATTGATTACAGTTGTTGTTTTAAAGTGGGGTGACTTTAATTAATTATACCTGGTATCGTCACTATACGACAACTGGCGCCAATCGGTAGTTAGGAAGAACTATTTTGTGAATCCAAATAACCCAAAATCGCCGTGACGGTGAACTAGCCGGGACAAGTGTAAGTTAAGCATTCTGAAAGAAAATTAGGCAGCCTCTCTAATTAGCAAGGTTCTCAAAAAAATAGAGGAACAGTAAGAAGAAACTTAATGAGTTAGTAAATACCCCAACATTGGAGCAGGTGTAACTATACGTATTAACTGAAATAAATGGCTAATGGTGGTTGATATTACCATGGGAGAGGCGGTATATATTTAAAATGCCTTTGAGTTGTATACCTCGTCGGATCTCTGTTTCTTGGGTTAAATGGCTTTTTCAGAGATCATGGCGCTTTAATGAACGAGTTCAATCTTAATTTAAAAAGTTGGGAAAGCGAATAAATTACCACCGCGCTACACGCAGCCGACCGCGACCTGAAATTAAAACTTCCTGTCGGCTCATCTTCGGCACTCAAATTAACGCCTAATTCATTAGGCCATCGATTACATTAGCAGTATGTTAATTTAATCGCCGACAGGGGTGGTAAACTAATTTTATGCATAATCTAATTAAAGCGCCGTGTATAACAAAACTAGCAGCAGGAGAACCAGGCCGCGAGAGTGCCTTAAAAGATCTTAAAATCCGCTTTAATAAAGCCCAACGAGGTGTGTAACAAGGAGCAAAGCTACGGTGCGAGACGTATGTGGTACAGAACTAATACGGTCTGATAATCCGAGGTTCCCAAACATGTCCTCGACAATCGGAGCGGAAAATCCGCCCGTCATGACGCCGGATAAAAAGTTAGGATTCCGTCTAACGTTATTACGAGATGAGCACAAGTCCCCGACTGGGAATAAGCTAGATTTCGTCCTTCAACGCCGACGAACTAACAGCTTGGGGAAGATAAAAGTCCAACGGACTTGTTCTTCTGGCCGCTGACGACCATTCTGTCTAACGTTCAATTTGGCTGAGCAAGCAAACTTGAACAAACTTGAATTGGCTGAACCGCAGCAAGCATATCAGCGCAATTTACAAACTTTTTATGAAAACACAATACAGACTATTTTGGTTCTACGTTATTATCATATTACATAATACATTGATTTTCCACTTATAGAGCAAACTTTTCTCCATGAAGGCTCTAAATCAAATGAATGTGCATGCAGTAGTCTTAAATCGAAATCTAAATTTAGTATTTCCAAACTTGTTTTGTCTAAATAATGTTAGTACTTAGTAAATTTCATAAATTTTATTCCATAGAGGAATTCAAATACCATTTTACCCCACTAATAGTAAATTATGAGCAATTTATGGCACTTTTTGATTTGCTGTGTAAACTACTGATAATGTTGCAGCTATTTATTATCTGTGAAAGTGTTGTCATTGTAGAACAGTTTCATATATAATGCAACTAGTGGGTTCCTGATTATCAAATAATCATTTCTGTTTACATGAGATATATTGTTTGGCAATCACGCGAGTTCGAAAGACGAGTGTGATTGCCTAAAACAATATATCGAGAGGAAACAGAAGTGATTTGATAATCAAGAAGACACGAGATGCATTCGGCTAGATTATATCACGAATCAGTAAACAACGTTTGAATAATGTATTTTAAATATTAAAAGTACAGTTAATGTGGTTATTATGACAATTGTACTGACAGCAGGTAACGTGATGTTTGTGAAGGCGTGTGATTATCACCTATTAATCAGGAAGGTATGTGATTATCAGTTGCTATCTACATTATCAAAAGTTAGTACATGCGTAACTATGCATTTTGCCGTTTTTCATTGGTTAATGTTAGAGGGAGTGGTATAATCAGTCTAATTCTAGAAAGTTTATGTGGGATATTGCTGCGGAAGTAGATTGTAATCAATAACCTTTGATCACAATAGTCAAGAAAGCGGTGGAATAGAAGCCAATTCTCAACGTAACGTCCACGATAGACTATCAGTAACAAATTTGGCAGATAGAAGCCTGAATTCCACCAAATTGATCAATTTATGACTCACGCTACCAGAGTTAGCGTCTATATTTTCACAGTAAAGAAGTTGCTTTTAAATTTTGCACTTTGAGAATGGCGATTATGATAAAAACGACAGCTTTCCGAAAAATAAAGGAGAACCCGAATACATTGGGCAGGACAACATGTCTGTGGGTTTCAAAAGAATGGAAAATGTACTTTATAGTGACGAATCGACTCTTACCATCAGTAATCACAACGAAAACTTATATGTATACAGTGCGAACGTTGGCTGTGGAACGCTCCAAATAAAAAATTCCCCGATCATCTGCGGCCAAAATCCTTGGACCTCGACCTTATTTTTTGAACGCACATCTTTTCTAATAGTTGTTAATTTGTTTTACCTCCACCTCTTTCCGTAATGACGTCATCGCCATTATTTTTTAATGATATCCACCACTTTTTTCAATGGAATCTGATTGTCCTTGAAACTCTGCGACACTATTGGCATTTATGAAAAAAACTGATTTATGAAAAACTGAAAATACAAAATCGAGATAGCTGTGGAATTTTTATCAATTTATTTGAAACAAACGAATAACAATTTAACAGAACGTCAACTAAATAAAATATCAATTGATAAAAATTCCAGAGCTATCTCGATTTTTTGTTTTCAATTTTTCATAAATCAGTTTTTTTCATAAATGCCAATAATGTTGCTAAGTAATCAAATGAACATCGCCCAACCTATTCCATAGAAAAAAGTGGTGGCTGCCCTTTACAAAAAATGGCGATGACGTCATTACGAAAAGAGGTAGGGGTAAAAAAAAAATTGACAACTATCAGAAAATATGCACGTTCAAAGAATAAGGTCGAAGTGTTCTAAGATTTTGGCCGCTGATGATCGGGATATTTTTTATTTGGAGCGTTCCACAGCCAACGTTCGCACTGTATATTGTTATGATACACTATACGTTGGTCGTAGATAAAATTAAAATGTGTAAAAGAAATTCGGATGTTAGTACAATCCATTTTAACCCATTAAAAAAGGTCGATGATGTTTAAAACAGTTTCATGAATAAATCTGAGTTAGAGCAAGTTAGTATGAAATGATAGGTATTAAACGTGTACGGGTGGTTTGAATATAAAAAGAATATTTAAAAACGGTAGTAGAAGTAATGACAAATGCAAAATTCTGATAAGGATATAATTAAAGTAGGTAGATATCCAATAAGATTAGAGTATAGAATGCAAAAGGAATGAAAATATGGTAGTTAGAAAGTTTGTTCCTATTATTAAAATAACAACTATAAAAATATGTAAGGATTTATTTTGGTAACATTAAAATATTGAATTTAACCCACTTTTAGTGAATGAAATGTTTTGGATTATTTAAGAGGGGTATTTATCAAAATCTGCATGGTGTTTTAAAGAAGTGAAATATTAAATAGCAAAGAAGAGAAGTAATGGAGTACCTACAGAAGAGAATTGGAATTGGTAAACTTAATGGATACAAGCATGGTTAATTACAAGTGATTAATTGAAGAGTTGTATTAAAACCGTTTTATTGGGAAGAATACAATTGACAAATAATAGAAATAAAACGGGGTTTACCTCAATCTTAGTGTTGCTGAGTAGAGAGTTCATAGGAGTGTCGGTGAAGCGAGAGGGTCCATTTCAGAAGATAGTAGCAAAGACAGGAGCATATCTGGAATTGTTCTGTTGGCTGGTTGCTGTCAAAGATTTTGGATTTTGGAGTATTGGACAAAGCTTGACACTGGTGATCCGTACGTGAGTGCTGCATTGCAGAGAGCTGCTTAGAGAGGGTCCATTGCGGAAGGTGGTAGCAGAGACAGGAGCAGATCTAAGATTGTTCTGTTGGCAGGTTGCAGTCTTGAACTTTTGGAAGTGCAATATACAAGGTAGGTAATTCTCAGCTTATACCAACTATAAATCAAATAAAGACATTTTAAAAGGTGCAATTAATTAAGAAACAATAACTTACCGTATTATATAAAGTTATAATGTACAATTCTAAGAATTGGGCATTTGTCATTGAAATTTTAGAATTGCTGTAGACATTTAGTTGACATTAGAAGTGATATTTAATTTAAATGAATAGTTAAAAATACTTGAAAATCATTTTTAAAGAACTAAGTAACTAGATAATTGAACCCAAACCCCTAAAAGTCTCAGGCGCTATCATATTAATATTTGAAAGTTTGCATATTGAAAAGTCAATTTAAATAGAGTAGCCAGGGCAATATATTGTCCAAAATGTGTTTCTTCCACCAATAAAACACGGCGTTGAGTGCACGTGTAGCATGTCTGTCACTAGACTGGAAAGGCTGTCACAATGCACCTTTCCCTAGAGCAAAGGCAATACAGTACTGGTGTCCTACCAATTTCCACATCGTAATTGTAATACAATCGAAAACTTGTGGCAGACAATATTGTTGCAGGGAAAACCTCGCTTACCACAGGTAACAAGGCCAAAGAGGTCCAGCAGCTCAGCATGAAGGTGGGATTTTAACTGAAATAAAAGGGGATTCGCTTTCGATAGTTAAAAGAACTATACCTAAATAGGTAAGGCGACAAATTGGGGTTACTTTTAAGCGGAAGTCTTAAAAGTGGGAAGTATAAACTTACCTTACTGCAAGAATAAACAAAACTGCACTTTGCTTAATAAATAAAAGTTCTACGGTAAATTTAAGAACTCCGTTAAGACGACATTCATAAAAATGCTTTGATACTTTGGCACTAGCGGAAGATTATAACCGCAACAAACAATGACACGCAAACAATCCCTAATAATTATACCGTCACGTCACGTCACACTTTTGATGCGGTTCCAAAGGGAAAATAAATATTCATAAACTGGCGCAGATCGCTTAAAGCGTTACTGCACCTCTAAGAAAGACACGCCCAGAAACTCATTGCACAAATGCAAGTTACTTATGAAACACATGCTTAGCATATAGAACATATTTCAAACTTGCGGTAAATAACACATGCAATACTAAACTAATGAAACGTATTCAACTTAGCTTGCTGCAGCGAATCAACGGCAGTAATGCGGAAATGAAAGCAGTTCATCAGATGAAAAAAAATCGCTTGCCTTAAGATAAATAATTGCCCACCCCCACATGCAGTGAAAATTAAATTTGCACAGGGCGCACCCATCTCGCCACTTCTTGAAGAAGCTGTAAAAATTTCCTAGCGCTAGATGAAAGATCCAAACGAGCCACAACATAAAAATACTACTTAGCTTGCCCAAGGGCCAAGCGAAAGTGCCGGTCCATCCAAAATTTCGACCTTCAAAACTACAGAGTGAGGTTAGCTCGACTCCTTAAAATTCTATTGAGCTAGTAATAGATAATAAAGAAAAAGTAAGCATGAACTCAATAGAAGGTTTACAGGCGCAAATGGCAAAATAAGCCGTCATAAAAGTAATCTGCTGCTACAAGACGTCCTGGTGTAGTTAAGAAAAAGTAAAATTGATTATAATGAATATTTGAGATATACACTAACACCCGAAATCTACAATACACCAACATATGGTTTTACTTATTCTTGCATTATTTCCAGTGACATATAATATCATATACTCGCACAACAATAACATATAGCTTTGATTTTGTAGACAGAAGCAGAATTTTAGTTTATTAAACTTTTTTTTAAATAGAAACGGTTAACATTTTAATCGAAATAAATTCCTCCTCTGCTTGGTGGTTGTTCGATTATGAACGTCGTGATCCTTCATGCATGCTTGTGTGTAATATCTCGCCACGTATCTCAGTACTCTATTATGTGTACGTCATCCCCAAGAGGCCGGTTTGTCAAAATCTTGATCGATGTATCGATTGGGAGAATGTCTTCTCATCTGGCTTTCATTAAATTTTCCCTGAATGACGAGTTTGTCAATGTCCAATATTTGTCTTCGAATAAATAGAAGTAGTGTCGATGCTTAGTACTTTTAGAATAGAAATAGGCACACTTATTACTACTCCTAGGATCCCCAATCTTCTACAATAGCATGTCATCTCGAAGGCCTCCCTTCGTCTGCGGCATACAGCATTTATAACCCAAAACTTGAAGCAAAGGTAGAAAACCAGCGATGAAAGATACCAGCGCTTAGACTATTCGATTTTTTTCTTTCTAATATGAAGGTTTTATCATACACAATTGTGTATTAGAATTGAAAGGTTTGAGTTGAGGTTTTCCTACAGTTTTATATGGCAGTTATAGGTAAAGTGACGTTATTTCATCCGATTTTCACATAGGTATAATTGGTTTTGTGGTTGGGAATGATCACGAACTTCCAGTCTTTTGTGTTTACATTACTTTTTAGAATGTTGACAAGTATTGCAAATGGTCTTGTACTTCAATTTTCAAAATTTTGAGGGTCCTTAAGCAAATACTTTTTGAGCATTTCCAATTTATAACTCGAGCTATTTCTTGTTGCCATTTTGAAAAAGTTATTCTTCAGCCTTTCGTGCCGTAGAATGTGTATTTTAGATGTTCTGCTGGTGCACGCTTTGAGAGCGGCCGCTCTCAAACTGGTTTAGCATTTATGTGATGGTTTTGTAATTTGCTAAAATCTGACTGAATAAACTCAGATCTCACGATATTTATAGAGCAACTAAGCTTTTGGGCCCATAACGACTCACGTACGGAACTATTTCGCCCCTCTTACAAGCTGTTTACCGTTTTACTAGATTCACCTCAGACCTTCCTGTTACCTTCAAGTTATCCTACAAGCTACCTTGAGTAATTATTCAAATAACATTTGAGTCTTCTTAGTCCTGCATAGATTCGTAATTATCTGCGAATCTATTTAATTACTGGAGAGCTGTTCCCAAAACCTTCCTCCTGCTCGAATGCACTCTACCTACTAGGCAAAACGTCGGCCACTGCGCCATACCGAAGCTATTCTACTGACCTGCAGCAACCTTGGCTGGATCGTACGAGACGGTTCTTCAGCTCCCTTGTAAGCATCGTTAGCATAATATGGCACTGGTCACAGATATTTGTACTGCTCTCCATACGTACGCGACATCGCAGTAAATCTAGTCTGCATTTGTTGCTGAAAGAGATATCGAGTACTTTGCTAAACTTTTCTTTTAATAACAGTTATTTACCGTTTAGCTTCGATTTACAATGGTTTGTAAGTAGCAGGCCATTGCTGGATTAAATCTTTCTTAATCGGGTTAATTCGATAGCAATAGCAGTTTTTGTTTTATTTACACTTTGTACGTTGTAAAATAGTAAATGAATATCATGTGTCAGTATACTAAGAGGGATTGTTGGGAAGCATTTTGTAGGGCAACGCTTTTTTTTTGTTGATTACGGTTGTGTTGACATCTTTCCGCGTAAGTGAATTTGTGGGTTTTTATGTGCTGACTAATATTTTAATTAAAAATGTGCTAACCTTAATTTAGGGATCTATACTTCGCTCAATCGCTTTCGAGTGCTTTTAGATAATTAAATTTTTTAGGCTTACTATATACCTCCGTGTGCTATTGGAGTTCTGAAACTTTTATAATTATTGTTTGCATATTTGCGTGAGTATGTGATGTTATGTGTCATATTAGGGTTAGTATTATTGAATAATAAGATGGAGAATTGACAATCTACTTTTCACACTATGGGGTTTACATTTCTGGTTTAGACTGCTTCGAGCAAATGGCGTTCCTAGGCACACCCCTCGAATTAAAGGTCATCTGGCACAGTTGCTTCATGTTTTAGAAATCCAAAACCAGTGAATAAGTTTTAGAAAAAATTTACTATGACTATTATTTAAAACTAAGGTGGTGTAGTTCTTTGATCTGAAGGTCTGACGGTTTTAACAAATTTTTGATTATTCTATTAAAATTAAGGAAAGTGGTACTACTGTACAGAAATGTATTGACTGACTTTAGTTTTTACTTGTTAATAATACTATGGTTTTTATAATCGTTGTGGAAATTGTGATTTATGTTTTATATTTATATCGCACTCAGCCAACAGCCGTTAGGCCAATTATAGGCGTCGCTGTGCATTTATGGGGACTTCCAACCCCACTAACGACTGTCATGATGTTGTTATGACAGCGGGGCCAACTTTTCTGTGACAGCCGTATCACGAAGCGCCGAGAGATGCAGCCGTGGAACTCTCATCCAAGTTCTGACCAGAAAGGGCGTTGCTTAACTCTGCTGATTGAACGTGGACGCTTGTTCAAGCTACACCACCCGGGACCTAAGAATTTGATATAAATTAGTTTAATTTCAAAAAGGTCGGGTCTCTACATCTTAGCAAATATTATCTTGATATTTATAAATTATAGGAAATACATTTGCTATCAACTTGACTCGTGGTATCTTTTTAATAAATTAATTGTACACGCTTTGTGAAATGCTGATTTAACTATTGGGATCGCTACAATACTAAATATTATTTAACTAACGGGAACTTAACTCAAATATGGCGATCCAACCTCACAATTTGCAAAACAAGCTGGCTATTACTCGACAACTATCTGTAATTACGTAATTAAAACGCAGCTTAGGGGATAACAATTGGAGTAAGTAAATATACGCCACAAACAAAAAACACTCAGATCACACTTCTGCCAGAAATGCACATAAAACCAATGCCACGCTTGGAATTCACTAAATTTCATCTTTTAGGGTGAGCGTTCTGTGGCTTTTCCAATAGAAACCAGGGCGTAACTTGAGCCCCAGGAAATCCCACGATGCCTGGGTCCTTCTTTCTCCATTGGCCTGCAGAAACAAGCCACCGAACGCCCTGCTTGAACGCTGCGAAAAACGCCTCTAAATTAGCCGTTGCTTCAACTTAGGGCTCCAAGTGCTTCCCAATTACTCGAACCTCATATGAAACACGTCTTTAAACTTTTACATAAATTGAAACAATTTTTTGGCTTAGCCTAATTGTTTCGCCATTTATCCAATTATTTCAGGCTTAACCTGTATATTCTTAGTTGAATTATAAATCCTTTTGCATTTCAAATTCTTCTATTTTCCAAAGCAGCGTATTTTATACCTGGATCAAGTTCCTATCGTTTGCACGATGCCCTCTCGACCTGCGCTATCTCTTATCAGAGTGCGAGTCTCCCTTTAGAAACGAAATTTTCGTCCGAGGCACTTATTCTTCTCGCCTCAGGCGGCGCATTTCGCGCGGCCGGGGTTTGATTTTGTTCAAGTCAAATTACGTGCGCTCAACCTATTTTAATGAGCAGTGTGTTTTCTAAGGGCTGATTATGATCAGGTACGATTGCGCTTTTCTGTCTTATTATCTCCATAGTAATTATATTTTCCTTAGCTCTTAATTATCAGTTTGAACCACGAGTTTATCTCGGAGGCCAAGTCGCTAACCTCATCGCACTTTCGACACCCGCTGGGTTCGGCGTATTTGCCGCCTTTTGGAGATGCTTTGAAGCAATTTTCGGCGCATCCATGGCGATTTCAACAAGGGTTGTTGCCGTTTACGTCCAGCTTATGTTTCGAGGTTAGTTAGTACTATTCCGGAATTATTTATCAACTTATCTTGAATACCTGGTTTTTCCATTTAAACATTTTAAACCCGTAATGATTTGGAATTTAAATTCATATATTTTGCCAATATTTACATGTAACGTTTAATTTCATACATGCTCTTGTTTTACATTTAAATGTTTATACTTATATCTAATTATGCTGTATTTAGAGTTGCTATTTTGATGTGTATTTCGACCCTCTGTAAAAGGTACAGTCACGCTTTTTTATTTCAATAGCCTAAACAGAAGGTATTATTAAATGATTGAGGTATGCATATCCCATGAATAATTTTTAAAGATATTAAAATAACCCGAAAGGGGTTTTCTAATTTTATGCCTGTCGCAACCTTCAGTTCACGTACACAATGTTGTTATAAAATTGTTTTTTAATTTTAATTATTCTGATAATTTATTACTAACACTACAAGTCTTTTTTAATGATTATTAATTAGACGCTAGTCACTTGCAAATTATTTTTCTTCTTATTATTCGAAATCTGTTGATTTCTGGCGCCCATTTCCATTTCCTTTCCTTTTTTTGAAGACATTCCAGGGCACATAGCTGATGATTTGAACCTACGATCTAAGGCCGCCGATATTTTAGCTAGTTCGGCCATCGCGGTGAGTAAAGAAAGAATTTTTAGAGCTGCCGTGGTGTATAAACGGTAGGGGGGTTGATCTGCGATTTTTTTTACTACCATCAATTATTTTAATTAGTCAATCGCAGGTCGGCTTCTTTATTGTTTCAAAATGCTACCAACTACTAAAACCTACTACAGTGTACCCAAAGGATATAGAATTCATTTTAAAACAGACTGAATTGGGAAAATGGTATTTACTCACATATTAATATTAAAACATTGTTTTACACTACTGCCAAGGCCTAGGCTAACACAATTTTTAATACCGGTTTACAAATTATTATCAAGGCCAATGCTATTTTATACAATATGTGAAAACTTAAACTAGCACATTTCTGGAACATTTTATAAAATATTATTTGATATCAAATAGTATTCATTGCTATTATAATCATAAAGGCTTAAAATGTGTCCATAGCAATCTGTTACTATACAGATTGCGCCAGGCTACTAGGACCATTGCAAAAGCAAGGAGAATATGCACGTCGCCGTCATGGTATTTAAGAAACGAACAATCGATGTACGATAGCGGTTCGTTATGATCATTATAAATACAAGGTAGGTATATACGAGTATTCGATTTTATTTTTTTTTAAATACAATTACGGCCACATGTAAAGTCCTCTTGCTTTTGCTATGGTCCTAGTAGCCTGCCGCAATTTGTATGTAAAAATGTATTCTAGCCTATACAGTAATCATGTGAATATAGAAAACTCTTTAAAATATCCGAAGGTTTAATAGTTTTGTCATCGATAGTCATGTGTCAAAACAAGCATTATAAAATGTTAGTACTAAAAATTACATTATCGCGCTATAAAATAAATATCAGTCGTCAATCAAGAACATAGAATTATCTTCATAAAGATCCTGGCTCATGTATTAGCTTGCCGGGGCGAAGGTGAAGAGGCAAAAATACCATCAATTATCAACAGGCGCGACATCAAACAATCTGATTTTAAAACATGTAAAGCGGATAAGCACCACTCCAATTTTTGCTCCTCGTAGCTTTCGAGGGCCGATTTGGTCATTGAACTTCCGGAGTTTCTTACCCTTTTTGCCTGAGATAACTGAACGTTATCCAGAATCTGCGGTGTTTTACGACTACTCTGCATAAACTTTAATGCTGGGATATCTGCGGTCTCCCTGATAAAATCACTGTGTAATATACGTTTTTTCCACTAAGTTCAGCGTTTTGGGATTATTTATACGCGGCGCTTCACCTCTTCCCTGATTGCAAAATTTCATAAATTTCCGCCGCAATATTAGATTAGGAGAAACGCGGAGGCGTGAATTCGGATTAGTTTCTTTTTTTCAGTTTCTACGATTGCAATCTGCAAATTTATTCTTAATTTAATTGTGTTAATATTGATGCTGAAGTCGCACCTGTTTGCAATTAGAAGATTGAAAATAATATAAATTTATTGTTAAAGTTTTCTACTAACGTTATTCCATTTGTAATTGGTGCATCTAAATGTGTTGGACGTTAACCTAAAACTACAGCCTGCGACGCTTCACAACTCTAGACGTATCTGTATTGATCGTATTCGAAACATTTTATTGAATTCTTGGACTCCCTATTTATTTCATACGAGCTTGACGGAATGAGAAACCGTTTCCGTTATGTCAATCGGTTTACTTCTTATCAACGTCATTTGTAGTTTTTCTGACTCTTGTAACATTCGTTTTTTCAGCAGCTAATTCGATCTAAATTTGTCATTGAATTAGCACGTCCACTTGTTTTGTCGGTTTCGGTTCGAAAATCGGAGTTGCTTTCGTCTTTTTTCATTAAGTTCTTTTAGCACATACGTTTATTAGTTTTCCAATCAGTGTTCAGATCAGAAACATGATTTCAGTGTCAATAGAAGTTTTACTTGATTTTAGTTAAAATTAAGGAAACATTTAATGTTGGTTATAATTTTTCCATTCACCTATCCTCTTGCATCAAATCTAACCTTACTACGTCATATATCGCTCTACAGTCTTTTCAGATACTTATGTTCATTTATAACAAATTGCTAAACATACAAAAATTAGCACAGAATTAACTATTTCATTTATTGCAAGAAAGTCAGCAATTTTACACTAATAAATGCACTTGATATGAGCCGCAGCAATCATAATTTGAGTAACAAAGGTTGGCATGAGATAAGACAGAATTGAGAAGGGTTACGTTTAGACCTTCAGTCATAATTAATGTTTGGAATTGAAAATCCAGCATGGCTTAGCTTAGCTGACAGGGTTGAGTTGAGTAACGTCAAAAAATGATATTTTTAAAATCATGCAAGGTGTTTTGTGAAGTACAGGAATTGTATAAGCGTTATAAGTATTAAAGCTTTATAAGCCACAAACGGCAAGGTAACGAAAAGGTAAAGCAAAGCAGTACGAGGAATTAAAGATTGCAAAGACCAATAAGGCAACCTTCAAAAGACAGACAGTTGAAACAGTGTTAAAGAAACAATTTTAAAGAAAAAGACTTTTTAGTATTTAAGCAAGAACATCCTATCAAAACTATAGTCCATAGGTGAACATGTAAATCAAACCTTATTTCTTATAAACAAATCTAAATCTTTATCGGTAGGAAACGAGAATGTCAATTGTTTAACATCAAATAGAAGCTTGTAACATTTAGGCTGTGTGCAAGTTGAGCTCCCAGGTTTTACAAAATTATTAATAAAAAAAGTTATTTGTTGAGCCAAAATTGTGTTTTCTCATAGTCAGCAGTGTGTAAGGCAGCTTTGTGGCTAATATTCTCAGCGCGATTTCACCAGAGCCGTTCTATAGCAAGGCCAGATTTCGGATAAGATATCGGGGAGTTCGAGACATCGGCAAGCAAAAATTGGGTGTGCTACGTTTGCAGACGATCTTCAGGAGTGCCTGGCCATCAAACGTGTAATAGCCGTGGCGTCTCTTCATTGTGAGAGCCAGCATCGAAACACCACTTCAAAAAGTAAATTCCACAGGAAAGCGTTGCCGAAGGCCCATAACCCGTCGGGTTTGTCAAGTTTGGACATCGCTCGAGGTGTTGAACGTGATTTCAGCGGCCCGGATCCTTCCAGATCTGAATAATCGAGATAGCGTCTTTAAAATTTGTGGATAAAAGCCGATTTTTGCAACATTAGCGTAAGGTAAACAAATGCAAGTTGTTGCGTCACCTACGTCATCTGAAACAAAACAGGTTAGCCATAAGCTACGTCACATAATTAACAGAATTTACCTGATGTGGTCTTGCCTTTTTCGGTGTTTGCAATTCAATTTGCGCTAAATTTCGCCGACGAACAAATCATTTTGTGTTCACTAAATTTTAAGGTTATAAACTTGTCAAATACAAAGTGACTCATATGACATACTGGTTAATTTATCATACGGCAAAGCATTTGTAATACAAAGTTAATGAACTTACTCCCCTGAGACGAAAGTTATTCTTTTTTGTTTCATGATTTACAGGCGCTAAGCCCTATTTAATTGCAAATAAATGAAATACAGAGAGCAATAAACCTTTTATTCAAAATCATAATTATTACATCTCTTCATTAGCCCTGAGTTTAACATAAAATTCAAATATTAAAACCATTTGATTTATAAGTTGTAGTGATTTGCCCTGATTAATTATTATTTAGATTTACTAGTGCCGTTTAATAAGTGGGGCGTCATTATAATATATGTGGTAGTTTTTTACCGTCTGATCATTCCTATATACAATTAAATTAATTAAATAATTTTCCTTAGCTACCTTTTTTTGTTTGTATATTTAGCTTCTGATATTGATCTATTTTAAATCAGTGTTAGATGAAATCTGATTAATTCCAGGCTAAATATCGTCTTGTGATTATTTTAGAAATATTTTGCTTCCTGCCTTTGCAGATGAATTTTGTTCTTGCTTTTTACTTCCTTTTACAATAAAGGAAGTATTGGATTCACCCCAAAAATTCGAAATTGAGTTTTCAACAGATCTTCACGTTTTAGAGTCCCCTGATCCCAAAAAACATATTTTTTTTCATTGGTCTGTGTGTCTGTGTGTCTGTCTGTCTGTCTGTCTGTGTGTCTGCCTGTGAACAGAATATCTCAAAAACGAAAAGAGGTATGGCGTTGAAACTTCATATATAAGTTTTGTGTAACATGTAGATGAGACAGCAAGCTTTTTAAAAAAATCGCATAACCGGAAGTAGGTGTTTACTCTTGTGATTTTTTAGTTTTTTTCGATTTTTTCAAAAACGGCTCTAACGATTTTTTTCAAACTTTACATTTTTATTACATTTTTAATGTGCATTAACGTGAGATAGGTGATTTTCCAGTTGAATACTTCTAAAGTGAGTTTCTTTTGTTTTTTTTTCTATTTTTTTTTATTAACTCCTATTTTAAATAGAACACCCGGTATATTATTACATTTTTGAATTTTGCTTAAGATTTTAGAGAAAATTTGTCTCTTCAACTAACGCTCTATTTTGTACCGTTTTTGCAGAATTCGTAATTTTTGAAAATTTTTGACAAATGCTTAAAAATTAAAAATTAAGTATTTAACTAATTATAAGATCACTGTAAAAGGAAGTTGTGTGAGTGTATCACACCAGATTTTTTATTTGAGACTCAATAAAAATCTTTACTATTATTATTGGTACGTATCTGGCGTTTATTTGCAACAGTCGTCTTAGTAGGTACAAGAAGTATTTGTTATTTTGGAGGATTTCATTAGCCTGTGTGACCTACGCAAAGCTTCGTGAACTGTGCGCGTTGGACACACGGAGGGACCTACCTTGCTTTTCTGTCCTTAGGATGAGTTTGTTTATATTTCTTTAAACGGGAACTGCATTTAGCTTTACAAGAAATCAAACAGTAATCTAATACGTTTACATTTAACACAGGTAAGGTTACATACAATTCTCGAAATCCAGCTGTTGCCCGGGTCTGTATCAAGTTAATCTTTATTCTTAAATACCCTAAGTGCATGACGTTACCTAGCTTACACCCGAAAGGAAATATGGCCTGACAGAAAGTCAGTCAAGGTTATAAATAACGATTAGCGCATCCAGGCTTAAAATTTAGATCAGTTAAGCGAACAGTGCGCAGAAGTACCGTGGTGTAAAGCATAAAATATAGATACGAGGCGTACACTGAATGCAGTCGTATTTAACGGGGTAAAATAGAAGACCAGGCTGCAGTACTCTTGCTCGGACGGTAGCCTCTTAGAGGTCATTGACTAGCGAAACTAGACAAATTTCGGACGAAAACATGGATTGGCAGCGGCAGATTGAAGCTCAAGAAAAGCCTAAAAACTTTGCAGTCGGAAAGAACAACAACCAGCAAAACCCTTGATACGAATTTGGACTCGGAAAAACCGGAACGGCGACGACGCCAAAATGGCCAACAACGAACGCACCCATGAGAATGCTATAAGTTGCACGTGTTAACTATACGACTGTTATCTGGCTCTTGAATTTCAGTTTCAGACCACCTTAATATAGAGTGAGATTATGCTAGTATATACACAGGGTGTATTTTTATGCTATGTTTAGCTGCTGCCCGGGTCTAAAAAATTATTTGGGATACTCAAACAAGTATTCCAATAAAGACACAGGGATAAATATGTGCTATTCTTGTGGGCACTATCTAAAGTTTCTGCCAGAAATGGAACGGGAGTATCCCACCAGGAAAATTTCTCACGGCGACGGATATGATATATTCAGCTTCAAGATATGACTTGCCTTGCTTCAAGTTTATCTCACTTCAAAAATAAGCACAAATTAATGCACTCTGCTTCACAAATAAGTCACACAGCACATAATATTTTAAAATACAGGTATCGCCGGTCACAGCTTCATTATTTACTAATATGGCATATGATGCAACATTATTAATCTACACGCTGGTAATGAAAGTTTTCCCCAGAACTGCGTCGGAACAGAGCGTCTGTTGAACGATAAATGACGCAAAATTTCGAAATTTCTTCAAGCATCCACGAATCAAATAAAATTCCAAAGCACCACAACTAGAAAAAAAACGGAAGTTCAGATTGCTAGGTAGTGCATGTGGATCTTGTTATGTCAAACTACAGTCGCTTTATATACACTAACGTTAACAGTCTGGCCATATATGGTCACGATTCCCATTGGTGCCGCCATTTTATGTCTTGCGTCATTTTGACCATAGGAAATTTTGACAATAAGATTTAAATTTCAAAAATGTCAAAGTCACATTTATTCAAATAAAATAAGTTGACATTCAATCAACGAAAATCGTTCAAAATGCGAGTACAGAGTTAAAAACTGATCATAATTTGTAGAAACAACTAGAACAAATAATTTATTAACGGTAAGCTGACAAGGTTTAAAGAAATTTATCAATTTCAAAAATTTTCTTCAGATATGAGGTATTGCTGTGCAGTCGGATGCAAGAGCAAATCTGAAAAATGTTTGCTAACGGAAACTTAGGAATAGGGACAGACGAAACTTATGGACAAAAAAATTAATAGAGAAAATTGACGAATTTGTGAAAAGCATTTTGCAGATTGTATGTGTGAAAAAGCACGAGTTGGTGGCAAAAAAGACTGAAGGATAATGCTGTTCTAACATTATTTACTTTCTCATCGTCTGCTTCGAAGCCTACAGCTATTGAAAATACCAATAACATTAGCCGTCCAAAAACTGATTTTATCGACATTTAAATTTTAGGTATGGAGTCTTGCGCATTTTAATGCAAAAATAGGTCTGAACATGGTATTAAGATGAAAAGCTTCCCTAGAAATAAAAAAAGCGGGGCTTGTGATCAAACAGATTAATCGAGCATATTAAAATAACATAAAAGGTCAGAATAGAATCTAAATGTAAACGCATTTTATATAAATCAAATGCATATTGTTGATGTAAAGCATATTGCAACTTTTAATCAATTAGAAAAGTGGCAATTCACAATGTAAGCTATATAGATTAAGTGGGAAGTTATGAAAAGTAATTTTAAGCGTATTAGACTGTATAAGCCGTTCACGACCTTTTTGGGACAGAGTTGGCTATGATTTTTTCTTTTCATGTTGGACTAACTGATTCGATGATGTAGCGGATGCAACTTTTTTTTTCTGTCAGTGTCTGTTCGACATTTTCTTGCCACCACATTGCCAGATTTAATATTTTAATATTCGTAAGAAAATAAATGATTTATCAAATGTGTAAAAATAATTTTAATTTCCGTCAAAGGAAAAGTCAAAATGCCCAAAATAATTTTGTTGCAACAAAAAATTTCTACTAAACGATGCTACTTCCAATTTAAGAAGGACAGACCACATTTAAAAGAAAGCGAGTCGATGTGGAGACTAGAGAATATCCGGCAACAATGTACCTATTCAGAAAATATAACCTTAAACTGAAAACAACCTAACCTAACACAAAAATTGTCAATTTCCATGAGGGAGTTTAGTTGCCACAGAGGTACTGCCAACAAAATTACTAGATGGTCATAGCCTCACCTGACCCAAAAAGATCGTGAACGGCTTATATACTCACTGTTTTATTAGTTTTGGGATCACTTTAAGTTCTGTAGATTTATTATTATTTATGTGAGAATTAACTGTAAATAAAATTTATAATGTCTTATTGATACGACATTGTTTGTTTTACTATTTAGTCATATATTTACTTATACTAAGCATTTATTTAATCAAACTATTTTCCAACACCAACCCCGCCACTGCTTTTGACCCGCCACTGGAGGCGGCCATATTCTGTCTTATGTCATAAGTGACATTTCATATGGCCAGACTGTTGTATATAAAGGGACTGTATGTCAAACTAGGCTGAAGCGCACAATGTCTGTTTAACGGTAACTGACAAACCATTAATCCGCCTCCTCGAGAAAAAATGCGACAAGTTCTTCAACCCTTTCTCCACGTATATAAGATAGCAGTAACAGCTTCAATTTTTAACCTGAAGTAACAAGCGCTGTTAGCTTTTCACCTTGTCAAAATAATATTCAGTTTTCAGATACACTTTGACGTAATTAATCCAATGGAAATGCGACAGTGAATTGCTGATGTCCTTGAGAAAATTGACAGGACAAATTAATACGAACTAAGGGTGATACAGTTACAGAAGAGGTAAGAGGGAAAGCAATTACCACAAAACTAGAGGAAGAGAAACTTAAAAAGTTTGAATAGGTAAAAGTTGAAAAACTCTGAGGAAGCTTGCTAGAAGAAATGGTATAAATGAAATTATTAAAAGCAATGGAATGCCCGACTGGACACTTGCAAGCGGTTTTGAGTGTCCCTACGCTTGCAAATACCTCCCTCCGAAGTGTTGGTGGCAGCTTTCTCTCTAAGAACGATTAATGGGGTGGAGTAATGTAGCGGATGTAGTTGCCATGATTATGTTATGTAGGCAACGATCCAAAACAAAGTTATCAACAGTTATTATATTAGCTCATAAAGCAATATGCGTTTTATTTCAGCCTTTTAAAATAAGCATATTTATGTAAGATATAACACCCTAAAGGTTTTACTCTTATCTTTATACGACTCCACTTCGACAACTGGAGAAAAGCTCGCAGAACTCAACCATGCCGCTTCGGGTAGCTTAACCGTAGTTTCTGTGAGACTTTATAGTCGTGGGTGTCCCGGATTGGACATCCACAGGTACCTCCTTGTGTTCTTGTTTGTGGTTGAACCGTTTGTAGTTCACGGAAACGTAGAACTTTCAACTCTCTCGTCTGTATATGCCGGATTTCATTATATTGTTGTAGTTACGGTTTGCAGTCACGAATGCACTGTGCGAATTTCGGTTTCTAACGTTATCGAACTTCAGTGCGGTCAAAAAGAGAGGGTTGCGGCTCAAACAATTGAACTAATACGCAAAATAGCTATAGCTTTTTGCCCGTAACTTTATTGCTTAGAAATTTCATAGTTGAATATACTTGCTTTTTTGGACGAGCCGCAGTTTATGGCCAAGCGAGCATAGCCAGCAAGGCACATAAATAAGGCAAGTTTTGAAGCGACTTTTTTTATTAAAAAATGACAGTTTAATAGAACAAATGGTAAAAATCGAGGTCATGACCATACCAAAAAGACGGAAAAGTGTTTTTTATTTCGACCAGTGAAAAAACAGCGTTAGTTTTTCTTGTTATGGTTATTACCGCTGAAAAGTAAAAAGTACAAGTACAAAAAAGTGGGTGTTTACGGCCGCTAAACAGCATTCAAATTATAGGTTTTCTAGCAATAGAACAAAAATATCGTTAATTCTTAAATTAAGCATTTGGTAATGTACTTTAACCATTGTTTGATGCAATAACGGGTTTTACCTACAGTATCTAAACCATTACCCTATAATATAGAAATTCAATAATATTTTATAATTATTGGTCTCCGTTTGTTTGAATTTTATATCTATATAATATAAGTGCGCTTCAAATGTCAGTATTCAACCACAATTAAAGTTGGATTAAAAATATTTTTCAGATGTTTTTGGGGTTAAAAGAGATTGATTTTAAGTGAAGCTTAATTATTTTGTCGGACACGTAAGGTGCATTTTGAAAATCTCGTTGCTCACTATGGTTGACATGAAAATGGTCTTTTTTCAATTATTTACAGCGACAGACATACACCATTCATTAGCGTATGCTAAAACCTGACAAGGGCTGCTATAAGTTCAAATACTATTCTGCTTTTCGCATTTATCATTTCAGACACCATCCGCTCATGCATGCATAAATAAAGCAGCGCTTACTAAACAGTGGTAAATACAAATGGTCTGTGTTGTACGTAATCGTAGTTCAAAACAATACTATCTATAATAGTACAGTCATTTGGTTCTAAAAAAAAGGTTACCTGGAAAGTTTACCAGGAGTTTTGAAAATGGGTGATATTATAGATTTCGATGTGCTCTTTCCGAATTTCAACTTTGCCACCTCATATCTTTGGCGCTCACGCCGCCATATTGAAAAAAATAACGCCTAAAAGCAGTTTTTTGACAAATCTCTTTTCCGACTCATGTCAAGATAAAAACATTTATATACAAAATGAAACTAGAGAAAATTTCCTACAATTTATGGAATAACCTTTTTTTTTGTAAAATCAATAGTTTTGGCGTACGAGCGCCGCAAACCATTGTACATCTACGCCAACCCGTGACATTTAATTTTAACTGATTACATGTATGTCTTTAATCAACTATAGATATGCATGCTTCACAACATCAGCATAGAAAAGTAAATTTAATATTGCGTCGCTACCACCAACAGAAGCAGCAGCACGACAACATTCGTTCCGAACCTATCACCAGGTTCAGCAGTGGTATGGGGAATGAACAAAATGCAGAGCAATGAGGATGGAAAAGAAACAAGAACGGGCTAATTCCTGTCACCACACTCGAGCCCCCAGCTCCGGAAAACTTGTTAAAACTTATTTATTGCAAATGCAAAAAGGGATTTCAGAAAGCCTGCGGATGCAGAAAGGCTAGGTTAAAGTGTTCCGTTATATGTACGAACTGTAGTGGTACCTGTGATAACTCGCAAGTTCCATTACAAGATAGCGATGAAGAGGAAGAAACTATTTTCGAGCAAACGTATGATGAAATCGAGAACGAAGAAGATTGCGATGAAACTGATAATCCCATCGCGGATGATGTGGAAGAAATTTCAGTCTGTGACGTTTCGATCGGTACTAAACACAATGAACTCGCAACACCTGGTCCATCAGGAACACCGAAGCGAAGGAGAATGCGCTAAATTTTGGAACAGTGAATTGCATGTGGATTAAGCCTACTGGGGATACCACGATAAAAAAAATGCGCCGCTTACTCTACCTCAAGGTGGTGTGGAAATGAGTTTTTTTTAAAACGCGTGTTGAACTACACTTTGCGGGGCTCGTACGCCAAAACTATTGACTTAACAAAAAAAAAAGTTATTACATAAATTGTAGGAAATTTTCTCTAGTTTCATTTTGTATATAAATGTTTCTATCGTGAAATGAATCGAAAAAAGATATTGTTAAAAAACTGCTTTTAGGCGCCATTTTTCCAATATGGTGGCGCGAGCGGCAAAGATACGAGGTGGCAAAGTTGAAATTCGGAAAGAGCACATCGAAATCTATAAAATTACCCATTTTTCAAACTCCCGGAAAACTTTGCAGGTAAAACTACCAAATGACTGTCTATAAGAAAAGAATTTGGTTTGAGATGAACTGGACAAGGTTGACTATAAATTGGGTGCAGGTTTTATTTAAGACTTTTAAGTGGAAATTAATGTTAATAATTCCATTTAAATCAGTAAAAGACGGTATCACATTAAATAAGGATGGTTATGCTAACGTAATATAATGAATCTGGAGTTTACTGTGTAATGGCCTTAATAAATGTTAATACATGCTAATACGAATATTGATTTGCAAGTTGTTTAAAAAGGGTAAGATTGGTCACATAAGGCATGATGATAATTATATAGATGTAAGCGCGGTTTAAGAAATATTTGCACATGAATCACATAAAGAATGTATAATTGCAGATAAGAAGAAGTAAGATAGAAGATACCTGAGAGCAAGATTAAAGGCGTGAACTGAGGAGAATGGTTGGAAGGTGTTAGTGGTGAATCAGTAACAAAGTTGTTAACATTTACAAAAATCAAAATGTAATCTAGTATTAAGCGAATGTAAAATAACAAGCTAGAGTTAAAAATAATAATATGAAAATAGGCTCCAACCAAAACAATATGTTGGGGCTGGTTTTAATATGTTAACTGAATAAAACCCAATAAGCAAGTAAAGTGACCTCTAGGAGTGCCTGGGTGAAGACATTAGAAGGCGAAAGCCGTCACCAAGCGTGTAATTGCCGTGGCGTCTCTTCATTGTGCGTGCAGCATTGGAGCACCACCTGGAAAGGGTAAATAGAATTTGGAGTACACACGTCAGCCGAAAGCTACGTCACATATTTAGCAGCATTTACCTGATGTGGTCTTGTCTTTTTTGGTGTTTTTGTAATTCAATTTATGCTGAATTTCATGAAAACAACGCATTTTGTGTGTACTAAATTTTAAGGTTCGAGACCTGCCAAATACAAAGTCAGGCATCTGCCATATTGGTTAATTTATCATACAGCAAACCATTTGTAATACAAGCTGTTGAAACTACCCTGAGACAAGAGTTTATTTCATGTTTTACCGTAGCTAAGCCCTATTTGATTGCAATAAATACAATACAGAGAGCAATAAACGATTTATTAATCAAATAATTATAATATCATTTTAATTAGCCCTGACTTTGACATAAAAATTTAAATATTAAAACCATTGAATTTATAAATTGTGGTGATTACCCCTGACTAATTAGCATTTTATTTACTAGTGACTTTTTAGGGGCGTCATTACAGTATACACAGGTACCTGAAATAACCAATCTTTTATTACATTCGGATTAATAAATATAAAGGGACAAGGATTACCTAATAAAACATATTGAAATTGAATGTTTTATTCAATATTAAATGTAAGTGACGCTATTTCAAAGCATGTACACATATACAAATAATTCGTGGATATTATTTATCCAAGTTTGCATTGAATATAATTGTCATTTATTAAAATTATGATTTTACTCAAAGTTAAAACCAGGGTTTGAAAAAACCCGGGTTTTTTCAGAAAAACCCAACCCACTGGGCCCATGGGGGGTTTTTTCGGGTTTTTTCGGGCTTCTCGGGTTTTTTCGGGCTTTCTCGGGTTTTTTCTGACTCTTTCGAGTTTTTCCCGTCTTCCCATGATAATGGCTCTTCGAATAAAAGACGAAGCATTTTTTCCATCATCATTGATGACGGATGCTGTCATCAATCAGTTTTCATCCCCTCAATGGTGGAAACTTGTTGCAAAAAAAACCGAAAAAATGTCAACCTTGCCACATGGTTTTTGCGATTTTTTCTTAGGTCTATCTTCGGCGCCTGCATCTTCAGCTTCCATTGAACGATACTTTTCTACATTCGGACTTGTTTGGAGTAAACTTCGAAATCGCCTGGGCGTCGAAAAAGCCACAAAACTAGTGCAAGTGAACAGACATTTGCGCTCAACTGATACACACCCTATTGACTGGTAATAATTAATTGTTCTTGCTCTAATATTCTGTTTTTTACAATCATTAATTATATTTCTAATGTTCTTTTATTCTTAAAGGTAATTAATTGTGTTTTACTAATTTGTAATCAAATGCTAAAAGTTGAGGTTTTTTGTTCAAATTGTTTAACCAAGTTGTGAGTTTACTAGTCCCTTGGAGTGAATCCAGGACCGAAAAACTCAGTGGGTTTTTCGAGCGGGTTTTTTAACGTGGGCCCAGCCCGAAAAAACCCGTCGGGTTTTTTCGGGCTGGGCCCACTGTGGCGAACCCTGGTTAAAACCCAACCCTGATTTGAGTTAGACAATTGAAGTAAAAATTTTACGATTAAACTAAACAGCAAAATACTCTGCTATGCAATTAACTTTGTACTTAATATTTATACGAACAATTTTGGAGTATAGCTGCAAAGTATATTAATTAATAAAAATAAATGTTACGTACTTTAGTTTCAATATATTCATAAGACTTAGATAATTATAGCTGCTGTGAATCTCAAGTGCAGTCTCCTGCTTCTAAAATTGAAACACTTCAAGTGCAGTCTTTGGAATTATTTGATGTAGGGGAACTTTAGAAGTGATTTAGACATAACTATTCTCACAAAAATATTCTGTTATAACTTCTGAAACTTGATGGAAAACCCCAGGACTCTTGTAAGGCCAGGGTTGGTGTTAAAACCTGGCGAATCTAGTTTGCATTTCGCCGGAGCTTCGGCCATTCGCTCGAAGATGGGAATTCGTAATCAAACTTTCAACTGTATTCGCAGGCAGAGTTCAGCGTCCTAAAGATGTTTCCAACTCTAGTCTGCGGTTGTTTGTACGTATATGAAGTGTCAACGTTATTCTGCACCAGCCAGCACAAGGCGGAAAATTTGTTTAACGGCTAACGACCTATCATTCTGCTGTCGCCTGACAATTATATAAGCAGACATTAGGCAATTTGTTTTTAACATGTGAACATGTCATATCAGAATTTAATAATAACACTGCTAGACTTACAGCCCTAGCGAAAACACGCTTTTATATAGAGGTATATAATTACGGAATGGGAAAATACATTAATAAGAGTGGGTGGATATTGCTTGCAACTTGATATTTGCGCGACAAATGCAGGAAAGACTAGATGTAAAATTATCTTGGCTAAAAATAGACTAAATAGAAGATCGTAGAAGTTAAATGTGTTTACCATAATTCGCAAAATGTGTTAGAGATGGGAGTTTTTAGAAATGTTATGTTGATGATATTATTATATGGAAACGAAGAATATTTTCAGTTTTAATCAAAACAGTTCGATTGGCAGATTCTTGAAAAATTAAATATTTACACTTGCGTCGGATCTTAGCTTCTCAAGAATTCTTTTAACTTTTGTTTCACGGTTGCTTTTATTTTGCATGACGTATCACCGTCTGCGATACTAATGGAATTATTTTGCATGTTATAATACCTTTAATAACCTATATAAAGAACCTTCAAAAGATCGAGAGAAATTATCCAACAATCCAAATAAAATCAGAAATTTCAGTCAGGACAAAATTCTTCATCTGGTTGGCTACCAGCAGCTGGCTGTGCTTCTGCATAGTTAAATATTGGGGAGAACATTTTCGAATTTATCAGCTCCAACTTGAAGTTTCACCCTAGACTCCGTAATAATATATCATTGCATTAGCTAAACTATACTTTTATTCCATTTTGTTAGAATATCCTTCTAAATAAGCCAGACGTTCCATATTAAGATCTGCATTTATAAAGCTCCTTTTTATGCAAACAGCTTCATAATTCGCATATATTATATTAAGCGCTTCTCGAATTTGATAAGAGAATGAGAACTTACAAAATTCACACCGCGTCACTTCGGTTTGTAAAAGCAAATACACGTTTCGCAGCCGGCTGCCTAGCCTGCGAATGCAAAACTGTGTTGACACGCTGCAAATTAAACCCTGCGAAATTCACTCCTGAAAATTCATAGAATCACCTAACCAAACATGTGACGCTGCCGGCAACGAATCATTTGCTTTGCAAACATTTCCATTGAGCCGCATAGGCTGGATTAGCAGGATTGCTATTTTTGGTAGTTTCAGTATTCAAATCGGCCGAACCTGAAAAATAACGCGAACGGGCACAGCTCGTCTATATGGCCATCCATCTGAATTTGCATGAAGCCACTGGCGTAAAGGTCGTCTAGTAGGTACAGCTTCTAATGTTCTAAGCTACTTTGCAGTAATGTTAAACATTGATATAATTTCGAACTGGAAAATCTCCGTGGCAGTTTCAGGATTTTAGATTATGACAATCTGAGAGCAGGAGCTTTTGAATTATAGTTAACAAACTCTAGTTTATGAAACCGCGCTGCTAAATGGAAGTTAAACTTGTGTTGAATTTTTTAATGCAGACATTTGGAAATATCGCTTCTAGCAGCAAATTCCTACAATGATAATGTTGATGCATTTAGAATATGTAGGTTTCTTGCATTTATCAGCCAGCAGGAATGAGTCAAAAATTAAAAGGGTGGGCATAATGACCAGCTATAGAAACACGATATTTTTAGAAAGGATTTGTAGTAATACAAAAGAGTTATTTTTAATGTAGCTACGTTTTCGTGGACCACGATAAAAGCCGTGAGAAGAACACTGGACGATTATGAAAGACTTAGATTGCGCACGTATAGTCCACCGATGCAGAGATCTGGAACATCTGCAATAAAGTGACTTTAGTAGCCCAATTACACGATAGAACACACAATTCCAATAAGAAGAGATATAAAATAAAGCGGGGATTTGGTAGGTTTGCCTGTAGTGCTAAATTTTATATTTAAAAATAGCCAACTAGCAAAATATATGGAAGTGGCGTGAAGGTTGCAGTAAATAATTTATGCATACAAGTTAAAAGTGCATAAAATCAGCTCTCGTTCACGAGGCGAGTACGTTCCCAGTGTCGCGTGTGGTAATATTCCACCCATCGTGTCATCTAAGGTTTGGATGACGTAATCCAGGGCCAAACTAAAACGTCACACAGTAAGTTTTTGGACTGGCTTTCAGGTAAAGTGTTTGCAGTTTGATGCGATAAGCAATAACTACAAAGGTGTCAGAACCGCGCTTAAGGAATGTGGAATTTGCGTGAGCTTATTCCATCCGTACATGAGCAGTTTTAAATATTTTTGACTCTTGCGCTTTTACAAATAGTTACTGCGACATCATTTTAAGAATGTTTTATATACGTTTAACGTAATTGTGTGTATGTCGTTCGAAATTCAGCCGTCTAGCACACCCATAAGGGCACACTGGGCGATGTAGTTAACACCATGCCTTCCACGAATGCCTTACTTCTCTACTACGATAACCGTAGTGTCGACACTTAATTCTTAAAGCGACTGGATAAACCGCTCGGCAGTTGCCAGTTGCGAGGATTGGACATCTTACCTTCACCACTGCAGCCCAGTTCGCTAACTACTCGACCACGTTGGCGCCTAATATCTCTATAGGATACAGTAATTATTACTAATTTTAGAATAAAGGATAGCAAAATTACAATTTAAAAACGTAATAGAACCCTAGCTGAAACAGACATGAAAAATATTCACGATAGACAGAATAAAAAAACTTAAGTCAAACTATAATGATTGCACTAGAACCTTTAGAAAATCTAAAGTAAAATATTTCTACCTGTAAGAAGTAACTTTTTTAAAGAAATATAGTGATGCCATTGTACTGTGTGTTACAGAGAAAACCTCCTATACGACATGTAACAAACTTAAAGGGGTTCTGTACCTCAGCGTGAGGGATGGGTTTTATACTAAAATAAAAGCAGATTCGCTATAGTCCATTCACTATGTCATTTTTGCTTGAAAGTGAACCGAAATTTGAAATTCCAGCAAAGCTTAACTTCAAGTTATCGCAAAAAAATCAAACGCACCTTTTTTTAAGATGGCGGAAATAGCACATAGGAAATCTTGGTCGACAACTTGAAGTTAAGCTTTCCTGGACCCCCGAAACATCCCAAAAAAGAAATTCCAAATTTCGGTTTACTTTCCAGCAAAGGCCTTATTTTTTTACATAGTGACTGGACTACTAGCGGTAATCAAAACAATTGTATCTGGAGAAACGTGGGCAAATTCGTGATATCTTTAGTTATGGGCGCTACCTAGTGCTTATCTGCCCGAGATGTACTAGGAAACTTTACCCAAGGAAATGTTTTTCGGCGATGGAAAATGTGCTTATTCAGTTCCAGAATTTCAACCTAGCGTGTTTTGTGGTTTCTGAAAGCTGCACCTTGATTCACAAATTAAAATCACACAGTAAATTGAAGAATTCTATTAAGATTCATAAAAATTAATTTGCTGCTTTAGTCTTACAGCTGCGACCGCAACAAATAAAAAAAATAGCCATTTGAAATATCACGACGCTGTACGAAAGATCCTTCACATGTGTTCGTCTTAAAAGCAGTTCTACAGGGGAAGTCGCTTTTGATAAACTGGCGCTGAATTTCTAACGGGATATGCCTTAAAACGTAGCCTATGCTGATAACAAAAGTTGTAAATTATTTTTGGAAATAAAAACACTATTATTATTATTATTATTATAAACACATACACAATTGGCGGTAATTCAGGTATGCAATAGTAATTAATAAAACATACTTTACTTAGCTTATGCAGCAATTTAATCGACGGTAAGGTGTAAAAATCAAGGAAAGTGTTTATCACCGGATGCTGAGCGAAAATTATGCTCGGGTTCGATAATTCGAGAACCGGGAAGGTTTTCTTGTAACTTGGGTTCGAAAAGCCGTGGCTAGTAAACAGGCTTCGATAACAATAAAATGGTCAACTCCAAAAATGGCGACGTGCGAATTAGCGTCGATGTGAAGAGGTTTTTCGCGAGGCTTCGTCGGGATACGGGACGTCGATATACAGAGCACTGACATACATTGCATTGGCGGAAAGATACAAAGGTTTCTTTAAATGTATCCGATCGGAGATCGATATAAAATTCCAAGGCACTGAAACGAAGCAAGATCGGAATTTCAGATGGGAAAGCTGCGTTTTGGGAACTCGATAAAGGCCGTAATTTGCCAAATTTGGCACAGTATAACTGTCCAAAAAGCTGCATTCACAGAACGGTAACGGTCACATACATCAGCTTTCTGATGGATTATCGATCCCACAAATGCATTAAAAAACTGTGGCGGCATGAGTTTCGTACCATTTGGTAATGAAAAAATTTATTTTTTTTTTTATTAAAAGCTGTAAAGTTAGCCACTTAACCCTTCTTAAGGAAATCTAATAGAATGTAGTATTTTCATATGGTTAAGCCATAAGAATACACCAACGTCGAGAATACTATCGCTATATCCCAACCGTCAAGATTGTACGCCACAAGCACCTAGAGGTACGACACGCGCAGGCTGTACTAGGCTTCTCCCGCAGTAAAGGCAGGAGTTTATTAATACCCACGAAAATTAAGTAGGTTGCATTACAAAATTGTGGCGGCTTCTACGAGTCGGCTTGCTGGAGGGGCATTCGCGAATTTTGAACGACCAATGGCGTTCGCCAGTGTACTACATTATTCACTGCCGCTAAGAAAGGTACTCAATGACTGTAAATAATAAAACATATTGTTTTCTACGACTTCAAATCTAGCAGAGCAAGGTCACACAAAAACTATTACCCGTTTATCAAGTAATATTGTAAAAGTGTTTAGAAATGTAAGGAAAACTTACATATTGACAAATATGTACTGTAGATTGACTTCAACAGATTTAAAAAATAAAATATATGGGCTACCGAATTTAAAAAAAGGATATTCTCTATAAATTACCTACTACTAACTATGAAAGGCAACAACATTTTAATTTAAACCCTTTTACATACGTTTTTGACTATAAAAAGGAAAAGCTTGTGGGTTTATATGGAAATTAGTGAAAACCAATATAAGGCCCTGGACACACGGGGATTCCGTATGCGAGATACAGTATGCGGGATACAGAATCGCGGTTTGTTCAGACTGTATCTGAAACGCGAACCTTCAGTCACTTGCTAGAACCGTCCAGTGCCGTGCTGTTATGGACTTAGCATAGCTGTTCTTTGTCTCTGTCGAATTAGTCTGGATCTGCTGTATTCAAAGACAGGGATAGGGCTCTACTAAGCTAATAAATTTTTAATTGTCAAATAATGTACCCGCCATGATTGTTGTATAATAACGAACGGACTGCTTATTCGATTTACAAGTTGAAGAAAATCTGCTATGCCTATGATATGATATCGTGTATTCTGACTCGCAAAAATGTGCGTGTCTAAACAGCTTCAAATGCACTAATGGTAAATCGGTATCCGAGATACAGAATTTTTCGCCGGCGGCCGAAAAAGACAAATACCGAAATTCTGCAGCTGTATGCTTTGCTGAATGCCGTGTGAACAGCTCCATTTGAACTCGTGTAATTTCTGTATCTGGGATACCGGTATCTTGCATACAGAATCCACGTGCGTCCAGGGCCTAAAGTGAGGTTTAAGTAGTGAATTTGTATAGTTGCTACCGGTTGAGCCCTGTGTCGTTTGAGTAGCGTGTTGATAAATGTTTAACCGAGGAATTTTGTATCGTGGAGCAGGCATCTCCAATTACGCTTGAAGCGTATTTTAAATGGAAACCTCGTTTGTGTGCTAAACTTTTGTTCGTTGAAGTATCGTAACCCTGCCGTGCTTTATTCTTACCCTTCAGGGGGATATAATGCCGTTTAGACCCGCTTGACTATCGCCTCTATGCAGTTTCCAGTAGTTTGTCTCGTATTTTAGAGGCAATAGCTTGGACGCAACCCGCAGCTTGGTTGGCCAATGTAACCAGAGCAGCTGAATCCTTAATAAGGTATTGCGTCAGTTTATAATAATTGTAACGAGCGTAAATATACAGCGAAGTGATCTTTGAAGTACCGCCATGCCACACATTTAAATAGTACGGTTTTGAATAGGGATTACCACCTTGAAGTTAATTTTTAGAATTTATCGTCAAATGTTAATGTATGTACGTAGTTTCACATTGCGAGACCAAGTATTTATTGTCTTTTGCGTCATATTTGACTAATTGTTGTGAATTTTGATTGTTGTAAAGTAGTTTGTTTGTGTACACTTAAAGTTGTCACAGTGTCTGAGTTTATTTTAAACGTTGCCCATTTAACCTCACTAACCTTTTTCGAGTATTTTTAACTGTAACGAGTAGTTCTTTTAATGTTGATTCTCACCTGCATTTTTTTCTACGTTAACATAGTTTATTTTTGTATAGTGTGTGTTTCATTAATAGATTGATGATATTTGCGTGTGTATTTTTCCGATGTACAGGGATTCACAGAGCTGTAAGAGTACGTCAAGATAAGTTCGACTTAGCTGTTTGTGTTTGCTGCTCAAGCATTGCCAAGGTAGAATTAGGGAGGTGGGATATTTCTTCCACTTTCTGGATAAGCCTACCTGTGGCGTTGTTTCCAATTTCGACAGAAAAGTGGTGGCGATTAGAAATTAGCATCTGCATCTCGTTTACCGGATCGTCGATTCAGGTAGTAGAGTGAAGCGGCAATCTTTGTTACAGCCCATGGTAACGGGATTAGCGCAATCGATCAGAGAATTTTCCCATTTTGTGATGTAACAATCTGACGCTTTGTCGTAAAAACCTTTTCTTGTTGTAACATAATATTGTACATGGAAAATTGGCCTGAAATGCTTCTGGAAGGCAAGATTGACGACAAATAAATTAAACCATGTAATTTCTATCACTTGCTACTAAAAAATCTACACGACCGATATTGAGTTTGAACGGAAAAGTTGTTAAAAGATCTGGAACAAATTATAAATGCATATTTTAGTTTGAGTAAAGAATTTTGTATTCCAAAAATCATTTACTGAGCTAGTATAAAATTATATTTAGCAGAATAAATGATGAAGTGCATAACCAGTACCAATTTTAGCTTAAGTCAGTCTGATGTTCAAAAGAACAAAGCTTTAGGCAAGTTTAGTGGAAAATAATTTTAATAAAATATAAAAGTAAAGTTAGTAAAATTAATTTAAATATCCATAAATAGATCATTGCAGTATGCTGCTCCTGCGCACCTTCCCGTCCACCTGCTTGGGCTTTGTGGTACATAATGTTTCTCTCCGCATTTCCTTGCTGTGAACATATTCAATAGTTTTCCTTTGCAATTAATACCCAAACATCCATCATATTTCATAGATATGTATTCGATAACTGGTATGCGCCATTTCTATAGAATCCTCACATCAGTCAAAAAAGTTCTGGCGGTCTGAAAATTACTCCAAGAAAAGGACGCCCAGACAATCACCTGGGGAGTTCCAATGGCATTCAATTTCACCATTAATTCTTTGCGCAATTTTTCACTCTCGCTGACAACGCTTTTGTCGGTAATCTCGTAACAACCGCATGAAAAAGTCTGCGCTTCACGACCCTTAAGTGTTGTGGTGGCAATAAGAGTTTTATAAAACGTTTAATAATTGCATTTTACCGGCAACTCATAAAAACTAAAAACAGTTTGAATAGAAGTAGTTTAGGTTAAGCACCTGAGGTTTAAGATATTCATTCCATAGGAAATTATTGTAGGTATTTCTAACACATTTTTAATTTTTTCAGGTAAGTGTCATTACATAATCGACTACAGAGGGCAAACTGTAAGTAAGAATTATTTATGTTAAAAAATATTCTATTTTATAAGTGTTATTTTCTCGTTACCTCCGTCACCCTACCTAATTTTGACAAAAGTTTGGTTTATGAACTTGAATGTAATTATTCAAGTCCATTATAAATTCCAATAGACAAATGGGATGAAGTATTATATCAGCGTATATACAAACACGATAGCACTATGTAGATTATCTGCGGATTTCCACCCCATGTCATCATCATCTACTTATTATAATCAGAGCTCAAGCAGATACGGGTTGCTATTTATTAGAACTATGAAACAATGCTAGTGTACCACAGTTTGGTCTAAGCTCCACAATAGGTAAAAGCAGCATGGATCAATTGAGAATACAAATCCGGTGGGTAGTCAAAGCTCGACTAACAATAACACAAACACAATTTGTGGAAAGGCAGGTAAACACTATGTGTGTTCTAAATAGCCAGAGCACTTCAATTAGCTATTCTGATTTAGTAGAGCTTATAATTGTTGCGGCGAAGTGTTATTACGTATAATTATTATGAATATTAGTAGCTGCAAGCAAATCCGCAATTGTTGTCCGAAGATAGAAAAACTCATGTATTAGTTATTTTAGTTAACTTTAACTACTAATAAAATATTAATTATACTACAGCTCACAGCTGCTTAAAAGCGTAGCATCATACTTCATTTAAGCGATACTAAGTATAGAGAATCAATTTTCGCTCATTTCAAGAAAGTTATTATTTTCGACAAATACCTACGTGTACTATAGCGAATTTGTATAAAGAATTTAATAACTGATTATTTAAATAAATAAATAAATAAAGTTATTTCTACTTTTTGATAAGCGCTTACAGTCTAAAACCGATGTCAGACTTGCGGTGTAAGTAAGACAGTGGTCCGATAGCTCGTTGGAGGAGGAAGGGACCCCACTATATGTTTGTTAGCTTCCAGCACGTCAGAATAGGATCGTATCACAAGGGTACATTAAAAAATCAGGGTTATTGCTAGCACCACTTGCTGCTCTATAACTGAGATGACATGGGAAACCTTGCAACAGGTGACGTCACGTTGCAATACACAGCTGGCAGTTTTCACCGGGCCAATTAATGAAGTCGTATCATTAAATGGAAGCAGAGATCAACGGTCGCTTGTTTGCGCAGTTAAGAATGCGTTATTCGTCAGTGAAGGTCTGTAAGTTTATGCATTTCTCACCTTTTATGTGTAATACTGATATATGATGTGAACTTAAATAATATGCAAGGCATTATTATATTGCTATTAAAGAATTTGCGATTTCCCCCGTCTTACAGGTGACACGGTGCTATATTTTATAAGAAGTTTGATACTCACTCCACTTGGCAGTAAGAAAAGGTTCAAATACTAGAAGGATTTCTAAAGCTAAACACATCCTTGCTCTTCAATTTAGTAATACGAGTTCAGTTGTCCCAATGGGTTGTAGATGCGTATAAGGCGTTTTAAACAATTACATAAATGGAAAGCTAAGCCTAAGTCATTACCCGATAATAACGGGCCTAATTTTAAATAGTACCATGATTTGTAAGATAACTGGGACTATAAATGCAATTCAATACAGCGTGATTACATTTGATTCTAAAATCTTCAATACATGATTAATACAATCCTATAACGTAAAATCGTAGCTCTTTTTCTTTCTTTATATGTTTGTATGTGCGTTTGTTCGCTATCTCCTCCGAAGATACTGGACCGATTAAGTTGTATGATGGCGTAACATTTTGCTACTTTTTAGACTTAGATCGTAGGCCGGTTTCTATTTAAAAAAAAGTACAAAAAGTTTTAATTTAATTAAATCGTGTAAGTAGCGGAGCGAACCATTTGTGGCCGTGGGCTTCCGTGCAGCAGCTGTTGTGGACGTGGGCTGCACTGCGGCAGCTGTTAGCTCGTGTGACCCAATATGTTCATATGCCATTATAGCAGCGCTTTATGAAACCAAGTATAGTTGGTCCAGTGCTAAAATGCTCGCCTGCCACGCGGGCGACCCGGGTTCGATTTCCGGCCGATGCATTCTCCTCCATGCGTCTGTCCTCAGTTGCAACCGGTATCGAAAAATTACCCGCTGTCAGTGCGAGGGAGAGGGAAAGATGTTGAGGAAGCCATCAAGGCCAGCGGGGGGGAGGAGTATAGTAGAGCAGATTGGCTAAAAATTCCATTTGATAATTTTTTATACAGCCCTATCAGCCAATAGTAATGAGAAAACATTTCAAATCGACCAATAGCATCAAAATGACACTGACTATTTGCTAGTAGCTATTTACACTATCTATTTGCTAGTAGCATCAAAATTACACTGACTATTTGCTAGTAGCTGATTACAGCGACTATTCAACTCACTTGTCATCTAACAAAAACTGACCAATAAAAACACTAGATTTGACGTCTTTGGGCCAATAAAAATAAACTACATTGACAATTTTCACTAGTGGTATAGCTGAATATTTTTTGACAATCTTCACTAGTGAAAATAATCGACAATTTTCACTAGTGGTATAGTGAATATTTTAAACAAATGTGATTTTTATTAGAAAAAGTCAATATTAGTTTTCTGTTACTATAGAAATTGCGTAGTTTGTTGCTAGATTAACTGAAAACTAATTTGAAAAAGTAGTTTGGTTCAGTGAATAGTCTCTCGAATGCCATTCTTAGTCAAAGTTAAGTAGAATATTTTTGCGGTGGTATCACTACTCATGTCCATTGCGCTTAGGATTGGGACTCGTGCTAGCGCACTCGTTCAAATCGAACCTAAGCGCAATGGACATTCGTGATACCACAGCAAAAATATTCGACATAACTTTGACTACTCATGGTATTATAAGTGACTATACACAAACCATTCAAATCGTTCTTCTGCTGTAACACAACTAGTTAAAAGTGGAGTAGGTGAGCAGAAGTTGTTAAAAATAACGGGACACTTATCTCGAAGCTACATCAAACCCTATCTACAACTTGGACTGTTTAAAAAATAATCACGCCTAGTTACATTCGTGGTAATTATTTTTTTTATAATTTTAACTATATTAGCACTCATTTTTGTTGCTATTAAGAAATCTCACTCGTGGACTTAAGATTTGTGAATCTAGTTAAAATTATCAAAAAATTATCACCACTTATGTAATTACTGTTGATTAAATTCGCACTTCAGAGATGTGTTGAAGGAAACCCTTGTAGTATCCGATTAAGCCTGAGAACTGAGAACTGTCGTTAGACAGAGGACGTTAAGATAGCCTAAGCAGGCTTACTCAAAATATGTTTTTAATTAGATATAATATTAATTCACAGTTTGTTGTAACCTACCCAAATCATTTCAAACTCCAACTAAGAATTAGGATATAACCTCTCATCATCACTAGACTAGGAAACATCACTTCAAGCTTGGTTTGAATATTATGTGCATGTAAATATACAGAAGCCATTGCATACGAAGCACCATCGACTAGCTAATATATTTGGTGGAGAAGAGGAAGCGTCGATTTTCCCGAAAACTTCTCTTCCTACAGTCTGAATAAAATGTAAAAAACAATGGAGGAGTACAACGACGGCTCCGCGTATATTAAAAACGACGATAAGTATATCTTAGAATTTATATAAGCCTTATAACTATGGATCTAAAATTAACCACGGTAAGGATGACTAAAAACCTAAATTCGTTAATAACATTTTGTATTCAGGAGAGGCAGAATCTGTGTTGCTGTGAGTTTTCTACTAAAACAGGTATAAAGAAACTGGTTGAATTTAATAATACGTTTATATACGTCATTGGTCTAACGAATTCGTTCGATACAGAACATAGCGGAAATTGAATCTGATAGCAAACTTATATAAAAATATCGAAAAACATCTTTATGTTCGATCTTCTGAGTAGTGCAATGTTAGAATCTATATAGTGACCGATCTTGATCAGTCGCCTTAATTAATACAACTGCTACCATTCAATATTCTTAAGGACTAAAACATAGCAGACGTTAAGACCCATTGAGAGTATAATGAACATCGTTCGCAGTTTCTATATGATAGTTTATACTGAAATATCAAATTAAGGTTCTTATTAACTTGATTTATATTGGTTAATCCACCATTAGTTTTACGGAAAGGTTTTCTTTCTTTTGCGAAAATTCAACACCTTTAGGTAAGATAAATCTACAAATCTTTTTATACCCTGTTAACCTATTTATATCTTTAATGAATGCTGTTAATGGTTTTCCCGTCTAACTCAATTCACATTTCTAAATAATAAGAAATGCCCATTATTTGACAGATACCTACGGTATAACATTAAACCCCTTTTCTTTGACGTTTACAAATATAACCTGGTTTTTAGCCTGGCTACCGAAAAGGTAATTAAATCTTCTTATTATATTATTACAAAGTTATTGACGGTAGATTAAATTTCATATGCCCATTTTAAACTGGTAACCTGACATTGTTTGGGTTATGAATAAACTGAACAGTTTATATAACTGTTTTAAGGTTTTAGGACTAACCTAACTAAAACAGAGGCGACCCCATGATGCTAGGAATTGTTGCCTTGCCCATCGAGTTGAACTCTATTTAACAGGAACAACCCCCATCGCCAAACCAATGAAGCGGATATCTGGTGAGGATTCCTTAACAAGAATTAACGTTGGTCTAACATAGTCTTCCCTATTCTGCTAGGCTCTCCAAAAATGTTTCATTGCGACTCCGGGTGAATCTATCCCACCGGATCATGATGTCCCGTTCTTCAAAGATAGCAAGAATAATCAGGGGAAGCAAAAAGCTACACCAAAGACACCCTCCATTAAGATATGTACAGATCGCCCTATTTTGTTTACCTACCAGTTAATTCGTTTTTCTATTAAGAAACTGCCCAATGAATCAATTCTATTTTCGTGAAAAATCATTATTTTTTAATGTACTGTAGAATTATGTCAATTATAATCTTATGGATGAAATGCTTCCTATTTTGTATCTTTTTAGGCTGAGATTTAGTTCTTCATTTTATTTTCTGCGGGACGCTATGAAGCCTCAATCTGTTTTTTATTCAAAACAGGAAGTGGTTTCTCTTTTATTATTAATTTGAAAATATCTAACTTAGCCATCTGTTCTCATTCAAAAAGAACTAGATGATGGTTGTGCAACCTGTATTTCTCCTAAGTACTTTAAGTTGCCTAACTATAAGGTTTTGTGATTATTCATATTTATTATCTCTTAGTAGCTCGACTTTGTAAAGCTACATATTTTTTTCTTCTTGGCGGAGTGTTATATAAGACAGAAAACGTTGTCGTAATATTCGAGCACTTGGCGTCTTATATCTTGCAGTTGTCTTGTTGTGCGTAGAATTGCTACAGGGAAAAGCAGATTTACAACCCCGCAAGAATGGAAAAAGTGCACTGGTCATCTTAGCATCAAGGGGAGATTTTAGTCACAATAGTTAAACCAAATTGTACCTTAAAGATCCGGGGATAAATTCTGCAAATGTGTTAAGCCCCACTCGGACCCAAAAACTTAGAGCCAGGTTCGCAGAATAAACAATAGACGGCTCTACAAGTTGGTTACGCAACGTACGATGGTGGGACAACAGAATTTTTCGAAATATCTGACTAGAAACGGAAATTACTTCTCCTCTCAGCGAAGAACATTTAAACTTCAGACTTATAGACTGCTTTGGGAACACTTAAATCAATGGAAGAATGCCAATAATGACCGTTAAGGTTTTCAAAATGACTGCTACATTATGCGAAATGGCCACACCAAAATGTACACACTTTATTTCTGGCTTCGTTGAGAGATACTAACTGACTGAAATGCAATGTTGCGCGAGGCCAGCTTTTTCTTTGCTCGCATAAAATGCAGTGACGCAGGGCAATTTTTAAACTGATCCCGCAAAATATTTCTCTACTACGAGCATTTTCAAAGTTGCATTTGTTTATCGCACTTGAATAGTAGAACCTGGACCACAACTCAGCTGTTTTTCAAGAAGCAGCACCAATCAGGTAAAATATTGTTAGCTCGATTTTATACGCCGCTTGTGGTTTATGCAAGATTCAAAATTTTGGGCTAGGTCGACCTTGGGAAACATCTCTATAAATTTCAACTCATGATGCATCACGCAGCTTAAAATTAAATAGAGGGCTTTGCGTCGAAATATTGTGCGCAGTTTTCAGAAATCGTGTCGTCATTGGAATTTTCATTTGTCGTTAGACTCCGCTCCGAAGGGGATCTTGTTATCAATACAATCTGCATAATTTTAGAAGGAATTACCTTTTCTGCCATTACGCTCCACTAGGAAAAAATGCATTCTTTAGGTTGCAAATTTCGCCTTGCGGTGCGGCATTCGAGTTGAGTTGTTGGTGCAAGCACGTAGCCTCAACGGGGCGACGAATTCGTAGCCTCCAGCTGCAGCCACTTTCGGCAAGACCGTCACTTTCCAACTATTTTAGATTAAGCCTGAACGCAAGTTACACGTAGTTCGTTGAGGTGCGGAAGAAAACCAAAATCGTGTGTTGCTATGTAGAAGGTTATTTTTTACCTAGCGAATTATATTAGGGAGGACCTCAGGAATGCTACGTTTTTCGAAGCAGATTTTAAAAACATTTCCTTGCCTTCTCCCCGGGGCGTCGATGCTCAGCTGCAATTATTTTCGATCCTGGTCGCTGAAATTGCGATCTTTGTGGGTATCATCTGCATGACGCTTTTCCCCTTACTTTTCATCCCTCTGACGGCGTATGTTGGTATGTTGGCGCCGTCCTGTAATACCAATCCCTGGACCAACAAAGGGATGCCCTTTACTTGCCCCTTTGACCAATGTTGTAGTTATATGTAGATCTGTTCGCGGATATATGCTTGATTTTGAAGTGTTAACAGCGTGTGGGAAATTCAGTATTACTACTGTCCATCCCGCTAATTGATGGGCTCCCTTGGCCTCCTCTAGGTTTCCGTGTTGCTACTTTCCCAATTTAAGACCCCCAATTGTGGTGGGTATGTTAGTTTAACAGCTTGTAAAAATTACGATGACGTTCTCTAGGATTAAAAGTTAATTTAAGTAATACTTTCATATACATGAAATTGCTCAAAAGCAATTAATACATCAGTACTAAGATACTCCTCTCATTTTATTGTGTTTGGTATGCGGTTTTCCGTTGTAGGAATCGATCGAGTGGGGGTACCAATGAACAGAAAAGATACGTCTGTTGTAAGGAAAGCTGTCGACACACACAAGTCGCACCCCAAGAAAAATTACAAGTCATTATTGCCCTTCCCCTCCCCCCACCTAACTGAAGTTCTAAGGGGGTTAATGCTTTTTGAGACTTGTGTCGCTTATAAATAAAGAACATTTGGTACTAACGTACCAACAGCCACAGTCCTCCCCCCCCCCCCCCCCAGACATCCCGTGAAACTCCGTCTGACTCTCGCCCCATCCTTCCTGACCTGTACGCGAGCTGTGGCACCTTGTTACATAGCGTTGGGGTGGGCAATTTCTCGGATAATCAGAACACCTGATTTGACTTGCCCTTCTGGTCGTAACCCGCATTTTATATGTAGTAAAGTGTAAAGTACTTGTACAATCTAAAAAAAAATGGTGAAATGTTTTCATCATGCCATATGCAAAATGACACAATATTTACTGTTTCACTTCGTGACAAATTTTTAAGTTATAAATAACCTAAAAAATGTAACAATATTCAGCGGAGAGGGAAACGGGTCGAATATCTCCAGAGCTGCTTTTAAAAGCTCACAGAAGTAGACATAATTTAATTAACATGAAGCAGTTTGGCTACTACCAGTTAAATACTAATCAAAATCGGTTTTCTTAATATTGTTATTTTTTATTGTAGTGAAATACTTCAGCAATTGCAAAGAATAGCAGCAGTTCTAAACCATTTCAGGTGATTGTCTTGAACTAGTTGGTATCTACAAACAGCAGCATAGGTTGCACATTAAACACTACCTGTTCGCAACATGTTAGGAGCAAAGTAAATCTTTTCTCTATGAACTGTAGCTAATTAAACCACTACAGTAGACAGTAAACCAGTTATGTGTAAAAAATGCAAATTAAGAGCTTAATTTGACGCTAATAATATTAATTAAAAAATAACGTTATCTTACTTCTATAAAAAAAGTGTAATTTGAACCTTTATTGAATATTTGTAATAAAATAGACGTGCTGATTAGCAGAAAATATAGTAGATTAATAGCAATACAGTAAAATTAGTTGAATGTCAAGTCTTATCCCGAACAAGTAAATTATATTACACGACAAATGTGCCACAAGGTTAATTTCCACGCTACATGCAAATAATGCTTTATTTCCATGTTATTTGTACTACTGATTAGTTTGATTAATGGGTGAAACGTATGTATTATATGAAGCTGTTTTAATAAATACAATTTCATAGTACTAAGTTATTTTTAATTTAAATTTCTCTGAAACACTTGCAATGCCAATAAATTTGGTAACAACTGCATTGAGAAGTTCTCTTTTTTATAAAATTTTAGAAGTTGCTACTCTTATTAGAACCTAAAGTTAAACTGGAAAATCTTAAGAAATGATGAAACAAATGTTATTTTACAGACTTTTTTCTAAGAGCATTGAGTAGCTAAGGTGTGATGTAGTACATCGTAAATTTTTGACAACAGTCTATCTGATCTTTCTAAACTCGCCATAAATTGTTTAGTATGGCAGCTTTCGTTGTTAAATGTCTTTGTGAAATTATAAAAAAAATATGATAAAGTAAAATCTCATATTAAAGTGTGTTTTGACTAACTGCCACTTTCAGCTTTTGTACTCTATTTTCTTAATCAGAAAAATAGATACATAGAAATATAATTTGCACTACCACTATCATAACAGGGTATAATGGGGCTTCTGGCAACTGAATTGTAATGTGACAGTTCGAGTCACACCGCATGTATAGACAAATTATAATGGGGTGACTAGAGCTCTACCTATTGTTTGTCTAAATTGTAATGAAACAGCTTTTGCGCGCCTATGTATGTCACTACGTTTTGCAGGCGAAATTGTAAATTCTAGTGGGATAACTAGGTGTTCAAATTGTAATAGGCCTGTTGGAGTTCCACCGTTCGGGCACCAAATTGTATTGGGTTGGTTTGTGCCTCTGCATTTATAACTTAACCTTGTCTTTATTTGATCTCTGTTGCTATTGAGTTAACGTCACTATCAATGAGGTCTTTTGTATTTTGATTACTTCAGCTTGTGGCTAGGGAACGCTGTGGTCGATATGAATCCTGAAGTTGGTCCTGAATTGGTGCTAAGCTCCAAAAATATAATGAAATAAAAAACCAATTGGCATGCACACAAATAAACAATATTAGTGCCACGCCTCCATGCTAACAATAACATTAAACCAAGAGCAATGGCTGTTCCTACCAGACATTTATGCTGATAATAATATTAAGAGGTCACACATCGACACCCATTTCTACGATGCATTTATGCTGACAGCCTACTACGCAATTTTGTTGATACGGAAACCACCCATGGAACAATACCAAGTTGGGTAAGCATACTGGCGTCAATGATTCACAGCTCCGGTTCCGATGGCTACTCGTGAATTACAGCATCTGGTATGAATGAACCTTAAGCGATAGTTGTGAACTTCCTGTTGTGAATCGACCTGGATCTATTCTTTGCAGGTATTCCCGGAAATGCTTTGACTATTGCGTCACCGCAGGACGCAGCCACTTACTTTGTCGGCTGAATGAATCTTTGAATCGACAAATAACAATGTCGACAGGACTCGAACTCTATGTGAAGTCACTGGTAAAATGATTATCTAATTGATATGACCAAGGCGTACGCGTATCCTCACTCTGTTAGTTTAAAGGGGACTCTGATGTACTCTTCAACTGCGACGCTAGATCATGCGCGGCATGCACAAACACATCTACGCTTTACGCAGGCACACATTAACATGGTATGCTCGATATAATTGTACCCTCCTTCTTCTTCTCCTTCGCCTTCTTCTTTAGTTAGGCTCAGGGCCTACTTTCTGTGGTTTCTTCAATCTGCCTTTGCCGATGTTGATAGCCAGCGGAATATCTAGTTTTGGTAGTCGTCCAGGCTGTCTATCTACTTAAGGTTTGTCATTTCTTGCTATTTTTATTAGCCCTTTGTCATTTATTCTTTGTATGTGTGCGTTCCAGAATGTTTCCGCCATTTAACTATATCGTCAACTTCGCATATTCTTCTAATCTCAAAGTTGGGTACATGGTCTCGTAGTTTGCCTGCTATTAGTTTCACTACCTTCATTTCGATTGTTCTAAATAATCGTTTTAGTCTCAGTGTATCAGCTCTAGCTTCTATCGAGCATTTTATGACTGGTCTTAGATATGTTTTGCAGATTTTAGCTTCATACTCATATATTTGTTTCTCCAACATACGTCCAGAACATACCTCGAAATAACAGCAACTTTAGTGGTTTGGAGTGTAACCTTTTTATAAAGATCGCCCAGACATTTGTGTGATGCTTCCTGGTATATTTATTAAATAATATCATTAATTAGTTTTGCCCCAAATAAGTGGGCAACTGTTATTGGATCCAGGTTTGATTTAAGTTCACTTTGACTGATTCAAAGAATACCAAATAACAGAAACTACATTTATTCATCACTATTTACAATTCAAGTAATAAAGATAAAAATAAAACAGTATGTAAAGTATTTAGAATGATATGCACAAAATTTATATTAAATTATTTCCGCCTTGCGGTTAAATCACACAACTGTCAGGAGCGGGCTTGGCTCAAACTGGAGCAGCGGTCATTGGAATTCCTAGGGTATTTCGGCGGCGTTGGCAGAACTGTGGATGTAAACAAATCTTAGCAAACGTGTAATAAACGCACGATGTTATCGGTTACTTTATTTATTGAAAACAAATAAATTTTCAAATACCACCTTGATGGACTTTCTCTTGTTTCCCACGTGCGCGACCGCGGAATGTGACTTGGTGATAACAGTGGGTGATGAAACGCTGTCTGTTGTTGATAACGGATAGATCGCGCGTGCCGAGGTTGTGTAAACACAACACTCGGGGTAGATTAATTTTTGATCGGGTGAAATTGCAGATTATGCAAGAAAGTTCGGGCTACGTTTCAACCAAACTACAGAACTTGTGAAACTTTAAATTAGCGTGGTTAACGTGCCCTAGTCTCCAGGTATACATGGTGTTAAATTACGAACTTATGGAGGTTTCGTGAATATCAACTGACTTGGCGCGCCCTGAACACCAGGTAAGAGTCGTTTTAAATGAATAAAGTATGAAGGTTTCGTAAACATGAGCTGGCTAGCCTGGACGCGCTCTGAATTCCAGGTATGCGCGTTTCATTAAAATTATGAAAGTTTCGTGGATATGAACTATCTAGTCTTGACGCGCCCTAAATTCCAGGTATCCGCCATTTTAAATTGATAAATTATGATCATAATGGAGCGGGTCGGAGATATCGTTCGGAAATCTGCACCTTGTACAATTCTGATGACCCAGTTGAGGCAGGAGCAAAGCTCTTCCTCAGCGGAGGATCGCGGGATCGGCCTGAAGAAGCAAAGTTCGCTTTACCGGAATAAAATCTCCCTGAGTTCGACGAACAATTTTGGTTTCATAGGTGGTTGATCTCCCTCTCTTGCATTAAAGCAGAAATGAAAATGCGCAGCGGACGTTTTCTCTTTTCATTCGCGCATAACGACGAACTTGCAGTTTCGAGCGGACTGGAAATTTTATAAAGTGGAATATACGAAATTTTAATATCCATAATATTTGATCATAATTAATTCGCATTTAAAATCGATCAATAGACAGTTCCATATTATAATTTTCTGCCGTTACGTGAAAGGTGTGGAGTATACGTTGCATGTCATCTTTGTCTTCTGCTATAATGGCTGCGTCATCTGCGTAGAAAATTATTTTAACTTTATAGTTTCCCAGTCTATATCCTCTGCTTACCTGCTTCAGAGCGTCTGTTATAGAGCCCATTATTGGAATAAACAGAATGGGGCTAAAGCTATCTTCTTGTCTGATACATCAGTTTACTTGGATTCTTTCTGGTAGTGTACCGCTGACTCTTATTATTGTTGTGTTGTGGTTGTTCATGTCACATGTGATGTTGACTATTTATTGTGGGGCATCTTTCTCGCCCAATATACGAATGACGTGTTGTAGTTGCACCATTTAAATATAAAGTTGTTATCTGTCGTGGACCCATTTCTTCGGACCCCTTATTGTTCTCTGTTGATTGGTATCGTTTCAAAGATAATGTGTCTAATAATTATACTTGTGTATACTATGTAGTTTTTTCTTCTTTGTTGTATATTGGTATTGTTACACAATTTTTCCAATCATCCGGCACCCTTGAGTCATTTGTTATTTTATCAAACGGGGCGTAAAGTTTCTCTATTAAGGATTTCCCACCGTATTTTACAAGCTCACTGTTGATGTTGTCATTGCTTGGAGACTTCCTGTTTCTTAATCTTTCCATCGCGCTACGTATCTGGTACGGATGGATTAATTTCGACCTCGATGTTGCCTTCATTGTTCCTTGGTTCGACACTTGGCCTACTTTTGCATTATATAGGTTATACTCTACCCATTGTTCTTTTTTTATGTTGTTAATTTGTACATATGCGTTAATAGGTTTTTCCATACCTTCTTTTGTGAGCCGCACAGGTCGTGTTCCATGTCTATTGCAAATAGTTTCCAGTGTTCTCTTTTAAATTCTCTTAATTGAGCATTTACTAAATTTATTTAATCTAGTTAATTATTAACAGCTTCTAAAAAATAGAGAAATCAAATATACTCAGACGAGCAAAGTGAAGCTTCCGTTACAGCTGGAAAAGTTTGCATATATTAAAAATTTTGTTAACTTCTTGTTATTCACACTATGTTGGGTTAAAGATTAACGTGGCGACTACTTCTTATACGCATGGAGAAGGAGTTGGAAGACATTTCGAACTTCTTCCCCGGATTCAATTTTAAGCGGGAAGATTAATAGTTGGTCAGCTACTATACCGTTAAGCAGACCGGGTCTGTGCAATTTTGAGCGCGATGTAAATGTAGCTGCTTGAGAGCATTGACATCGCTTCGAGACAATTTCCATGTCCTCGGATATAACAGTTTACCAATTGAAATTCTATTCTCGTCCCGTTGTGGTGCCCCGTAATTTCATATCGACTCTTGTTGGAATACTTGCTCCGTCACTGACACTGTGTATGACGTTGTATATACCAACGCTCTGTCTCGACGCAGCCCTGAAGGATATCCTGTTATATCGCGTGTAAGTTGACAGTAATTCGCTCGTTGTCATTTATAGAGTTGAAGCTGTGCACTGTTTGTTCATAAAGCACGGTTTAGGCTCCACGGCAAAATTCCAGCCGTTAGGGTGGCTTGACTGCCCGACAAATATTTGCTCAGCCCAATCGTTGACTTGTCTTGAGTCTCGAATCATATGTCTCCGCGAATTATTGCACTAGCTAAGTTGAACTTAGTAAGTAGTGTACGGGTAAAGCATCGATGAATTTGAATATGCTGTATGTATTAAATTAAGCAATGGATGTGTGAAATAAGTTTTGGTTACATCTCCGTTGGAATTGTAGTAACGCCTTAAGCGATCAGTACTGGCTAGTCGCTAGTTTATTAGTATTGTTTTCCATGTGAAATTATATCACAGGAAAACACACCTTAGGGCTTGCTTATTCATTGTTTGTTGCGGTCCCAGCATTTGCAGATGGGACCAGTGGTACATGTATTTTTATGAATCTTGTGTTAATAGAATTATCAAATGAAATGCTGCAAAACTTACTTGCGTCGCAGACTACAGTAGTGCATATTCCTGAAGTGAGATAACCTTTCAAGACTCTCGGCGCAAGGTAAGTCATATTTCGGAACACTCCACAATTATATTCGAGCAGCGACATCAAGTGGCGCCCACAAAAATTACAGGAATTTGTCCCTATATCTTCTAGGTTGCATTTGTCTTAACTATTGCAAGCGAGCCTTTTTTTAGCATACGACCTATTCCTTCCGATTTAAGTAATTCAAATACATTTGTCACTTAATATTACATGCTGTAAACTGGCTTTCCCAACTAACAATGATCTCATCAAAAATATGAAATATTTCTCAGTTAGCTGAAACTCTTTAAAAATAATCACTAACCCGTATATAATCCTGCTTATATGGATAAGAAATTCATAATTCTCCTTACATACTTCATTTTTACAATACAAATTGCAGTTAGTTTGTATTGCATACAGGCTGATTTAAAAGATGTTGATATAACTTCAAAAGTTGATTAATTTTGAGTAAAACATTAAACAATATAACAAAGTACGGTTCTCAACGGTTACTGCGATAATGAGGAAAAATTATTTACTTAGAGTATGAACGCTTTACATCTAGTTAACATTGATAAAGTAATAAATACGACTTAAAATTGCAAACTGCTCAAAGTGATTGCCGTTGCGCTGTATGCAGGCTTCACATCCATACACTAGTAAATTTTGTGCAATATCAGCGTATTCACGGTTGCTATACTCCATTATAAACTATTAATAATAATAATAATAAATAGGTATTTAAAGAAATTCGATATTTTAAACGAATTTCTCACAAATTTTCCGAAAGATGCCACTTAAATGGTTTTATTGTTGCTTTCAATGTGAACTAGATATACGGCGATTGTACTCTAAATACTTTTTTTTCATTAACTCAGTAACCCTTGAGAATCGGACATGGGTATATGATTATGTTTTATTAGAAATTGCATGATTGATCAACCTCTCAAGTAATATCTACACTTTCTAAAGCGAAAACCATTTTTTGTCTACATAATTATAAAGCATAAATGAGTTAACGTGTCTTTTCCAAGATTCCAGCGATTTATGGTATGCCATCATGTCTGATTTACAAACATTTTGTTCACATATTTCATCGTACATGTTTATGAGAAATGGTGCTAATTATAATTTGTATTTGCTAGCTAAAGCCGTGTATGTCACGTACGGTATAGGGAAAAATGGTTGTTTTTTCATTAACTTTGAAAGCAACAATTTTTTACTTTGCTCATACATATGACTTGCCACAGCTTCTTTAGAATTAGATGTGTTAATCAGGATGTTTGGTGTTTTTGATAATGAAATAAAGTTAGATGTCATTCTAGAATTTTCGACTGTACTATTCAGGATTTAAACTTCATTTCGGATATTCTACTACAGATGTTACTATTCTATAGACATGCAAACTATTGCGTTAATTGAAATAAATTATATTTGTTTAATTTTTAGAGTTAATAGAATGTTTTTCCAATGTTTTGGCGCATCTCCAAATAATATGGTAGTTACCGTTATATCTATAAATCATATAACTTAAAACGAATTTTACGACATTACAGGACTTTGAGAATAGTCTAAATGGGTAGTTAGAACACGCTAATCTTCAAAAAGGATAAGCACACTCTAATCACGCCTCAACTTGTTGTAAGAGACGGTTGAGCGGCTACTTGCTCAAGGAGAAGGGGGAGTTCGGATCAACACGACGTACTTTAGAGCGAGATGCTGTCACAATAGGAGTTAATTGCAATAAAAATAAGGGGGGGCGTGAGCGCCACAAATTTTATTGATAGAATGGGGGAGAAACTTTTCGGCCGGCCCTAGTAGAAATTCGAAGTCAGAGGACTGACCCTTCACTTCGACATTCTGGCGAGGCGTTTCGGCGGTTTGGGGACTTACCTTTGCTGATCTGTCAGCTTTGTCGGTCACCTCACAATTAATAAATTTAAGAAAGCAAATTATAAGTACATTATCATAAATACAAATCTAGGAAGTTAAAAAAGAATGTAAATTTCTCAAAATTTGATGTCGGTAAATTTTTGACATGAATAGTTGTAAAGGGAGTTAGTAACTTTAAAATTTACTTAACAATAATAGGTATGATACAAAAAGTACAATGGTTACATTGAAACAACAGCGGTAAACAAGCCCCACAAGAATTTTGTATGATATGAGGCAACAATGATGATAATTTACTCTAAAAGTAGGTGACACGCATCGACTCCAAATATGGCTGTTGCCACGTATAAAATTAGGTCACTTTAATATCACCGCAAGTGAATCGCAATAAGAACAAGTATATCACAGTACCTGAATTATGTCCGGCGATGTTGCTGATTCATACAGCCAAAAGTTCTCACCGCCTCGTCGCAGTTTCTGCAGATGGATAAAAAACAGGGCAGATTGCTGGCCGTCGCAACGACGTTATCAAATGAACTCCAAGAAGCCCGGGCTTCGCGTGAAAATCGTTGTAGCGACAAGCATTAGGTAGAGGGCAGAACGACACCTAATTACCACAGTTTCTCAGATTTGGCACGTCGAAAAAACTCTCGTTTAAATACACCAAAGCGTAAATTGCACATTCAGTGCTACAATACAACGGAAAAGATTAGTTCAGCCATAGCACACTCTCACCAAGGAAAATTCAACCAGACACAACCGTACGGTAGTAGCTTCAGACCACGAGTTTCGAGACATGGGCTAAAGACAGAAGGGTATGAGGCGCTTTTTATTCCTTTCACTATCCCACTTATGCAACTGATTCGCTCTAACACAATATTACAACAGCTTCTTCGAACCAAAAAAAGAAACGGTACGCCGTGGTAAACATGTGGCGACGGGTTTGTTGTAGGCCGGGCTTACATCACCAGGCTCGGTTTCACGACGTGACGTCAGGTGCCACCTGGGGCAGGTCGGACACGTTCCAGAGATTAAAACTGTACTATACTAGCACGAGCAGGAAGCGTTGGTGTTTGAATTTGAAAAGGGAGAGCGGAATTGCCAATATTTGGTATATAAGATGTGGGAAAGCGCGGATATTTGAAATGCAAGTGCGGGATCTTAAACTGGTTTTAACACTATCTTTAATATTTTGCAACTACCGAGTGATTTTAAATGATTGTGGATCCGGGTGCGTTAGAGATTCCAGTCTTTTTGCTTTTGTCGCTCTGTTAAATTTGTCTAGGAGTGTATGATATGCCTATTCAGTATGCATTCTTTACAGACAGAAATGTGAAATATGACATACCACACTTGCATAACAAGTTAATATTTTAATATTTGATAAGTAATCATATTATTGCAGTTTAGTAGCAATAACTTGGAAGAAATGTCAAAACGGCTGACTGCAGTTTGAAGCACTAAGTCAATTACAGTGAAGATGCAAACATTTTAGTTTTTCAAGGGCACTTTCAACCTGCAATTATTTATATTCACTGTGTATAAGTTAATTACATTCTGTGATTGTCCAAAAATTTCTGTTTTGGTATAACTTTAGCCTAGCGGATTTATAGAATTTAATGTACTGCTAAGGCTACACGTTGCGGCGCCTATTTAATTTAGGTATTGATAGCTCTACTTTATTTTTTTAAATTGAATTATTTAATTGGAAACTTCAGTATTATATTCTTATTAATAACGATAGCGCCTTGAGACTTTCAGGGTTAGTTCGATCATCTAGTTGCTTATTAATTGCTATTTAACTTTAATAATGACTTTAAACTATTTAATGACATGAACTGTCACCTTGTACGTCAAACAGTGCTCCACAAACACTTTCAACCAAATATGACAAATATAAATTCTATTCACTTTTTAGTGACTCAATATTCTATGATAATTACACTTTTCTAATTGTCTTTTATTTACTACTGCTTCAATAGGACAAATTAAAAGCCCACCTGGACTCCTCTCATTTTCACCGCTTCAAAGTAACCTCAAAACCGCACTCTTCCTGACGTCCACAGCTCGGATCTCCAAATAATTCAGCTATGAAGCACTGCTTATTAACAAATAGCTGCCAACTCATCAAACCCCTAACTCAATGCAGAAATGGTCCCTTTCTTTTCACTAACGCTACTGTCACACCCAACAGCTTCCCTCGTTCCAACGGCTTCACGGCAAGTATTCTCCCACAGATGAATCCAAATTAATTTTCTACTCCCTTAGCTCCTACTTTAGCCATCTCTGTTGTCAGTAACCAACAGAATCTCCTGAATTCAGTAGTTTCTTCGCCAATTCCTGTATACCGATCTACAAGTCCTCAGTAGTCCCTCAACAAAATCAGCAATCAATGACATTCCAATCATTGTAACTTCTTATCAACTGTAGTATTAAAATTAAATCAATTCCATTCAAATCTTATTATATTCTTGCTTCTTATTCTTGCTAGTATCAAGTTAAACCATATTCCAAATTACCTTCAGTAACTGTTATCTTCTCCTTGTTAATATTTCTTTTAATATCCACACCTTGTAGATTTTGTTATTACCCCTTTTACCTTATCCAAATAAAATTTAAGTAAACAGGGTTAAATTTCCACTTTTTATTACTACCAAAATTATGAAAATACATGTTGTTTCAATTTATTATTTTTCAATAATTATAACAAACTTTTCCTAGCTGCTATGTTACAATTATTCATGCCCTCTACATAATAAACTTATTTGAGTTCTACCTACTTCATTATATTATTTTTAAAAGAAATTATATTTGTCACATGTAACGTGAGCTTGTCTTTACCTTCTAACTTTCAAAACCACTACAGAATACTCAAGTGCTATACCTTTCAACTTAAATTGCATCAAATTCAAATTCTATCAATGGCTTTCATTCAAACAGCCATTTCTTTTTAAACTTTTCTAAGTTGATTGTTTTGATTTTCCAAATTTTATATTTACATTAATATTCATCCAAAACTGTTCTTTAGGTATCATAACAGTACGTTGGTGTAGCTTTTGGATTTCCACTAATTATTTCCTATTGTGGAAGTTGCCTAAGGGACCATTACAATTCATTGCTAAAAGCAGAGCTATTTGATAGTAGAATGTGAGCCATTATAATAGCTGTATGAGGTGGTGCTCCATCATGTTAAAATCTCATACGTTATTTTTCAAATGAGTACTTATATCATCTCTTACGACAAAGCTGAAAATTTCTAAATTAATAAATTGTTCGTCCAACATTTATAAATTACAGTACAATATAGAGTTACAGTACTATAAATTGCTATAGTATTGTTCAAAGGCGTTCTACTTTCATTTCTTTGAGGAAACAACGATAGAAAGATTTTTATAAAGGATCTTGGAGGTCCACGCTCCCGGACTTAAACCCCTTTGATCTTCCATGTCCAGGACTAATAATTTTCCCTTTGTAAGCCCTAATCCAGTGCACGGCACGATGCTCATAGCGATTTATATCCAGGATAGTCACAATCCATGTAGCAGGTGACCAAGATAACGGCGCGATTAATCACGTGCCCTTCTCGGCGGCTCGCCATTTGTTTTCTCTTTTTAGCGCTCTTTACCCCTTTTTAACCAATTGTTAGTTCTGATGAAACGCTCTCGTTCGTTTTATTTATCGGCCGGTGCCGCCTATAAATTGCGAAATGTTTGCTACGTTTTGGGGTATTTTGTGCAATCATAACTCGGATTTATTGAGAGTATCCTCACCAAACAAATTTTTATATGCTTTCATTTTGAAGGAAATCGTAGCGAGGAAAGTATTTTATGGAGTATCTTGACAATTCACTTAAATAGTTATTTATATTGCATCAAAGACGTTGTCACAATGTTATCATATATACATTTTCGTTGTGTGTATTTCGATTCCTGTATAGAAACTCCTACACATGCTAATATTTCTAACTGGTTCGTTTTAAAATAGTGGCAAAATAAAGATGTTATATCTTGGCCTAAAATAGTCACAAGTTAAAATCATAATCATCGTTTTACAGATTGGTCACTTCAAAGGGCTTTATTCGCTATAGTGATGTATAACTATGTTTACCTAGTTTATCTAATTACCGCTGCTTTTCAGCACTGTACATTCTTACTAATTTGGCTTTGAAAAAATATATATAATTCATGTCAGTCGAAAGATTATCTTTGTGGCTCAAACTATTTTAGTCAGTAAGCTTCAAACTTACATTTAAAACCGACTTACCTAAATTACTATTCTATCTGCAGTTCTTATCCACATCAGTAGAATAACATAATTTCGGAAAGGCTGTATAATAAACCACATTTTGAATATTTAAATGCAGTAATTAAATCCAGGAACTTTTCACAGTTTCAAATCTCTAGTGGTTAACGATATTAATGTAGTTAAGTTAATTACAACGATCCTTTTAGCATATTTAAACTTCAGAGATGTAGCCTGAAACCCTTGGAGGTTTTAAACTTCATTAAATCGTTTTACAACTATTTAGGCCTGAGATTAACGAGCCTCTTGTACACTGCAAGATTAATGTCTTTTAAAATGTGTCAATTAGAAAGACTAGTAGTCTTTTAATTAGACATGTTGTGACGCTGCAAAGATTGAGTACTGCTTTGGAGCGAGATAATTTATTAACTAAGTCCTACTAGAAATTAATATGATTTGTTATTTATGTTTAATGTACTTCAACATCATGGTCATTAGTACCACGTAACGTTACAATATTTTACAATAAATTAGTTAGGTTACTTACTTACTTAATCATCATCCTCTTCTACAGGTTAGCCAGTGTAGAGGAGGTTCTCTATGCCACTTAACTTTTCAATCAATTACGCCACTTGTTTCTGTCTCTTCCACTTATTATTGCTTCATTTTGATTTAATTTCCTTCGCTGTTAATATCTTCATTATTTATTTTTTCCAGATAATTGGTGGTCTTCATTTGTCTCTTTTCAAGTCAGTTCGCATATTTAATGCGGTGAGCGGTTAAAGTTTCCCCTTGGTATGGACCAGTGCCCTGTGGCTTTCAGCTCCGTTCAGGCATTTTGACGTTTGGGTTCCTGACGTGAACACGGGAATATACAGTTCGCTCTACGAACTTTGTATCTGAAAGCACATTAAACGTTTCCTCCTAACACACGGAGTAGACACCGTTGTATAATAATCTTGCAAACCATTGCCTTATTTTAATGTGTGTGATAATATTGTTTCGCTGTATTGCAAACTTGTGAGTTTCTCTTTAAGAGTATTTTGTGCTGCCTAAGCTTACCAATTCCTTTTGAATGCCTGGAAACACGGCAGTTACTTGGTAAAAATCCATTGGCGCCTCTTTTGCCTCTTAATTAATTTGAATATTTAAAGAACTGTACATTCCATCTTCATTGAGCTAGTTTACGCCGGCAATTGTATCCAAGTAGTTATAGAGTTTGTATTGTTTTGAAAGAATTAACCGATGGATCGTTTGGATGATAACAAGGTTAACAAAACCTAGCTGTATTTTGAAAAATGTAACGCAGAAAATGTTATTTTTCTTTCTGTTAATAACGTAACATGGAGTTAATCCATCATTTTTGCAGCGCCATGTAGACTATCATGTATCAATGTATTGGGCTTAACCTAGCCCAGTTTCCAGCGTTAACTAACCACAACCTAAGGCTATTGCGCCTTTTAAGTAGTGAAATGTATTCTATAACAAGGACGCGTTCTGAAAATAATTTACGATTTTCATCATTCTTTATAAAATTGTTAAGTACAAATTCAAAAATTTCAACTCGTCATCAAACGAACATTTGTTAGTTTTCTTGACTATGTAAGAATTTATCATTGTAAGTCCCAACGACACAACGTGACGTATTTTGGAGTTGAAGCCATTTCGTGTATTATTTGAATCTTCGGTGCTACGTTTTCTCACTCTGACCTCAAGGTCGCGGCGAGCGCGCTTTCTTGTTGTTGCTGGGCGCTAGCAAATTCCTGTTTATTTAATCCTGATATCAATAAACCCTAAATGTATGTCTTTATCAGCCCAACTTCGATCTCTGAGGTAAGTGCACGTGGTCATTTCAGTATACTTTCTGATTCTTGCCGAATCCGTTCTAACTTCAGGGTATTTCTAGCAGTTCTAATCCCATAATGGCGTTCTTTTGATCCTGCAATGAGCTGCTCTGATTCTGTAGCCAGATGTTATGATGTCCTATTGAGCTGTCGCGATCTCGTTTCTAAGTATTATTGTCCCGTATCGTGCACATTTTGTCATCTTTCAGTGAGATGATCCTCTGAGCTGCTGTTTGAACAGATTTCTGTCCGATTTCTTTGATGCTGGTATTTGTGGCGTCAGGCTCTGACGAATCCTGTTCGTGATGTGGCTTTGGCCTATTCCGGTGTGAGGTTTTGATGATTTTCAAGGATCTAGAGTTGCTGATTGCCAAAAAACGGATAAGCTCCACTGAGAGTTCATGTAGAGGTTAACTTGTGTTTATTTTGTTTATTGTTGTGTCGCTTGCATCCTCTCAGGTTTCCTCGGCCTGCATCTTTGCTTGTGTTGTCCCTTAAGAACTCATAGGAGAGCTTAATTTGCACGAGTAATGATATTTACTCTTTCACTTTGAATAACCTAGTTTGTCTATTTAACGCAAGGTGAATTGTTCGTGTTACGCGTTTTATATGTTTACGTTTAGTAGTAATAATAGTTTGGCTATTGCGTGGATTCCACGTAATGATTAGCCTAAAGCTAATTGTATTTGAGTTATATATTATTGAGTATGGCACGATTTACTATGAACATGTGTGTTATGATATGTTTTATCGGACTTTTTCCACTGTCTAGGGTGTATATCACACAATGTTTCGGGAGTTTTGATCTACTCCAGTCTTCAGGTGTTCCTAGTTAGTCCTGAGAAGGACTGATATCGTACGTTTTTCTACGTAAACTCGTGCCTCCCCTGGGTTTGAACCCGGGACCGCTGATCGCTGTGACTACTAGTCTGCCACTCTTACCACTAGGCCACCAGCGCGGTTACTGTGTTATAATTACTGCAAACTAAGTTAAGACTGGGTTATAATATTTATGGGTTTTTAGATTACTGTATTTTGGTTATGCTTTGAGTTTATCGGTTTTTGTTTCTATCTGTCCATATTTGTTCCATCCGTGCGCTTGTCGACGCCGCTTTTGTACTGATGTATGAATTTAAGTTATGTCAGCCGGCCTTTGAGCTTGAGCTTACCAACAATTTAAGCCAAATGTGACTTCTCTGATATACGTTCATCGCCGTCTCCTAAGCTGCTGCATATAGAGTTAAACTGAAAATGTTCCATTATTAAGCAAGAAGGTAAAATTCCCTGATAAAGTTGAAGCAATTCTCTAAAGAAAACCATTTAGCTGAATTGATACCGCCTCATATAAATGTCTACCGCCATTAGGGTTTGAATAACAACAATTAGATTAATTGGTATTTGAATGGAATTATATGCCACAGTTCCACCTCTGCTGATCATTTGTCACATCCTACAATCGTATATCATCGTAAGCATCTGCTACGCAAATGTCAGTCGCTTTTCTTTCAGTCAGAAAAGCAACCAGAATTGCATCTCGCTGCCGAACTTTAAAAGATCTGCGGAGAAATGTGTACAAACCTTTTCAAAACACTTAAATCGGGCGAATCAACCGCGTTGGAGGCACGGGACATGCATGGAAATCCGCGAGGGGAAAACACTCGACACAAAAACCGCTTTTCGTTTGCATTCTAAGCAGCTGCAACGTCGTTTTAAAATATTCCAGCCGGTCGATGGCATGCGGCGACACAACCCGAAACAGAAGAAAAAGTTGGAAATTTTAATAGACGGGCAACGAAACGGCCTGCACAAAGAGTTTAAAATAACAAAGTCGTGCCGCCGGGGGTTACATGTCTGGAAAGCGAAAGAAACTTACAAGGAAAATCACTCCCGGAAAATTCTGTCGCGTATTCATCGTCGAACTTTTAGCTCCTATCGGCTTAGTTTGATGGAAAAGTATAAATACACAAGCAAATTCCAACAGTGGAAAACTGCTTTAAGGGTAAGGTTTACTGAATAATTTCTTTTTATGTTAACGATATGATCAAATTACAGAAGAAAACTATTAAAGATTAATAAAGGAGAACGTTTGAAATGGAAAATCAGGTGTGAATATGTATACAAAAAAAACGGAAACATAACAGAAACTATAAAAATCAAATGAATGACCATGCCCTCAAACAGTAACTTGAAAACAGTAGAATAGTACAAAAAAAACAAAGAAATGTAAGACAAATTGCAAGAAAAAGAAGAAAAAATACCACAAAATACTAGAAGAAGTAGAAAAAAAAAACACCTGAATAAAGAGGTAAGAAGTTTTTATCAAAGCTTATAAAAATAAAAAGAACACATCAACCCAATACAAACATGTGTAAGGACAAACAAGGAAATCTAATAAGAGATAAAAACGAAATAACTGAAAGATAGACAAAATATTCTCAAAAACTGTTTAATAAAAAAACTAAGGCCTGAAAGTTTTAGTGGAAAGGAGGGGGTCGTAGGCTAAAAGAACAGGAGGTTGCTCCCGATAGTCAAAACTATTGTGCCTCAGCGACAAGAGATTATTAACTCTATCAAAATTACATTCACAAAAATACAGTCGTTGGCTCAGTTTTGCAGTTGTCACCACAATAAACAAAGAATTTAGTCTATTAGTGACGTCACGTTACGATAAGAAACTCTACCAGGTGTTTCCCTGCATGATAGTTACACAGAAAAAACAATTTTTTTAAATTGCAGTCAATCTAACACAAAGAGCTTAAAAAATGACTGCAACCCTAACAACAGAGATGCGTCCCAGAACTTATTTCACAAAATGTAACTAAATCAAGCAGGTTCAAAATTAGTGGTAATTCACACATTCTGTACTTAAAATTTCGGCTAAGCTCGATAAAACCAGAAATGGTCCGCTTCCATGATAATGACTGGCAAGAATATGTCAGTCTACAAGTAATGCAACGGGATGTTTCACCAAGGGTTACTTCGGGTTGTCGAATAAAGAATGGGCAACGTCAGTTCAAAGATTGGCTACGAGCAATCGTCGACGATCTACTCGCTGATTACGAGTGATTCTCTAGGGCTGAGTTGGAAAAATGCCTCAGTATACAGGGTGAATCTAAAAATGTGTTGAAAAGCAGTTCAGTCTAGATGTGTTTGGATTCTTCAATTATCGCACCTGCAATATTTTTTCGATATTTGTATCTACTTTAGGAAAATATTTCGTACGATTGTAAGCCACACTGATAAATCGCCCCACTTATCCATACATATCGCTTACGCTAAGTTTTTTGTTGCTGTTGAGTTGCTTATTTTGTGATACGCCTATCTTGCCTATTCTTCTGATGGTTTTTGTTTGCATTTACGTTGATCTATTCAAAGAAAACGTTTTATGAAAAGACGCCAGAATTAATAAAGAAAAGATGCTTTGGTTACACATCAATAATCATCTTTAGAAGTGCAGTTTGCAAGGGCGCATTAGCAATGATGACTTTGTCTGGCGTTGGTATTTTTCTTTTTTTGTTTATGCTTTGAATCCTTCTAGATGATATTCATATCGTCTTGATATATGGCCAAAGCATTTGAGAAAAATTATATTGCTGAAGTTTTATTTTTTTTTAATTAATCCATTTGTTTCTTCTCAAGCACGACATGAGTGTTGCTTAACTTTTTTCTACATTCAAATAGGATAAATAGTTACTACAGTTCTTGGGCTCATATGCAAGTAGTATAGTATTGTGAATATACCGTCAGTTGATAGTTCTCCTTCTTTCTACGGTAGTGCCACAAGTCGAGGTTTGTATGATTCTTTTCATGCTGTATTCTACGTATATGTTAAATAGTATAGCCAATAATATGCATTCTGGTCTAGTTCTTCTTTAACTCTTGGATAAGTATTTTCGAAGAGGTCCATTGTACCACAGTCGACATTATTACAGAAAAAGAATTGATTTACAACGCCATAAACTAAAGTTGCTCTAATCAATACAGAGAAACAGTGAAGGGTTTTTGGCTGTAAGAAATAGTCGCTTTCACGGATTATACACGAGTAGCACCTTAATATACCTAGACAAGTATGGGTAATTGTCAAGCGCCACCTGATATGTGTCTACCGGCAGTTGACTTGGAGTTACTCCGCAACAGCACGCGCGGATCCCATCCGTTGTAGGAATTTCTTTGGCTCCTAAAAATGAAAATTAAGGCTGTATTCAAATAATGTAAATACTTTTATCGTTAACAGCAGACGGTGTGCCTAACCTACCCTAAAATAACTTAGAAAAAGAAGTTAATGAAATGATATTTTTTACGGAACAATTCTAAGGAAAGCAAGTATACTCTGACTATAAGCTTGCTACAGTTTGCAACAAGCGCTTCATGCAGTCCCAACGTGCTTAAAACTTTATTCTACAGAAAGTGGATTTATAAGTGGCATAATTATAACGTATTCTTAATGTTAGCAATCTACAACATGCACTTCTTAATTAATATGAGCTTTAACTTAGCTTTAGAATTAATAAATTTGTTGGGCGAGGTGATCACAAAATTTTAGCAGTCATCACTAAGCGTTGCTGAAGAAACTGTAAAAGTTGCAGAATAACGAATATAAAAAGTGCAAATCCAGGGATAGAAGAATGGCGGGTGCGCCACGGAAAAAATAACCGTCGGTAAAGAGACGAGCGTAAAACACTGAAGGCCCACGAGATGTTAAGGCTACAGCAGACCCAACGAATATTTTTGTAAGGTGGCTGCGAAAAGTCTGTAAGCGGAACGACAGCATTGTCTCAAAATCCAATCAAAATCGAAATAAAACTTGTCTCAAAGCGCCTAGAAAGGCCGATAATATTCCTAGAGTGGCTACTCTACTACGTTGTACTGCACATTCAACACAAACCTTACTTCTAGCTTATTTGCTGGGTATGGACTGAGTAAATTCTTCTCGCGCGGCTAATTCGGGGCACTCTTTCAAACTCTTCCCACGAATACTGCGGAAATAGGCGATCTTAAAACGACAACAACATATTTAGCATAAATATAGATGAGTAAACGTTACATTTTCAGTTATGATATTATCCTCTACGGTACAACATGTCTACTTCACTTCTTTTCTTATTCTTCTTCTCACAAGTGATAATAGAATCGTTTCTCATTATACACGACCTCCTACAGTAAAATGATATTTTACAAGCAAAAAGTGGCGCCACGCGAAGTATTATAGATTGTCAGCTTAGGAATGCATCCACGAGATACAGCAGTTCATAGCAAGAAGTTGCTATTCCGGCTGCCAGTCGAGCTTCAAGGAAGCCAGTCGACCTTGCCAACACACGAAGTCTCTGTAGGAGCGAAATAAAGGCAATTTGTGTTACTATAATTACCTTTTACGATTGAATGTACGGCCCAGAAAGAATGAGGATAACCAAAGGCCTAATAAGGAATTAACGGCTATTGCAATCCATTAAGCAATAGTTTTAACGAGCATTACGAGTCGAAAGGCCACATGCGCGTAATCGCTAAATTACGACGTCAGAATAAGACGCCTGCATCATTCCGTGGATATATCGCGTCAGCTGATTTCAAGCTACTGGAGCCAGGGCCGCATTAAGCAAACTCGTGTGAATAATTTAAACATTATTAGCATTGTCGGTTTTTTTTACTTGACGTTGATAATTAATAGGGCATACCTACATTTAAGAAGTGTATTCAAGCATGTAGATTCGGCATTAAGCTTGCGAACTGTTTCTTATTATTGTTAATTGCGCATGTAACATTTATATATTAGCATTGTGTACTCTTTTTATGTATTTTCATGCCTGTATGTTCCTTTTACAGAGTATATGCATTTATATGTAAACTGTTTGGTTTTTATTTCTAGCAGGACTTGCATGCATGGTTACAGAATTATAGGTGATCATAAGCAGGCCGGAACGAGCAATATTGACAAATTCCCTTAGCTGCGATGAGGTATGAGCGGGTTTTGTGCTTCTACGACTGGGTTAACTAGCAAACAAAGAGCAACTAAAATTCATATTAAAGTAGAGCATAGGGCACTGGAAAAGCCATTTACAAAACACTGCATATGTTTTGTGCTTGCTGAAATCCAAATGATGTCTTTTCTACATGATCTCCGCATTCCTTACAAATTTCACTTCTGAACTATTTTTAAAAACTGTCTTTATATGTAGGTCTTTAAACTCAATGTGCGCGGTAGTGGCTACATACGAGTACCTTTGCTTTTACTTTTCTCGAAATAATTATTAAGGTTGACTTCAGTAAATTCTGGGGTATATTATATTGTATGATATTACCACGACAGACCATTTAAATCTAGGGATTCTTTTTTACTAATCCAGTTTTTCCTTGGCCCCCTCTTCCCTTTATTCTTATATCCCCTGCGAGCGGCATACGTGTTGACGTCCTTCCACGAAAGAGTGTTTGTATATGATCAACCACCTTACCCTTAGGAATCTGACTACGTCCACTATTACTGGCGCTCACCATACATTCGCATTATTTCCTCATTAAGCCTTCTCTATACCCCGTCTTCTTTAATACCGCCAAACATTCTCCCCAATATTTTATTTTCTATCTTCTAGTTGATCCTGTTTTGTTGCATTCAATCTCCACGTTTCACAGCGTTAAGCCACCGTTGGAAGTATAACCGATTTATATAGAAGCATTTTAGTTTCTAAAGAGATTAGTGAGGTGTTTTGTAGGTCCCTCGTTGTGTTTAATTTTTGTACTTATTTTCACTTTAGTTGCCAGGTATCTGATTTTACAACAAGAAAACGCTTACTTTTTTTCCAATCGCTGTTACGAATACGCTTCAGAAGTTGATCTTATCTGGCTCATAACACTAAAATTGTATGGTACAAGCTTCTACTCAAATAAAAGCCAAATTGCTCACAATCAGTCTAACTCAAGTATACGCTAATTTCCAAATGTACACATAAAACAATAAAGGAAAGAAAATAAAACCCTACAACTAATTGTGATTTCTATACACAACAAGCTCAACTACTAATACATATTCTACGGGCGTTTGAAAAGTGCTACCCGTAGTTACAAGTCAAGCAAAACTAGAATTGCTATGACTGAAATACATGTATAACGGGGCGTTCGCTATGGACGTCGTGCGATTCACTGGATTGTAGTGCCGCACTGGAGATGCGTCCAGCTTGTTGGTGAAGTGACTGTATTTCAGGCTCGCAAACTATGGTGAGACTGGCCCGATAAACTAGCTGTTAAAGTTGGGACGTTCTTCCAGATTACGTCTTAAATGTGCTTTGTTGGGCGTGCCCATTGCAAGTGTCGTACCGCAAATCACGTGTTAATCCAAGTGGGTTTTTTCGATAAAACACTTCGCTTCCGTTAATTTGTCACTGTCACTGTGCTAGCGGAAACTAGGTGTAGTTCTGCCCGATACATGTGCACTGGCGCGTAAGTTACATCTATTCAAATTAAAATATTACAAAGTAAACCCGTTGAAACCGATTATACATATACATATAAATGTTAATTATTAGAAATGAGCTCACATGTTCTAGCTGATTCAATTTCCGTTTCAAGACTTGTAGTCTTCGAGCGAATTACCCTTTAGGACTTCTAGCACTTTTATCAAATCTTTTATTGCCCTAACAAGTATTTCATCTATTTCCATAATACTATTACCTTTTGGGTTAAATTTGCACAAAGAAAGAGACAGCTATGAAGTTTCTCAAAAGTTATTCTTTGTTTTCCAGTTATTTACACCATCCAGTTTCCCATAAGCTTGGTTGAAGTCTATGAACACTATGTATACTGTCTTATAATGTTCATAAAATCTACCGATATCTGTAGTTTAGTAGTTAGTACGTCTACTTAGCATTCGGGAGGTCACGGGTTCGATTCCCGTGACCGTCTGCTCTGATTCAGGTTTTTAGGTGATTTTCCTGTATCAACAGAGTACTTTCTCTGAGAGAAATGCTGGGGCAGTATTTCTCCACCTTTCCTAGCCTTTCTTCCATTATTCACCCCTCCTTTCTCTCACCCCTTCTATAACTCCGGTTCTTGGCTGAAGAGGGACGCAATGTCTCTACAGCAGCCCGCCCCCAGTTGTGGGAATTGACATTACCTTGAATATTTACCTTTACCTTAATAAAAATTAGCTTGGATTTACTTTAAAACAAATCTTTGACAGGTTACAGACTTGTTATTTCTGAAACAGCACTGATAGTCAATGATAAAATCTTCTGAATTTTTTACTGGGTTCTTTTTAAAACCAGATTATTTATTGTCTCGTATGCTGCGCCAAGCAAGATTATGCTACGATAATTTTAGCACGACAGCTCGTCGCCCTTTTGGTCTATAGGAGGTAACATTGGTCTTAACCATAATTCCGGTTTTTTCTTTTTTTTACTTATTCTCTTAATGGGTTTCCACTGTTCTGTGTAATTTTTCACTACCATATTTTATCATTTCTGCAACGATACCGTTTTTACCTGCACTTCTATTATTTTATAGTATTCCTGACTCTTACTACATCTTCTTTAGATGGCGGTTTTCATTCTTCATTCCTTTTATGCGTATTTTTCAGATATTTCATCTACTACTGCTGCATTGGCATTTTTATTCAGCAGCTCCTTAAACTGCGTCCCCCATCTCTCAATAATCTCCTTTTCTCTTACCCTTTCCGGATTCTTCTTTCTCTCGCCAATCGTTGTCGTGTTTCCATCTGGAGTTGTTATCTGTTACTTTTCTTTAAAGTTTGATCGTTGAAATGCAATTTTAATATTTTGCCGTTTCAGTTTTTGATATCCGACTTTCACTGTTTTAATTTTTTTTTTCTGATAAGTTATTTGCCTGATATTTTTATGTGCGGCTTTTTATTTGTATGTTAAACCAGTATCTACAAACATATATCTCCTTTCCTTTTAACTACATTTTATTTGTTACCACCTTGATCTTGATCTTCCAATTTTTCATTTGCATCGCGCATTTTTCCGGACCTACTTTGAAAATTTTCTTAATCTTTTTCCGTTTGTAATTTGTGTATCAGCTAATTTTTTGCTGTTTTTTAATCACTTGTACCCACTCTAACGCCTGTCAGAACAGAGGTTATTCCGCATTTTATTTTTCCCAGAATTTGAAATGGACGCTCCATTTCTTGCAATTTTACTTATAGATTATCTTTATCTACCTTCCATTCACCTTTAGTATTTTTTGTCCCGAAGAGCTCTAATCCTCATTATTTTACTCTATTTCGTAATTGATCTCACCGATAGCGCTCATTATTTCCGAAGTAACTTCATATCATGCATGTTCGTTGCTTATTGGTGGTCCTGGTATACCTCCTTTCACACTTAGTCCGGTGATCTAACTGTTTTCTGACTGCTTCTGAACACTTTAATTCTCGATCAGAGAAACTGCTCTTGTCTATTCTGTTTCTCTTTGCACTTACGTCTTTACGTTAGCCGCTGTTAGTGTGCTCTTTCGATTTGTCATCTTCACTCATTTTCTAAACAGTCGCACTTCACTCCTAACGCTTGGGCCGCCAGCACTTATGAAACCACCGCACTTGATGACGTCCAATAAGAGATGCCCTGATTATAGCTCTGTACGAGAAGGAAGTGAAATTAGGCAGCTCTCGTCTTGAAGCTCAGCTATTTGAATCTCATACAGTGTAGTCTATCGAGTTTGTCCACCGTCTATTAAAAGTATTAATGTTAACGATTCAGCCATTGATAAAAAATTACTTCAAATGATAAAGTGTGAATCAATCTATCCTCTCACAACTTTAATCTTTTGCTTCTTCTAACAACTTTACTTATTTTTATATTCCACGTCTCACTCCACTATCCCATCAAAAATCAGTATTAATTACCAGTTGAACAGTCGCTGCCTGGTGCCAGAATAACTGACCCAAGCAGGGTTCATAGGATACTGCAAAATTTCCTAATATGGTAGCGCTATATCCTCACAAATACGTTGCATTGTCAGCCTTTAAACCTAGAAATATGTATTTTGTTTAAGTAAGGCACTTCTTCATCTGTAGAAGTATCTTATCTAATCTCCTAAAAGCCCACGCGGCGCTCCATTTTATTCAACAAATTTTGCTCCGAAACATGACCTGCTTTATTTTCAAGGGTGCATTTGTTATACTTATGTCGTCTCGACGTGAATGTTATAAAAATCGGCCAAGGTCTACACATCTTCCACTGCACGACCGCGACGTTAAAAGGAAGGTCCGAAAAAGATATGTGGCTAATAGTTTGCGTATGTCAAGCGTTGTGCTTCCAAGATGTTTACGTCTAATGTAGAAAATTTTAAAATATGACTCGAAACCATGTTAAATTGAAATTCTTGAACTCTGCTTCTTTTTTATATAATGTGGTAATTTTCTAATCCACTTAAGATAATGTGACCGCCCGTCGTGAAAATTAAGAAGATGTCTTAAGTAATGACATAGGATAATTCGTTATATCCTTACTTCAAAGGAAACGAACCCTTCCTTTAAAAATAAATTCGCATTTTAGCACCGCGAGGCGGTGAATAATTAAGAGAATTCTAATGAAAACTCAGTTTGTTGCGGCGGAAATGAGATTTAAAAATGCAAAGGAAACCCCATACTTTTACTTTATATAATTAGAGAATAAATGTAATGCCTTTGCAGGAAACCATAGAAATGGTCTCCTTCTGTGTATTTCACCTTTTCCTTGAAGCATGTAGTCAATGTCTAAAAACAGGATTTGTAAATTAGAGAGATTTTCGGAGCTAAGTTATTTACTTTGGCATAGAGGATTTATCATATTTTAATGCACCTTCTGAGTTTTATGCTACTGCTATATTAACATAAATTCGTAAAGTGCTGTTCTTCATTAAGAATATTTTTCCATTGGATATAACTTCCTGTATATTACAATACGATCGTGTTAGTGTAATGCTTCCTGGTGTATTTTTAGTAGATTAGCACTCATTAATTTTGCCTTTATAAATGGTAGCTTTGACTGGACCAGGTTTGCTTCATATTTATATCTGGACTGATTTAGAAAAGGTACTTGAACGTAAATAACATTTATTGTCGACTATGTACAGTTATGTCTCAATTGGAAAATAACTGAAGAGACAACTCATAAATATGTACCGAGCAAATTTTTATTTAATATAAATTTCTTCGGTCATCCGACAGGAAGGTAGGCAACCTCAATTGCCGGCGTGCTCGTCCGGGATCAACGGTTTGGGTGGTTGCTGAAACCAACAGGATATTTTGCTAGCGTTGGTAGACCTGTAAAATAGTAGTCGATTATTGACAGCTGGCGGTATTGTAAATAAACTTGAATAACTATGGCTTGTTTTAATTACCAAGAACTAACTGAGGGTTTTATATCGTTACCATATATCCGTTCGAGGTGCAAGTGTACATCCGTGACGCGTTCTGATAAGTCAAGGTGATAACACCAGATCTTCTGCCAGGGATAAAATTCCTCCGCGCCGTTATCTACAGGTTCGCGCGCGGCAAGTTTAACTTTCAAGACGGGCAAACTAATTCTTACAAGTACGTAGCTCGCTTAGACATGGGGAACCGCATATTTTGCCGGAAAGTTTTGGCGGCGTTTCGGCCGAAAAGGTTTAGGTGCCGCCGGACTATGGAAATACAGCTAGGATTTGAATTATTTAAAATAGCACAATTCGATTTACAGATTCGAGTCATTCCAAACTAAGAAGCTTTGGGAGTTTTGGAACTTTAAATTATTTAAAATAGCGAAATCCGTTTCTCAGATTTGCGTTATTCCAACCTAAGAAATTATGGGACTTTTGGAACTTTAAATTATTTAAAATAGCGCAACCCGATTTTGTAATTTCAAAGTTAATTTATCCACAGGACGGATAGTAACTTTCGACACCGGGACAAGTTATCTAATAGTTGTTTCTTCGGGAAGCTGGCTCGAGGTTTGTTCGAATAATTCTGCTGCAATTCTGGTGGCTCAGCTGAGGCAGGAGCAAAGCTCTTCCCCATCTGAGTGCCGCGGGATCGGCCTGGAGAACCGAAGATCACTTTACCGGAATAATTTCCCTCTAGTAATGAGGAATAATTTCATTTTATACGTTGTTGTCGAGTTCGCTCTCGGGCATCAAGGCGGTAGTGGAAGTGCGCGTAGATGATCTGTCCTGTCGCGCATAGCGACCAACTTAACACTGTACAAATCCTTATTACCGCTAAAAATACACAGTTTTAAGTGTAAAAACCCCCTAGTCGAAATGGCACCATTCGAATAGATCGCGGCTAGATAAATTAATTGATCGATTTTATGAAAACTCCCGTTTATCGTTATCGCAGTATTTTAAAGTCACTATACCTTACAGTTGAGATACGTGTACTCGAACGAATTGCGAGTTAAAATCGTAGAGTTCTGTTCTTCACTTCAAATTTATTAACATTAAAACCTTGCACATTATATAAATAAAACTAAAATTAAATCTACTATTCCAATTAGAAACAAATATTCTAACACAAATTTGTTTTGCTTTCTTCGAGTATGCTGCAGAGTTTGTATGTGTACATACTGTAAATAAATAATTAGGTAATTTCAAACTATGGCGTTTTCTGTCTTTTATTATTTTTATGAAACAGCTAAGTGGTTTAGGAACTTATACGGACACATTAGGTTTTCTGGTTTGAACCGTCTCGAACCAGTGGCGTTTCCGGACAACCCCCCCCCCATTCCTGCTCAGAAACTAATTTGCTACACTACGAGACAATTCCTGAACCGCCGTGTTTTGAATTATATATTATTATCGTTTTCTTTTGTCTACAAAAAAAATCCCGTGTAGCAAATAACAAAGCATTCTTAACTTCAATCCCGCCATTTTTATTTAACCCTGACCACTTTTGACTTCTATCCTTGCAAAATAGTTTCGCGATTCAGAAGCTATAAGGTGTAAGCTTGTTCTGCAGAACGAACAACCTCACGCGGGCGCTTCGAGAGCTGAGTTCCGGACTGGCGGTAACTTGATTTATAAACTACAACGAGGCTGGCGACGGCTTGCTAGGCTTTAATCCATCCAATGCTTAAGGCTGCTTCCGGATGGAGCTCGACTCAAGTTAACTGCCCGGGTATCGCCCTATTATATCCTTTCTAAGTCTTCTTCCACTTCGCTCATCTGGGGAAACCGAAGTGGGGCAGAAGAGTGGGGTTCTGCGCACTCGCGCATCGCTGGATCCCCACCAAGATCGTATGTTGCGATCCGGCTTGAAGGGCAAAACGTAGTTATGTCGAAGATGGCGTCGTGCAAATTGAAAATGTGGTTTTACATTTTAATAGAATTTGTTGGGAAGCAAGGGTCACACGCTTTCTTTGTAACAGATACTGGTATTACAGTCCTCTAGTTGATTCGAAATCTTCTGATAGAATTTATTCGTTAATATAGTTTTAGCCGTAGTTGATTCTCTTTCGCTATTTATTCACTCTCATTGCTGTTACTGCTTTTGATTTTTTATTGATGTGCTATTCTACTCCATATTATTAGGTGTTTGTCGGCTTTCGACGTTCCTTCTAGTTTTTTCCTATTTCCTGTGACTAGCTTTATGTTGATTCCGGCCACTGCCTGGGCAGGGAGGTAGCTTAACTCATTGCTTTAGAAGAATATCTTTTCACAGGAGTTATGACCACCAAAGGTGTCGAATAATGCCTGCAAAGTGCACGATACAACCAACTGTCTCGGTAAGCGGTTGGAACTACCTGTCGACTGGAAATGTAAACGCTTTACAAGCCGGCGATATGGTTTCTGCAGGATACTAATTGTGTGGATCGTAAAATTCTGTTAAATGGGGCGCCTTTTATGAAATTGCAGCTTTAGTTAACAAATGGAGAAGGTGTTTAGAGATCGGAGGACAATATTGCTTAGTTAATTGAGTTTTCAAATTAATATTTATGAGCACGGATTGTTGGAAACAGTTTGGTGTTTATTAATCTAGTCCTACACATAAACACAACAATCATCAGTTGACACTCCAATTGTTCTATGTACGAGGCTTGTACCGCAACTACTTTCAGCCCATGCATCTCCATTAGCCGGAAGCGTGTGTGTCAGTGAATTAGTTTTGCGCCGCCTTTATTGACAGTCCCTCTTTCAATATTCCACATAGTACACATATTACATTCGCATCGGACAGCTGCCCGAACGTGATGCCAACTGCGATGGGCAACGCGATACGTCTCAATAAAGGCGGAAATGTGTTTCACACCCACGCAGCCACAAGGATTGTACTCCGCCTAATAATTTCATGTCCATGTTAATAACGCCGGGCCGGGTGTTTGCTGTTAATTGAATAGCGCCTTCCGCGTCCGCAGAAGTTGAGCCGGCATTGATTTTTCACCAAAAAGCAATTATTCCAGACTCTAATTGAAATGACAAATTGGAAACCGCTAGCGCCTGCAGTCGTAAATTTTAAAAAACGTTAAGACGACACCCTTAGTGTTATATCCTAGTCTGCAATTTTACTCCACTTTCTAAGAAATTGCTTGTGTATCACTTTCCGACACAATTGTGATTATTTTTACTCTTTCCATAAGCAATGGGATACTTCACTAATTGTTAACCTCTTTATACCTTAAAACATTGTTGCTTATGTAGAAAAGCAAACCAATGATTAGTATTAAGAGCTTTATTTATCACCTACGTTTTTGTAAGTATTCACTTCCTACTATGGCTGCTTTAATAGTTGAATTGCTATGTTAGCACCAATATTTCATTCTTTTTATATTTTGAGCACTTTGATTCTGATTTTTTTTTGTCTAATATTGATTTAAAAGACAACGAGCTGATAAACTTATTACGTAACACTTCAGTAGATACGTAGCGGTTTAAAATACCTTGTTTCCACCGTTGTAGCACATTCGGCAACTTTAAAGGCCGCTATTTTTGGGATTCGCAACCGCATTCCATTTCTTTTGAGAATTTTGTACACCCAACTTAATGTAAGCCCATATATCGATTTCCAGTTTTACAAATTGTTTAATCTTAAAGTTATTTCTGACGCTGTAAAGTAACACGTTGGAAGCGCTTTATCCAGAAAAAAATAGTGAAGATTTGGTTCAATTGGTTTTTTGGATTACCGCAGCCGTCTGTTTAAATGAGGATTGGATAGTATTTGGAAGCAAAGAGTAGTCGTCCGAAATTGAAGATATGTACCGCATTAGTCGAACCTATTTGTAGGCATTTCCGTCAACATTTGCGAAGGTTGAAAGAGCTGCACAGCGGTGTCTACTATTCGTTAAGCAGCAAATTTTACTCTACAGGAAGTAAATCGAACCACCTTGTAGCACACATCCGTTCTCACTCGATTGCGATTCCGACACATGTGGTTGACATGCAGGTCAGATGTATTTTGCCTGGATGACACCCATCAGCTGTGTGCATCTAGGCAACGTCCTTAGTAGGTGTAGATTGAAAAACCATTTTTTCCAATCCATTGTTCACCATATTCACTATGTACAAAGACAACTATGCTCATACGGCGTGGTCGAGGAGGATTTTGCAAGACAAATTAAAACCTTCACGTCCATTTTAATATTCTTTAATAACAAACTGCAAAACTGAACACTTAGCAATGCTTTATGATTTGTAGGGTAAGATACAAATATTAGAAATAACATTTCACTTATAATAATGTCCGTAAATTAACTTTGACTGACTAAAGTTTGTAATCATGCATACTTTGTACTAATACGTAATTTACATTAACGTCTATTGCCATTCGAGATTCGATTACTTGCTTTCAGAAGAATGGCGACATTAGACTGTTCTTTATGAGGATTCTTTTCTAAAAGTGAACGATGTTACTTGCTGAAATGCCAATTTTGTGTTACCTATCAGGAAAATTATTTAACTATAAATTAAGTAATCTCTAGAAAACTCGCTGTTATCTTGCATTGCCAACTTAGGAGCTACTGTTATTTTCAACTCACTTCGAAATTCTCTGACTATTTATAATTGTTCTCGTCCTCGTAAGCCTTGGGCAGTGGCTTCTGTTCTTAAGGGTTTTCTGCACCAATAGTTATTTCAGCAACATATAATTAAACATGTAAATCGACGCAAGAAGGACTTACAAATGTAAATGTTTCAAATTTAAACAACTAAAATACGTAGAGAAATAAGCAGTTCAACTGAAATGAGATAATAAATCAATACATGGTAAATCCAATAAATTATTTCGCCGTATCTAAGCTCAAAACTCAAATAAAACAAATAATGATGCACAAAAATATAATACAGATAAATGTAGAAAGCATTTTTAAGCAAGCATGTTTATATATGTTTAATAATTCTGCCATAAAATAAAACAATCCGTAACAAAACAAACACTTTATAGCATTACCGTGGATTTATTACAGATCGACAACAAATTGGGAATTTTGCATTATGCAAATAACTCATTTTTAAACTTTCAAGTGCCTCTAGCTAGCTGCAATGAAAAAATCAACGCGAGTCTATTGTCAAAAGTGTGGGCGTTTCTGTCTAAATTAATTCAGGAAAGATGTAGAAGGTTGGAAAATATTATTTTTCGGGCGCCACTGGATTATAAATTCTTGCCGCTAGAGATGATTCGCACTCCCTAATTCTGAAAAGTACGACCTTGGCGAAGGAGGGTGTAATTGACGTTGATCAGCTGCGGAGTTATCTGGACTCCACCTGCTAACGTCTAACACGCTCATAAGATCAGTTGCATGCAGTGGTACAGAGTACAGGCAAACACATAGTAGATATAATAATAATAAGTAATACAAGCCCTGATCGTTATGCAAATTATTACTATTTGAGTAAAATGGCGCTAAGGCGACGTTACTGTTACAACCTATACTTTATCAAACCTGTCCATTGATATTATTCGAAGCCCTCTCTGAGAGAAAGGAGGGAAGCTTGAGCTGATACCCGTCAAGTGAATATTCGAATAATACATATATTCGGCTACGGATCCATTTAGGTAAGCTCCAGATACTAGAAGGACAGGTATTGACATGCTGGAACAACAAGCTCAGTAAAAGCTATCTAGAAAAAACCAAATATTTAACTTATGTGTCAACGGTATCGGCTTGAAGGCAAGAAGAGCAAGAGCCTGCAGTTTCATATAGCTTCAGCTGCCTGACGGTACACTTGATGGAAAAGGAGGGCTTTCTCCAGACATGGGGCACGAATGACTAACATCTATATGTAAGAATTTGATCTTGGTCACGCAGCGAGGCCGAGAATGTATTGTTGTTAGTGTACGAAAAATTCGACCTCATCCATTCGTTGGAATTCTTCGGTTAACAGCCCACTATGGCAAAGTCAACCAATACGTATAAGCTGTTCAAAGTTTATTATCACTCCGGTAAAGACCGATTAGTCACATACGATAGCACTAATTAACTCCATTGCATTCGCACTGTATATAATACGTAAAGGCACCAGGAGTGCTCGAGTTCACGCGTTCAACTTTTTTTATTTTGCCTGCTTTTCTCTGACCGCCTAATTATATCTTTTCCAAATTCACGAAACAATGAACGTAATCACTCAATCTACGCTCACGGTGAGAGGTAGGCGGGAGCACTCGCTCTGCCAAATAGCCGAACCTCTCTAGATGTTATGCGTATTTGCATGCCCCGACCTAAGCCAAAACTAAAGTATCGCCCCTGATAACGATCAGGACGCGTAAATTACGCGGCAATTCAAAATTTTCAAATAACCGTACAAGCGAGTTGTCGGTGTTTTAGATATGAGCATCAAAGTAACTTACTTGAATGGAAAGTGAGGTTACAGTAGTTAAAATATAAAACAAGAAAAACTCGCCAGTACTTGCATGGGATTTAACAAACCTAGGCGACTTTGTTTTTGCCATTTAGTACGTGTAGTACCTTTATCAAAAGCTCACGCTACTAAAAACTTGAGTATTTTGATTTTATATTTCTCGAAATAGTTCGGTATTGGGGCCAGTGTTCATGTCTTGAGAACATTTCATGGAATTTCTAGCTTGAGGTCTATACGTTGTTGAATAAGTTTGAAAAAGTGGCAATAATGTGTTCATTATTGACTTCCCACATTGTTTATGGGTGTAAATAGGACTTATAGTGATGTTTCAGTCACTTCATCAAAAAAAATTATAATCTTTAGTTACCGATCTTTACAAAGCAATGCGTGTATGAGTTATAAATTTATATTTTTTCTCTGTCATCAATAATGGTGCATCTAGGTAGAGAATATTTGAAGGGGTGTCGTCATATAAACATTATTGTGAAAAAGACCACAATAAAGACATTATATCGGGGTCCCACGGATCTGACGCCAATATCAGTGCTACTTACCTGTGCTGACGGGTTGCATTAACCTAGAAGTCAAGTTCAAAACTTTAAGGGCCGGTTGCAGAAAGCAATGTTAAGTCTGGTGTTAGCTAACATCGCGTCAAAGTGGACAAAAACGAATCAAATCTCAAATGCTTATGGTAACTAATACATTAGTAAACAAAATTTGATGCGATTTTGTTCACTTTGACGCGACGTTAGCTAACACCAGACTTAACATTGCTTTCTGCAACCGGCCCTAAACGTTATATAAAAAGCAATGGAAAGCTAAAGGTATCGGCAGATGCGTAGTAAAAGTAATTATGATTCTTTATCTCGTTGGAATTTATTACGTTGTATCAAAAAAGTATCACAATTGTAGGTCGCAGCTAACACTTAGAGTAAATGAAGCGTTCAGGAGCTGTGGCAGATTTATTCAAGACCATTTACTGTCCAGTTTATATAGTAGGTATTACAATCGTATGCCACAAAACTACGTAAAGCAAAAAGGACTAGAAGAATATCGTAAACAACTTTAGATGACTATTAGACCCTAGTTATTGCAGTAGTAAATATAATAACCCTACAAAAGTACTATAGGTAAACTAAATCGTCGGTGAGGAGATACGAGTGGTATCTATCTCGGTGCGGCTCTTCTTCGATAGCGAGCCGTGGTCAAAGCAGGCTAAACTCAAACCAATTTATTTAGAAGGCACCTCCGGTGATTTGGCATAGTTTTAAGTACAGGCTATGGAAGCCTGGAGTTGTAGTAACAAATAATGCATGCACAGGCGATATCCAGCTGTGGTGAGATTTTCCCTTTTATTTTTCTTGTGAGGTCCAATTTCGTAGTAACTAGGTCTGCTTCCATGCGCAATGTTACCAAGCATTCGGCTCCCAGACACATTAAGCTCATATAGATTGCGGTACGATCTACTCCTGTTGTCGGATTTCATCCTAGCAAACGGCTTTTGCGGCGTGGGACCCACATGCGAGCAGCTTGGCGACGGCTTAAATTTCCCTCGGCTTCAGCAGCCGCCTGTATCCACTTCAGGGCACTATTTAACAATTCCATGCAGTAGCTGGCGCGACCCTTCATAAGATCACTATGATAGTGCTTCCAACTTAGTTTCGTGAGTACATGCATTGGTTTCCAGCTTGCTTATTTTATTTCTGGAGTTATTTATTATTAACATAAACTCTTAAAGAAGCAAGACATTTCATATTTGGAAAAGGCTGATATTAGAGAAAACTCTTAAACAATGTGTCTTAAAAACAATGGGACACCGAGTAGTCATGAATTCCTTAGGTTATAATAAAGCGATTAAACCTAATATACTTTAGGACAATGTTCCTCCAGCAAGAAGGTATAAGTCCGTTTACGTTCATTTCTACGCGGCGTTGACCCGAGCGAACAGATATAAAGCCAAACAAGAGATTACGCGGCGGTCAACGATAAATAAAACTGAATTAAAATGGAACAAGTGCTACAAGAAATCAATACGAAATTAAGCAAATTAAATGACCTGGATATTAGAACTACAGGTATGGATACTAAACTCGACAACATACAACGGGAATTAGACGCATTAAAAATCGAAAATAGTGCTCTAAAGGAGGAGAATGGCAAGTTAAAAACCCAGATTATAGTGCAAGACAAGAGAATTGAGCTGTTGGAAAAAGAGATAAGGAAGCGGAAAATAATTATATACGGAATAGAAGAAAATACAGCAGCGAACGAACCCGATTTAGAGTTGAAAGATAAAGTTAGAAAAATAATGCGCAACATGGGAGTGCAAATCAATATGGAGAACGAGATACAAGAGATAACAAGACTTGGGAAAAAAGATGCCGAACAACGGAGAACCAGACTTGTGCTGCTAGAAATACTAACACTAAATAAAAAATTTGAAATTTTGAGAGCAGCCAGAAACCTAAAGGGGAAAAATATATGGATCGCGGAAGATTTCACAAAAGAAGTACAAGAGCAAAGAAAAATCTTGCTGCCCCACATGAAAATGGCAAGAGAGAAAGGGTATAAAGCTAACCTTACATATAATAAACTTATAATAAATGGGGTCGCCTACACAATAGAGCAAATAATCAATCATGAAGTCGACGACCTACCCTATGACGTAAGTAAAACTGAGGAAACAGGCAACACCAGAAAACAAGTAGAGAAGAAAAAAGGAAGAACCGCAAGTTAGCGGTCCCCTATGGAAAAAGGGGACGAACAAGCAAGGAAAGTAATAAACACCGGCACTTACTCAAAAAACGCATAAGCAAAAATATGATAGTAGATACAACGGACGACGACCGCGACGAATTTAAGGTATATGAATATGGATATGGAACTAAAGTTTACGATAAAAAACACGAAGTTGACACGGAAAGCAAGAATAAACACAAGAAAAAGAAAAGGCAACCACATATGAACAGTAGCAAAACAGAAATAGCTAGTAGAGCAAGATTCTATATCGGAACCTGGAATGTAAGAACAATGGCGGACATAAGCAAGGCAGAACATATAGCTAGAGAAATGGAAACATATGAAATCAAAATCACGATCAGGGGGAGGTAAGACTAGCAAGTGGGAACACCATAAATTATTCAGGAAACACAAATATAAATGCAAAAAGGGAAAAGGGAGTAGCCATAATGATAGATAAAAATACACGGAAAACACTAATGGATTGGGAAGGTACCTCAGAGAGATTAATGTGGGCCAGATTCAAAGCAAGATTCCGAAATATAATTATGATAAATGCATATGCACCCACAAACGAAGCCGAAACAGATATAAAAAATGACTTCTACGAGCAAGTTCAGGCTGTAATGCAGACCATCACCACAAAATACAAACGAGACATAAAAATAGCAGCAGGGGACTGGAATGCGAAAGTGGGAAGCAACAACGACGGAAGAGAAACAATAATGGGAAAATATGGAATAGGCAATATGAACAACAATGTTGAGAGGTTAACAGAATTCTGTTCACTAAATAATCTCATGATTGGTGGGACACTATTTAAACACAAAACCATTCACAAGGAAACGTGGACAGCTCCAGATAGACGCACGAAAAATCAAATAGATCATATCATGATAGAAAGAAAATGGAGAAATTCACTTCAAGACGTTAGATCTATGAGGGGCGCCGACATTGGCTCGGACCACGAACTAGTCAGAGCAAAACTCAAAGTTAGCCTAAAAGCAGACATAAAACCCAAGGAGAAAAGAGAGAAATTCTGTACGAAAAAATTACAAGAAAATCCGAAGGAAATTTAAAGATACCAGACGAAATTAAGAGCCGAAATAGGAACGACAGAAGAACTAGAAAGAAAGGACATAGAACAAATATGGCACACTTATAAACAAGCAGTAATTAAAACAGCAACAGATACTCTAGGCAAAAAGAGAAGAAATGATAAAGCGTGGCTGTCAATAGACACAAACAGAAAAATCGACGAAAGGAGAAATATAAAGGCGAAGATACTAAGTACAAATGAAAATGACAGTAAGCAACAACTTCAAATAAAATACACACAGAAAAATAAAGAAGTGAAAAGGAGTGCTAGGAAAGATAAACGATTATATATAAAAAAACTAGCACAAACAGCAGAAGCAGCTACCAAACACGATATAAAAACACTAAATGACATAACACGGAAACTAACTGGAACGAAGCCAAAGAAAGTGAGAATGTTAAAAGGAATACACGATGAGACATATAAAACAAAGGAAGAGATGGAAAAAAGATGGATGGAATACTTTAAAGAGGTATATAAAGAAGAAACACCAGATACTAACAACATAAATTTCGAAGTAAGGAAAGAGACGCTAAACATCAATGAAGAGGAATTCAGTAAAGAGGAAATAAAGGAAACAATAAAACAACTGAAGACTGGTAAAGCAGCGGGAATAGATAATATCACAGCGGAACTTATTAAGCTAGATATGTGCTGCTAAAGAAGATTTGGATAGAAGAGCGAATACCAAAGGACTGGACACAAGGAATAATAGTAAAGCTGCCCAAGAAAGGTGATTTATCCAGATGCGAAAATTGGAGGCCGATCACATTATTATGCACGGCCAGCAAAATAATGATGAGAATCATGCTGCAAAGAATGAGAGACGCCATAGAGAAGATACTGAGAGAAAATCAAGCCGACTTTCGACCACAGAGATCTTGCATCGATCAGATATCTACACTAAGAATTATTTTAGAACAAACGGCAGAAATGGAAAGAGACATATACGTCAACTTCATAGATTTTAAGCAGGCCTTTGACTCAGTAAACCGAGAAAAGATGTGGGAAATACTTGCACAGTATGGGATACCCAACAAATACATTAGAATAATGAACACACTCTACGAAAACTACTCCGCTCGAATTGAACACGAGAGCACTCTCACCGATAACATAAATATCCGTAGCGGGGTCAACAAGGTTGCATATTGTCACCAACATTGTTCCTGATAGTAATAGACTGGGTTATGCAACAAACAATTGACAACAAAACAGCACTAACCTGGAACGTATTTTCCAAACTTGAAGACCTGGAATTCACGGATGACATCTGCCTCATTACCGAAAAGAAACAACACATACAAAACAAGACGGACAGATTAGTAAAAGCAGCAAAACAAATAGGACTAAATATAAATTGCAAAAAAACTAAACTACTCGTGAAAGAAGTTAAACGGGACAATAAAATAAGAATAGCTACAAGGAGAAGAAATAGAGGAAGTCACGGAATTCTGTTATCTGGGCAGCGTAGTAGATACAAAGGGAGGAAGTGAACAGGATATAGACAGGAGAATTACGCAGGCACAACAGGTTTTCAACATGTTGCGGAAAGTATGGAGTGAAAGAAACATATCGAGGGAAACTAAATTGAAAATATTTAAGTCAAATGTGAAGAGTGTGTTGCTGTATGGCGCAGAAACATGGGTAGAGAGCAAAAGGAATGTAAGGAAGATCCAAACCTTTATAAATAAATGCCTTAGAACTATATGCAGAGTCTTCTGGCAGGAAAAAATTTCGAACTATAGACTGTGGCAGATTACAGATGAAGAAAGAGTTGAAATAACAATTAGGAGAGGGAAATGGAAATGGTTAGGTCACACTTTGAGGAAACGATATAGCAGTATAACCTGACAGGCAATAGACTACAACACTACTGGAAGAAGGAAGGTGGGGAAACCAAGAGAAACGTGGCGAAGAAATTTAAAAGGAGAATTAGAAAAACAAAACCTAACATGGGGAGAAGTAAAACATATGGCATCGGATAGAAGCAAGTGGAAGGAATTTTTGGAAAAAGTGGTAAATGTGGGGTGATAGTGACTCGAACCCTACGTGCGTAGAGCTAGAAACTCCACCACCAAAAACTTTCTATTCGAAACGTCGAAAGGCGCCCTTTGCTCCACCTGGGAGTTGTGGGATGAAGAAGAAGAAGATATTAGAGAAAAATCTTAAACAATGTGTCTTAAAAACAATGGGACACCGAGTAGTCATGAATTCCTTAGGTTATAATAAAGCGATTAAATCTAATATACCTTAGGACAATGTTCCTCCAGCAAGAAGGTATAAGTCCGTTTACGTTCATTTCTACAAATCTAAAGATTTCGATTTCAACCTTGGTACACGTACTTACTATTATGTACTGCGCTAATGGAAAAAAGTTTAAACTATACTTGAACGTAAGAGGAGTTTTTTTAGCTCTAGCTTGGTTATTTGTAATGTCTTCTAAGTTTTAAATTATTATCTGAAACAGAATTAAAAAGCGTAAAAATAAGGTACTCTTAGTACATAAGCCTAAAAGCACTCGTTTTCCTTAAAATTATTATAAACTTTTAGGTTGTTATTAAAACGTGCACTTACCAAGTAGCCATGATCACAAAAACAATGGATAGTGATCGTGCCCTAGTAAACAACAGTGATAAATCAATTAATGACGTTGGTGACAGATATTTTTTCTTTCAATGCGGAAATGTTGATTATGTTGCCGCATTTTCGTAAACATAACAAAATAGTATATTATACATCAAGGTAGCGAAGCGCAGTATTATAACCTGAGCGCATATTAGATACTGAGCGCGCAGCGCGAAGTATCTAAAGCGCGAAGGTTATAAGATGATTCGCTACCGTGGTGTATATACTATTTTTTGCACTACCAAACGGCTTAATACCTAAATTCCCAACAAATTTCGAAAATATTTTAACTGTCAACTTGACAATACAGCTCTTTAAACGGTCAAAATTAAAATAGTCATATTTGGTAACTTAGCAATTTATTAGTTACCACGGTGAAAATTGTTTATTTTACTTTCTCTCCCTTGGTGGAGAATATTAACTTCACGACCTAAAAATAGGCCAATAACGGTGCGTTCTGGGACTAGTAGTGCAAAAAACTTATTACCAACGTTTTTAATTGATTTATAATTGTTGTTTTCTAGATCGCAACCAGAACTTTGATAGGAATTTTAAGGTAATCGGTTGATCTTACGCTTATGAACTACGAGTATTTTAGTTTTACGCTTTTTAATTCCATGTCAGATAATAATCTAAAATAAAAAAAGTACAAATAACAAATCTAGAGCTAAAACAAAGACTTTAAAGTACCTCTTACAGTTAAGTATAGTTTGCAAAATGTTTGGCATAAGTGCAGTACATAATAGTAAATACGTGTAGGTACCAAAGTAGAAATTGATGTCTACATTTGTAAAAATTAACATAAAAATTTAAAAAAATGAACTTCAAGATCATATAGTTACTGAAGCAGCGCTATCCCTTCTACTAAGGTGTATTAGGTTTAATCGGTTTACTATTACCTACGGAATCTATGACCAATCGGTGTCCCATTCTTGTTGAGACACCCTGTATATGAAACAAACCAATGCATCAATCTTTTATGGATACCATTACGAAATTTCACTTCGACGTTTAACAGGATCTAATTTTTTTATCTTATTCAATGATACTTTTATACCCACAACTATAGAAATATATGACGTGATGCAGTCGTAACAAGTTCTGTTATTGTTCAAACTTGTAATAAACAATTTATTGTTGTAGATACTATATAATCCCAAACATATTATGTTAAAAAATGGAAGAATGAATATGTAACACTATAGCAATACCTTTAGAAACCTAGACTCATCACGTATATTTTAAATGCAATTCCCGGACATCCAATTTAGTTATAACAAGTTTACCAAACTAACAGAACTTTAGCTGCCATCGAATTTCTGGTTATGGTGGAAGTACGCAGCGAAAAACTTTAATTATAATCCATTCAGAATGTTTCCTGCTCCCAGCAGTCAATGTTAGGGCGACATTTTTGATGGTGTGCTTGCGAAATCGCTAGAAATGACAAAATTGGATTATGTTGTTTTCAATTTGTGGTTTAGATTTTTCAAGGCTTGCATTGTTGCCAGTTAAAATTCCGGAATTTTGCAATTAAAATTGCAACAATTTCAATAAAGAAGTTGTAAAAAATGTCATATTTTCTTCATGTCACACTAGTAGTTCTATCACAATTCATGCATGCAACCTAATAAAATATATAACTGCCTTCTGGGAGGAGGAAACATTGTGAATGGATTAAATATTTCCTTGTTCAATGCTCAGTGAGTTTTAAAGCAAAAACAGTTTTTTTTGCTAGCTCATTGTTTAAATCAACCTAATAGACAGTAACGAACTCGACAAGACGCGCAGCTATAAAAATTCTCATCGCGGCCCTTTAGTAATACACTATGCTATCATTTCAAGGCGAAGCACTTGCGGATACTTTCCATTTAACAAGCTTCCAAGTAATGAATTTTGTTTATTACTCTACATCCTACGCTTCAACAATTTGTAGTTTACTAACAAACTTTAGGAATTATTATCTCTGTGTTGAAATAAAGGCAAGACAAATTGTATATAAACAAGATTTTTTTTCCTTTTTAAAGTTTAACGAAAATTATTAGTCACTTACAAGTTGCTTATATTGGGTAAAGCTTTCTAAGTTACTACTACCTACTAACGTACCTATTATAATTGTAGCTTGTTTCTTCGTCGTTTTCATCTCATATATTTCCTATACGCTATATATAGTGGAAACTGTACTTATTGAACTAGAGGATATAATTAATAATAGTGGCATTCGATATAATATATTTATATGTTTTATTACTGTAGTGTATTATTATATTTTTCCCGCTGGATATTATGTAAGTCAGTGATACAGCCTTAATAACAAAGCATATAAGTCGGTGATAATATTTGTTTCCTTCTTTCTCTTGACAACGGAACTTAATATTATTTCTAAGTTCCTAGGATAATATAATTAACAACGCAAGATCCATACTTAAACGTTTTATTTATAATTGCAATTTACGTGGTATGTGACACTCATAGGTAACACGACTCAAGAAAGGGATTGAAGTCAACCTTAATCCTGGTGGCATGTGACACGCTAGATTATTTTTGAAAAAATCTAGCCAAAATTTCGATGAGCAGCGAAGAACATATAATAAAATAGCTCGGAATGTATCGCCTATTTTCGACAAGCAACAAGCCTCAGCTTGTACTTGCCTACCTCAAATGTTAATAGGTTCTTACAGTCCTTGTTACTTAAATAGCTATTAAATATATGAGTTTAATAATCTTCTCGGTAGGGTCTCTACATCCTAGAAAGTATTATTTTGATTTGAATAAATAACTAACTGTTACCCGCGACTTCGTACGCGCGAGGTTCGTTATTTGTGTATTAAATAATGATTAATTATTTCCTGTCTTCCCATCCCGTCCCATTCCATCCCCATGCCCATCCCCATCCCCGTCCCCGTCCCTGTCGCTTTTCCCATCCTCGTCCCGTTCCCACCCCGAACTGTCAAACGCGCGAACTGTCAAACGTGCGAAGGTTAAATAGTCGTTAAGTTTTCTGAAATTTTCCAATTTTCTGTGCAATTTTCTTTCGGTAAGAACCTTCTACAAAGTATTAGAAAACTTAAAAAATATGAATGAAATCGGTAAAGTCGTTCTCAAGTTATGGCGTGACCAAGGGCAATAGGGATTCATTTTTATATATACATTGCTTACTTATCTAGTGATCTTCCATACCGAATAGTCCGTAGCTTTGGATGGGGATAGGTTTTCAAGAAATTCTTTGGTGCTACAACTAATCTCCTAGAACCTCCAAAAAGGCTACCGAATCAATGCACTTTACTACAGCATACCCACAGGATATTCAATCAATTTTAAAACTCACTCAATTGGGAAAAGGGTATTTATTCACAAACTAACAATTATTTATTGGGAAAGCCAGATTAACACCACCTCACAGTTTGGCTTCCTTTCCTCCATTGTTTGCCTTCGGTCCTACATTGTTTAACATGGCTTCCAAGCCCACTATGATTAGATTTTGTTAAAACCAAGGCTAACACTATTTTTAATACCATTTTACAAATTATTATGATGACCAATGCTATTTCACGCTATTTACAAAAATTAAACTAGCACATTTCTGGAACAATTTATAAAATAATATTTAATATGCTTAAAATATCATTAATTGCTATTATAATCATATCGTCTGAATTACACAAGAAGGATATAATTATGTCATCAGTATAACTCTCAGCAATTAACTGCAACCCGCTTCCAATATTTTCCAATAATTGACTAAATGTTAATTATACCATCAGTATTTTACCTTGTACTTTCAAATTCTTAAGTGTTGACTGTAAATTCCTTAATACTGTCACAAATTCGTTAAAAGCCCTCACCACACAAATATTTTACAACTGCTAAATACGTATTTCGACAGCCATGCTGTCATCATCGGTAGCTACGAAAAACTTACACAGCGAAAGGGCAACGAAGTACTCGTGACCAAATCACAAATGGAAGTGGGCGATGTGCGCGAATTTTACATCTATTTATACTGTCTGGCCCAAAAGGCTTAGCCGCGGGCCAATGAACTTGGCCGACAGTCAATTTAACTTCAACAAATCATAGAAGACGGAGGACGGTATTGGTCCGCAATTTTGGTTCAAAAGTTTATTATTTCGGTTCTTAAAAATGGCAAAGCTTTCAAAAGAATTTAGTTGCTTTGTTGAAGTTAACGCCTTTACAATTTTTATGTCACCCTCGTTTATACTATGACCCGTTTCGTAAATATGTTGAGCAATACTCGATTTTTCGAATCTGTTGAATCTAAAATGAGCTAAATGCTCTTTAAACCTAGTACCAAAATTACGACGTGTTTGCCCAATATATTTAGAATCAAAATGGGAACATTTAATTTCGTAAATTCCAGATCTCTCTAAAGTCTTTTGGATTTCCCAACAAATTTCTAATATTGTTGTTTGAACCATACACAACTTTATGGCCAGATTCTTTAAAAATGTTTGTAGCCGGGTGAAATGGAATTTTGATGTACTTGAGTCCTTCAATTCTAAGACTGACGAGAGTTGTGGAATTTCGAACGTGCAATTTTGTTTTTTGTTTCTTAATCAAATTATTGATAATTTTAGAAGAGAAACCATTGTACACAGCGATGCTTTTTATGGTCTGAAGTTCAGTAGTATATCGATCTTTGTTTAAAGGAAAAGTTAACAATCTATGCACTAAGAAATTTAGAGCAGCCATTTTGTGTTGAAAACAATGATTTGAATCCGCTAAAATGCATCTGTTTGCATTGGATTCTTTTCTATAAACATCAACCTCCAACTTATTTTTATTTCTTATTACCAAGGTATCTAGAAATGGCAATTGTCCTTTGTTTTCCATTTCATATGTGAATTTTATGCTAGGAAATTTTGAATTCAAATGATTCAAAAAATTTTCAATGCTACATTTAGATAAATCGAAAACAGCAAAAATTTCGTCCACATACCTAAACCAAATCTTTGGGAAATACTTTGTGTTATTCATAAATTCAGTTTCGAATTTTGACATAAAGAGGTTGGCAACGAAAGGAAAAAGGCTGTTTCCCATTGCTGTTCCTTCGTACTGTTTTCCATTTTCCATCTATTTGAAAGCAGTTCTGGAACATGCAATGTGTAGTTAATCTAATTAACTCGTCAATTTTGTTTGAATCCAAATTATTATCCGTAGGCAATTCCCGCAGATAAGTCATAGTTTGTGGAACTGGTACGCTTGGAAACATAGAACACACGTCAAATGAAACTAGAATCTCGCTTTCAGCAAGTTCCAAATCTTTAATTTTATTTATAAACTCCAACGAGTTTTCGACCGAAAAATTATTTTGAAGTTTTGGCAAATTTATAAATTCGTTTGTTAACTATTTAGATAGGAGGTAAGTCGGGGAGTTAATACCAGAAACAATAGGTCTCACCGCTTTGCCTGGATTATGTATCTTAGGTAAACAATACATTTTTGGCATTTCTTGATTAGAAGGAGACTTTTTTTAATGCTTTGTAGGGTCCATTGTTAAGCAATGCACCTACTCTATCAAAATAATGCTGTTTATCTAAAATAACAATCTTATTACCTTTATCAGTCTTTAGATAAAAACATCCCTTGTTGCGTAATCCCTTAATAAGTTCATGGTCTTTTTTAATCGATTCAGTGGTTTTACCTTTTGTATCTTTCAGGTTTTCGAAAATTTTAATTTTGCAAGCTATTCTAATGAATTCTTTAGACGGTTCGTCTAAAGTGGCAATTGAGCTTTCGATACCGGCAACGATATCTTCTAAAGATGGTTTATATGACCTAAATTGAATTTTAAACCCCTATTCAAAAAAACCAATTCGTTCTTATTAAAGGATTCTGAAGACTCGTTTTTAACAATTAAATCCTTATCAATTACTTGGGCAATTTTTAAAGATGTGGCATTTTTATCCAAATCAACGCCTAACTTTACCGATGATTACAGCCTAGCAGTTGTTAAATATCTGTGTGGTGAGGGGTTTTAACGAATTTGTGATATTTTCGAACCACAGGCTCCAGCAGTGTTTTATCCTTTATACTGGTTTAAGTTATTTCTATGAGTTGTTATGTAGGAAACCTACCTAGAAAGTGAATGCTAATTATTAACACTACGTATAAATACTGTGCTCTATAACTAGTCTTCAGTCATTATTCTTTAGGTGTTGCACTTGGAATAGTATTAGTTTTTATTACTTATGTGTAAAACTTGGAATAGAATCTCAATGTATGTTAAATAAACATAATTTAAATAGTTTCCAGAATTAATCTAAGAAAAAACGTTAACTATGTAAAATGTGGGGGGTCTTAGATCAAAATCGTTGTCCAAATTTGTGTAGTTTTTAAGGGGTACCACCTGGTGTTTGTCTGCCAGTGATATAATATCAAAATATTGGCTTGACCATGGGGGATGTGCATGTCCTTTTCCAGGATGTGTACGTACCTTGTTTTGTGGTCTCTAGAAGCATACCATACTGCAAGAATACGCGGGCCTAAACTTTTCTTCACAAATGAAAATTCAAGAACTCGGTTAAGATTAAATTTCTAAAAATCAAAATCCTTTATGTCCGTTCGCTTGTATAGCAGCTCCAAAGGAAAACCACTTTCGACAACTGGTGCATTGTGCTTATGGTGTCACTGCATTTCTGACTGCAAACTGATTACCAAAGCACATGCAAAACTGGCAGAAATTTGTACATACACACCTAGTTTAGCACATATAGTATATTTAAAATTTGAGGTAAATCACACCGGCTGATCAAGGATTCACTACGAGCAATCGGAGTTGATCTACAAGCTGGCAAGAAGATATTTCTTCAGGGCTGTTTTGGAATATACGACGTTGTTATGTAGAAAGCTGATATACAGGGCGTCGGCGGGAACGTACCAAGATCCTCTAAATATGAGAGCTGTACCAAAAATAATAAATCACATTTTTTTAATTAAAATTTGTTGTTTTATAAAAGCTAGGTACATTATGTTAACCCATGGACTTTTGCTTATATTTTCCCCCCTTTCTCTCTACCCATGTTTTGACCACTTTGGTGGTTTGAAAATTCTTTTGCGGTAGGACTCCTTATACAACTGTCTGGAATACCTTATTCGTCTCGTAGTGTTTGCTTCGAATCTGATCCTTGACAAAACCAGAAATATTACAGTTGAAGACTACCAGATCAGGACTGTATGGATGGTGAAGGAGAACTTTCTAGCTTATGATTTCAATTTTGTCCAAGGTCAAATAAGTTAGTCAATAGGGCACCCAGCTGCTACAAATTTTCCGATAACTTGAGCTTCCAATCCTTTCTCGAACTGTCTTATCCTTGGCTTTATTGTAATGGCTTCCACGTCACACATTTGTGGTCCCTGTAAGCTACTCAGGCCATACATCAGTCAAAGACGTGACAACAGTTGACGCCACCAACTAAACGATGCTTAATCACTTGATGTTTAAAGTTGCCCATGAGTTTCGACAAGACCTTCGTATAACTGTTTCCAGATAGAGATGGAATTTTGCGGCACTCAAACGAGACGGTATCAAAATTGATGGGATTCATTTTCTGGCTTGGGCTTATCTGGCAAAGGTCGTGTTGTACCAAAATTGGAAAAACCTTCCCAAACAGCTATATCTACTATATTGACGGAACAAGAACACTCACATTGTACGTATGTGCCTCACAGAAGGTCGATACCCCGCGATAACTTAGCGTGACCACCTAAATCTAGCTAAAATAATTAGTGCAAGTCTATCGCTTCTCAGAGAAAAGTTTTGTTTTCGACCAGATTTGAAACCGTGTCCACTTGGTTGCTAAGCTGGGCTATTACCCAACTGATCCCCTCAGGCAGTCTCTACACTAAACGTATCAGGATAAAATGTAGACTGACGATTTGCTGTTAAACTGCTTGTAAGGATCTTAAAATACAAAATGCTGGATTCTCTTAACGTTATTTGAATATTTTCAACATGTTCACCATTGCATTTTATTTCAGTAAGAGGTCGCCTAATTTAAAAGTTGATTCGCTTTGATTCCATTACCTAAGAGTTAGATGCAGCGGAGGTTGAAATTAGTCAGTTGATTACTACCTTCAATGCCAAAATTGTCCCAGGTTCCCATGTCGTGTATTTGTAACTGATTAAACCCACAACCCTCTCTCGCAGGCAATAGGTTTATCATTGCAAGCCCTCCAACCAAATTTATATTTAAATCAGAGCTAAACTCAAGCAATGGATCTGAACACTCAATAAATTTAAAGTGTGTTAACTAGTCATGTAAACAAATTGCCTTTATTTACATGTCCTGCAAATACAAAGACTGCTCTTTGAAAGTGATATTTTAAAAAACTAGATCGGGTTTAAATATACCTATATCTGTTACACAATAATTCAGTAGTGATAGCTAGGACTCAACAACATCAGCTTTTGAAAATATTTACCGCAAAGGTGCTTGTATTATTGTTGAGCTGTTGCACATGTCAACATCACGCATATGGCTTACACAGATGGCGCAATATAATTAACAGCGTTAATTAAATTAATTGTGAATTGGGTTTTTATAGTATTGTTTGTTATATTATTTAAATTCTTAGTATGTGTTAGCTGAGTTTAAGTAAATCTTTTTTTAACTGAAATCGCTATTTGATATGCTTATAAAGTAAATAAACGTAGCTAGGTTTGTGTTGATTCTGACTCGAACATCCATCATTTTCTATATTCGATAAGCGAGATTTGTTTCAAACTCAGGTTGGTAATGTCGAGACTGTGCATTCGGACGAGGAATATAGCAAAACATTGCAGCATTTAGATTCTAAAGTCGTTATGAGGGTTATTTGGCAGCTCTTCCAGTTTCTTCCTCATTGCAAGCTGCTTAACCGCTGAACCCATGCCATTCGACTCAGGTCACGGATAATTGAACAGAACTGCACGGAAGGATGTAAATTACGTCGACAGGAATTTGAATTTTCCGCGTTATTAGTTCGTTTACAGTCCGCGCACAGTTCTTGTGACGAGGGCTGGGTAATTGTCTCTTACAGTTATTACGTCTCAGCCAGCTGCTGATTGGATTATTTTAGAATTGACATCTGCTACAGACCAGGCGCGGATGGGCCATAAGGCAAACCGGGCATTTTCCCGGGGCGCCGCGGACGTTTTCGACGCTTTTGGCGCCGCGCCGGTCACATCCGATAAAAAAGAAATATAAAATAAATAAATTGAATTAATCAACGTATAACGAATCATGATACGATATACGAGCAGTCGGAGAAGGTGCATGTAAAGTTGAGACGCGCTTATATTTCCAGGAATACTGTCTTTTAATCTTGCACCAGCCCAGTAGGCTACTGATACTGAACTGGAAATACGGGTTTATCCGGTTTCTGGTTTTATCACTGTTAGCCTAACTACTGTTATTCGTGCATGTGATCTGAATTCTGTATACCGTGTGTCCACAGGAGTACGCACCATAGAGATAAGATAATGCGAATAGAATATAAATATCAACCAGTGCTATGACTACCGTCCCTTTTCTTGTACCATTTATAACAATATTGTTTCATACAGCGGCGAGTCAGAAGCCAGAAAACAACGTTTTAGCGTGCCGGTGATGACAGCATTAGCCGATCTTTCTATTCTATTTGGTCATCCCTATGGTGCGTCCTCCTGTGGACACACGGTATAGTTAACAGCGCCGGTTTGGTAATTTTTGATGATTTATTATTCTTGTCCAATTTGTTTTGTGTGATTTGGAAAGTTCTATCTCGAATAAACCGTAAGTATTTACCTATCTTTTGACAAATTGGAAACTCGTGTATTTGACTGAACGAATTTTTTTTTCGTTTTCTAGAAAAGTTGAATGCTGTTAGTATTCTGTATTCACGAATAAACACGGAGTCAAAAAAAAATGGGCGGCGCCGAACGTGTGAGGCTGAAGCTCAAACTGGATTTGGAAAAAGGAGCTGGAAGTTGTAAAAAGTTAGATCAATTTATGAACAAGGAGGATTCTACACCCCTTGACGTTCAAGAAACTACCAAAAGTACGGAAGTTCATAATCAAGATCAAACTACTGCATTTTCGCCAACCAAGCTTTCAAGCTTCTTGCTTATGAGTATCAAGAAAGACGTTTTAGAAAACATCGATCAAGACATCATCGATTGCGTAGCAAACCGCTCGAAGCTACTTAAAAATCAATTGTTATTTTAACAATTTTTTCTAGAAAACATATTATTTTAATTTTATCTTACCTACTCCAAAAATATTGTAATTATAAAAATTTGTTATTTATCCCCAAAATAATTTTGAAAATTTGTGTTGTGTTATTTCATAAATATTTTTATATCAAACGATTTGTTTTTTATATCATTTAATAAAGGAATTTCAACTTTCCATTGTTCATTATTTTCAATTGGGGGGGGGGGGGGTTCGCCTGACCTCTCTTGATGCCCGGTTGATATTTTTGTGCCCATCCGCGCCTGCTACAGACTTTTTCATTATCGGTCCGTGCGTTGCGACTTCAAGGATTTATTATAGGTGAAGGTTTAATTCGGCTCGTATGTAAACTTTATCCTCGTGTAACATAGCCTACATTATATGCTTATTAAATAAAATACTATACTCTATCAAACGTATTTTGGTTTACTTATATAAATATGCAATATGGTTTAATATTCGTATTATAAAATAGTATCTATTCCACAATGAAAATAAAAATAATTACTGTTACTTAATATTTGGTTAGTTCTAGTTGCCAATATTTAATATTTATGAAAAATGTAGATGAAAAATATTTAGATTATCTGATATAGTACAGGGAATTATTCAACGTGCTTTTTGGCAAATATGGTAAATATATATATATTTCTTATTTATCTATTCCTTTGAACATATGAAATTTGACTAGTTATTCCAGAAGCATAAACTGAATACTTTCAGTTGAAGGTTGGGGAATGTTTCATAGGTCTTTAAAATTCTAGAGGTATAAATGTGTAGCACACTGTGTGGCAGGTATTTTATTTGTTAAAAGACGTTAAGATTTTTTTAAGATGTAGGTCTAATACATCCCAGAAAAGAAGGTACGCCACATAATTTATAAATACATTTCTAACGAAATATGTCTGCTTTTATTTATTACATTACTCGTAAAATGACGGTGTTGTAACAAATAAAAGCATAAAAGTCCTAAAAGATAAAAATGAATGCCATTAAGTAATGTACGAGGATTGTTCAATAGATACACGTTTGGATCATGGCACATGCATGAGATTATTAAAATTGTTTATTAGCATATTAGTGAGGTGGCTGCAAAATTTCTTTGCAATTGTTTCTTTGTGGCTATTTTTATAGAGCTAGGACATGGCGTTTAGTATAGAAAATCTGTCCAAAGATAGTGTGCATGCTGTTATTTAATTTTTAGCCGCCGAAGGGCGTCAACCACTGGAAATCCATAAGAGAATGAAAACTGCCGATGATGACTATAATTATCCTCGCATGGTAGTAGTTCAGCGGTGCAGAAAATTTCGACAAGGAAGAGAGTTGACTAAAGTCTTCGCTCATACAGGACATGTTCGAGTTGCAACTTCTGATGAAAGTGTGAGGCGTTTGAAAACTGCTTTAAGTACCAATAGACGCATTAAAGTCACATAACTTCTTGAAATTATGAGCATTGGTATATAATGTGCCTTTTATGATATTAGGATTCTGTGTGCTAATTATTGTACATTTTTAGACCGATCATGGAAAAATACAGCATAATAAATGCAGAAATACTCCAACCATATATTGGTTATCTCCAATACTAACGAGGTTACATACACAATAATAAAAAGAAATTAACCTTTTGAGACGTCTAGCAAATTCTAACTACTTTATCATTTTTAATTATTAGATTAGCAAATGGCGGAAACAGTTGCCTTATAGGGGCTATCTGCTCTCTATAGCTAAGGGAGGAAGTCGTAACTCAAACCATTGAACAGTTAAAAACGCAACTCTGATAGTTTATGGTTAAATAAACCCGAATCACTTACGTAATGGGTTATTTTTATTAAAAGCACAATGCACATACAACCAAAAAATAATGTACCTTAGCAGTTGGCAGAGCGGGGTGGAATTTTGACAATATGTGTCCTAGAGAGCGTTGTCGAAAGACTCAGGGAAGGTCGATAAAGCTACCCCTTCGAAGATGATACCCAAATTAAGACTGCTGCAAAAGACGACCGGAAAAGATTACAGTGTCCTTGATGTTAACGGTGGCAGAAGAAAATATGGTAGTTGTAGCATTCCACAGTCAGAGCTACTAAAATACAATAAATATGAATTGTAACAAAACCTGACAGTTAGACAACTTAAAGTACTTGGAAGAAACACAGGGTCAATAATCTTCATCTAGTATTTAATTTCAAATAGAGGAGTAATTTGGGAATTTTCAAATTAAAATAAAAGAGAAAACCCACTTCCTGTTTTGAATAAAAAGCAAATTGGGGCTTGATAGCGTCCAGCAACGAATAAGTTAAGAGCTGATTCCCAGCTCAAATAGATAAAAAAATTTGAAATCTTCTATCTGTAAGGTTATAATTAATCTAATTCTGCATTATATTGTAGAGTAATGGTCTTTTCAGGCAAAGAAATGTAATTCATTGGTCAGATTATTAATAATAAAGCAGTTACAAATTAACTGATAGGTACATACATTGGTGATCAGTATATATCGTAATAGAAGTGTCTTTAGTTTAGCTTTTTGGTTGCCCTACAATTCTATTGTTTTTGATCACGGAACACTATGATTCAGTTGGATAAGGTCGCACGGAGTCTCGACAAAGCCTTTTGGAGTGCCTAATTGAAATAGATGATAATGTTAGACCAGCACTAAACCCCGTTCAGAATTCCTTAACACAAAGACCGCTTTATTAGTCTGGCGATGAAATTGTTTTATGTTTATCAAAAGTTCAACTCAATGGGCAGGACAACACTTCCTGGCTGCATAGGATCGGCTTCTTTCAGTTAGGTCAGTCCTAAACCGCAGAAAAATTTTATGAAACTATACAGTTCAGTTATAACCAAAAATATGTCAAAGTTACAAGTTTAAATGTACCTATGAAATTATTTAATCTACCGTCCATAACTCCATAAAATGTAATAAGAAAATTTAATTACCTTTTTAGTAGCAATGCTAAAAGAGACCTAAATAGATAGCCACTGGTTATATTTTGTAAATGTCAATTAGGGTTTAATGTTATACTATAGGTATGTGTCAAATAATGGACATTTATTATACTTTAGAAATGTGAATTGAGTTATCCGATAAATTATTTAACAGCCATCATTGCGAACAGAAATAGGTTTTAAGGCATGTTTTGGTTTCCTTGTGTATTAATTTGTCATTAAAGATGAGTTTATTTAAATTACCGGCATTGAACTGTATTAAAATTCTTAACTTTGGACAGCCACGAACCGAAAATTATACATGATATTGTGTAAAATAAAATACTGGTTAAAAGAGTCACGATGGGATCGTGAATCACTATAGGATAGCCAAAAACTGCAACTAATCCTGAAATTTGCAGAAAAATAGAATCCACAGCTGCTTATTCTATTACACTTGATAAACTACATGGTGCTATACATAAAAAGAGTCAAAATATATTTCACAAAGTAATTCTGATTCTTCACACGCGCACATGGTCCAACATTTTTAAACTTTCCTTGAGCTAGATCAACCACCATGTAGTTTCGAGATGGCTCCCGCAACTTTTATTCATTCAGAAACTTAGAGGAAAAACCTACCAGCTCGCCGATTTTCTTCTGGCGTAAAACTTCAGCGGGTTGTTAGCAGCTAGCTATTTTGTTGTACAGAGAAAAATATATGTACTTCTATTCTAAGGGAATATCGCAACTTCCGAAAAAGTGGAAAAAGTGGTTATAGTTAGGGGGTAACTATATTTAAAAATTAGAAGTAATTGGTGCTTAAAGTCATTTCCTCCTACCCTACGTAGATTATTATGCAGTGTCTCTCACGCTTCAAAATATCAACTGAAGATGCGGTAGATTTGAGATAGATTCGTAAAATTGTACCAACTTAAGCAACCTACCTTAAAAGGCTCACATAACTCCAGCTCGCTCAATTCTCGGTTACGATATGGGTATGATAAATGTGGGATTTTTGTTTACTTTACTTCCGCATAAAAGTTTTAAGTTCACACTAAGAAAGGACTATTGGGCGCCAACAACTTTATTAAATTGTAGTTGTTTTATAATATATACATATCCAATCCTGTAATTTATGGGTTAACTTATTTAATTAATTATGAGTTTAATAGAAAAAGGTTTATTTACTATTGCAATTCCTGAATGACATTTTATACTATAATGTCGAATTAGAGTTATCAATTTATGATTCAAGTTATTTAATTAATTATGAGTTTTATTAAAAAGGGTTTTTCTTTCTTTTTATGAAATTCTGGGCATACAGGTAAGATAAATTTAAAAACCTCTTTATACCCTCTTAACGTATTTCTGTTCGAGAATACAGGTTAAAGGTTTTATCGGATAACTGAATTCACATTTCTAAAGTATAAGAAATGCCCATTATTTGACACATCTATGCAGTATAACATTAAACCCTAATTGACATTTACAAAATCTAATCTGTGGTTATTTACTTGGTTTCTTTTAACATTTCTACTGAAAAGGTAATCAAATTTTCTTATTACATTCTTAAGAAGTCATTTAGGGTAGATTACATTTCATATGTTCACTTAAACTTGTAATTTTGACATATTTCTGGTTGTTACTTAACTGAAGAGTTTCATGGAATTTTCTGCTGTTTAGGACTGACCTAACAAGGAGAAGTCAATCTTATGCAGCCAGGAGCTGCTGCCTTGCTTATCGAGTTGAACACACGGTTAACAGGAAACATTTTTGTCGCCGGACTAATGAAGAGGGTTTTGGGGGTGATGAATTCTTAACGATATTTAGTGCTGGTCTAATATTATCGTCTACTTTAAATTAGGCACTCCAAAAGGCTTCGCCGAGACTCCGTGTGACTTTATCCAACAGAATCATTGTGTTTAGTCTTCAAGGACAATAAAGAATTGCAGGTGAAGTAAAAATCTAAATTAAAGCAACTTCCGTTAGGATAAATACTAATCACCGATGGATGTACCTGCCACTTAATTTGTAACTGCTTTTTCTATTATTAGCATGTCCAATAAATTAAATCTATTTGCCTGAAAAACATTACAATATAATCGAATGAAGAATTCGATTAATTATAATCTTACAGATTGGAGGTCTGAAATTTATATATCTTTTGAGCTGAGAACAAACCCCTAACTTATTCGTCGCTGGACGCTATTAAGACCAAATTTATTTTTTATTACAAAACAGGAAATGGTTTCTCTCTTTTATTTTAATTTGAACATTTCCAAATTATCCCTCTATTTAAAATTAAGTACTAGGTGAAGATTATGCAACCTGTACTAAGTACTATAAGTACTATAAGTAGTATAAGTTGTACAACTTTCAGGTTTTGTAGTAAGTCGACTGCATTTATAATTAGTTTTAAAACCTGTCAATTTATTTTCCTGCATGCAACGTCACGTGTTCACGTTATCTAATTGGTTACGACGTTTTATATCCACCAATGTTATGCAACGAAAGCTTGGCTGCAACCCGTCCCCGGCTTTGCCGCGCTGGTGCCGTGTACCCCTTATACCCCCGCCTAAGCCGGCCCTGAAGCTACCAGTAATACACGTTTCGTGATCACGTAACTATCTTGTCAGGGTGGGATAACGACAGACTGCGGATCTTCAGGTAGCGAGTTCGAATCTCCGGAAAATTTTTCCTATCCCTTGTCACCTTTAAATCTGATATACCACATCATTGGTGCTCTATGCACCATAGGGTCCTGGGTGGTGTAGCTTGAACAAGCGTCCACGTCGATCAGCAGAGTTAAGCAACGCTCTTTCTGGTCAGTACTTGGATGCGAGTTCCACGGCTGCATCTCTCGGGGCCTCGTGATACTGCTGTCACGGAAATAGTTGGTCACGGCGGTCATAACAACATCATGACAGTCGTTAGTGGGGTTGAAAGTCTCCATAAATGCACAGCGACGCCTGTAATTGGCCTAACGGCTGTTGGCTGAGTGCGATATAAATTAAAATTAAATATGTGTACTCTCCGCTAACGGTTATAGTATATAGTCGACTCGTATTTCAACCGATTTTCTTCGTCTCAGCTTTGCAATAATTAGTTTCCGTCTCCTTTACAAATTCTCTGAAGTCGTCGAACCTGTGATGTAATAAAGTGTGTAACATAATATGAACGGTCATACCACATTTTACGAAGACTGTAGGTGTCTTAAGCGGCGGACGTCTAATGCCAAAAACCGCTTGGTACCAACAGTGTAGCGTAGTATCATCTTATTTATTGTTTTTATCTGATCAAAATTATTCGGAATTATTCAGTGGTAATCAAGCCTTTATTTTCTTTGGTGTTTTTTTACATTATACTATATTGAATGCGTTAATAGGCGTAAATATCTATTAAAATTGAGCATTCATTAGTGGTTACAATGAATTTAAAAATAATTTTGCTCCTCTTTAAAAATTCGTCTTTTTAGGTGGACTTTCTATCGAATAAACGGCTTCATTATTTAAAGCAGTTTCTATATAAAACCACAGAAAAGAACCCTTCCTGTACATTCCTGAAACAAAAAGGAATTAATTAACATGAAAATGTAGAAAAGAACATACCGGAAAGCGACAGAAAAGCATCCAAAACCTTGCCTTAAGGAATACCTACCGAATACAGAATTTTTTAATTGTAAAGTTCCAGCTCACAAGTTTGATAAGGAGTGCCTAATATTGAAGGGATGAAAACGCATAAAAATTATGCTCACGAATAAAGTTGTGGGCAGTAATTACAGATCGGTGAAAGGGTGAGTCCTCAAGGAAAAAAAAGTTTAAACGAACTTGTAAGCAAGTTCCGCTATAAATAAGTAAAGCTGCAGACTAAAAGGCCGTTAAAAATAAAACGCCCTTCGGAAGTCGGTCAGAGGGGTAGAAAAGTAGGCGAAGTGAAACTTAACGGCTTGGAACCCTTTCTTATCCTAGGACCATAAAAACAGCCTAATTGATACTGACAATGTTGCAGCTTCGCGAAAATAACGAAGAGTAATGAGAGCAAATTCTTCTCCAAACAACTTATCTGTTTACCGTTGAGAACGCTTGCAGATGTATGCGGATTGAAAAAATATTTGCCGAAATAATGTAGTATGTAGCACATCCGTATAAGCAGGGACATTCTAATTCGATTATTTCTAATTTACTACCACATTACTACCAATAGATCTACATAATCCATAAAGGGCTTTAGTCAGAACTTACCTCGCAAGTGAACTTTGTGACACTAATCAATTTTAAAAATCAAAGAAAATAGTGGTAAAAATACCTTCGCGTTCGTAATAATACTGAAACAAGAAGGGGAAACACTTGGTAATGCGAATTAAACCAATATCAAATAAGAAACATTACCGGCGCCTGCAAGCGCGAATTTAAATCCGGCCCATGAGCCCATTAAGGACCTCTCCCGGCTTTGCGATGAGTGGCTGTATTTAACAGAACGAGCTTATTGTTGTAATGTTTTAATTCTTTTACGAGATTACCCTGCATCTGTTGGGTCTCATTTCTGTGAAGTGTAAAGCCTGATCTATGTGCACATAATTTCTTTTATCTGTTTCTCAGTTAACGCCAAAATAAACAAAATTTTGTTTTTTAAGGTGCTCACCCTGTATCTTTGTGCGAAATTTTCTCGATTTCGTTCCAGGAGACGTATAATCTGTATGCAAAATATCGTCTTCCTCCAACAAATAAATTGATCAAACCTGTTTTTCGTCATCTAGAGACCCTGAAACGTGAAGTTCTGAAGAAATATCGGAAGGTGATTTTTTGCAATTACAATACTTCCTTCGTCTTTTAGATGAGAGAAGTAAAAAAGTAATGTTTTACCAAAGAGCATATAATTATATGCTCTTTGGTTTTACTCAAACAAAGTTGTTTAAGAGTGGGCTACTTAATAGTGTTTAGTTTATTTTACACTAGAATTCCAACTTTATGCCGTCCTTAAGTTCAATATTTATCCCATAGAACGTCACATTTTCCGAACAATTAGATTATGTAAAGCATAACCACAAGAGTGCAAATTGTCATTGTACGATAATTGCTGTTCTAGTTACTCACCCCTTTACTGACTACCATCATATTTGGCATCAGCATCTGCTACACACATTGATCCGGCAGTAATTAATACGTTGTAATACTAACAACTTTGCATAAGTCAATCATGATCGAAATGCACTCGGTTTCTGAACTATAATAGAAGGACAGCGCAATTTACATGGCAAAGCTATTATTTCGCCTGTTCTGAAACATGAACCATGTTAGGTAATGTGTAAAATCCAAATATTGCTACAAGCTGTTTTGCTTAGCAATTAATTCAGAGTCAAATGCATCTCCGCTACATACTGTTAAACATAGAATTAAACTTAAACTTTAGGCTGCCTTCAAATTGCATTGGAATTGAAACCCAGAATAATTACAATCACAAATAACCTCCGTCAAACGGGAATAACTCCGAGTTAATTTAGCTTTCAATTTAATGAAAATGAAAAGTTTTCACAAACTGCTCTCTAAGCTGCTACTGATTAACCCACTTTCTGTTTAGGAAAGTACTTACGTGGCCCACGTGTTTTACTAATTAAAAAGCCATTGCGTTGCGGAATATGCTTCCATAAAGTATGAAATACGCGGAGTAATGGCCACAGAAATACGAGTATATTTGGATAATAGTCAACATATTTTGGGTAAACTGCAGATAATTTTACCGTTGTCGGTCTCAATCCCTGGTAAAGGAGGAGAGTTAGCAAAGTCAAAAATCCTCTTAGACACGACAATAGACCTGGGCACATGTCAGGACATTTTCAAAGTGTACGAATGTACGGCTATTAGAGTATTTTTCTAAATTACGACCCGGTGTGTATATAGGTATTTCATATTTTTCCGCTCGAATTTAAGCCTATAGAATACTATGCAAGGTTTTAGTAACTTTTAGCTCACGCTGTATAGACCGCTTTAGTTGGCTTGTACAAGCCCAGCCAGAATTCCTGGAAGCAAGCGTGCAGTTGTCGAGCCCGGCCGCTGCGAGCGAATTTTGAATATCGATTTTGTCTGCGGACGTGTTCTAGAATATTTCACGAGTTGTATTTAACGAACAACGCCCATGAGTGCGAGAGAAAAAGAGAGAATGAATGGTTTAGCTGGGCCTTCGTCTGGCCGGTGGACAGCCGCAGCAGCCCCTTCCCATTTTTGTTTCGCGGCTGCGGCGTGGCGTGAGTTGGCAGTTAGCATCTGGTTCGTGAAGAGAGCAGTTTTGTTTTGAGGTGTGCGGTCAGCGTTCGTCTGCCCCTTCGGGGGTCGGCGTCCGCTTGGCGCTTTCGAGGATGTGTTTCCCGTCATTAATATTTGAGAGAGTGTTCTGGAGCTTGAGGGGAGTCGGGTGCATGGTGGTGATTTCGTGTAGTGCCAGGCGCTTCTCTTGTCGTATGGGCAGTTCGTGCCATCAACCCTTTGTTGGGATTATTTCCGAGAGCGATTACTCCTGCGCGAATTCTACGTGCGAGATTTGAAGTATTTGGCCGCATCATTGACCCCTATCTGAGACCCTTGAGGGACGGCACCATTTTCAGCCAGCTTCGAGTTTGTTTGAGCCACCCGCTTCATTCCGCGACTTTGCGACACAAGTCGTTGGCTGGACTTCGGTTTGAACGCCGTAGGCGAAGCTATGTGATGAGGTATTGTACTAGTCGTAAGCCGCCCACGCTAAGCCCGAGTCTGCTCTAATTTAACATTTGTTGTGTCACCCCCTTTGTGCATTAAACAGTGCGAGCACCATTGCTATATACAGGGCCTTCTACCAACACATTTTCATTGCGCTAGTATTAGTGTGTTAACATCCCTCCTCCCATTTTTGTCACACCTTGCGTACTAGCCATTATTGGTGCAACGTCTTTAAGTATCCTATTTGTGTACTTTATTTATATACTCGATTTGTGTACCGTATGTGTGTTTGAAAGACAGTAGATTCACTTGTCAAACGTCCCCGATGCATTTTTCTTTGTGTTGCATATTGATTTTCAGTGTAAGCCATCTGTAGTGTCGTCGCCCGAATGGTGACTAGTGTAAGATTGATGTAAAGCGGACGCTGGACGAACCGGTGAACGTCAAGGTAGGTTCAAGTGCTCCGGCTGCCTACTTCAATGAGTCTCAAAGTTGCACCCATACTCTACATCGTTTAGTTTTTGGGTTTCTGCCAAGTGTAAAGTTGAAAGGTAGGTTTATTTGCTTCCCGGTTCCTTGGCGAGCTTACCTATGCATTCTCGTTTATCGTGATGGAACTGTGGGGGCACTCAATCTATTTAGATCTGTTTACCGTTCATTAGTCCGTTGCCCTTGTGTTGTCTTGTGTTGAACCACCCCTCGCTTTACTGAGTCTAATCGGCACCTCTTGTTATGGGCTGGACAGCGGTCCTATGTGAGTTACATTCCCGATTTTGAGAGATATCGTACGCGCTAGTCGTCTAACTTTTTCCTGGCTTTTCATAAGTGCCGTTGTGGACTGGCGCATTGTCGTAAATGTCGTTTTGACTCGTAACACATATATTAAAACGTTTAAAAATTGCAGTAGCATTGAATTCGGATGGCATAAATAAGAAGAGGTCAGTATTTTAGTTTGGTTTAGTCTGGACAAAATAGGCCAGTTCAGTTTGAGTAGGTGATCAGCAAGCGTTACGTTAAGGGACCGTTCAGTTTGAAAGTTCGCTAAAGAACTGCAAGTTGTGCTGTGAGCTCGCTCTTCTGAAATGTAGCTATTTTCTAAGGCTTCTCCGCTTTGGAAAACTTACGATAATTGTTGAATTTGTCCAGCTTCCACAAAATGCAGTTACTAAGTTTAAAATTCTGACACCCGCTTTGAAATACCGCGAAAAGGTCAAATCTATTTCTGCTCGGATTTAAAGGAACCGCAATAGTTCATCGACGTCTTGTGTCGCAGTCATTCTCGCACATAGATGCACCTCTGAAATTTTCCATGCATCAAGCCTACATTCATGCGCAATGATCGTCCATCAGCTCGCTGCATCTGAGACCCCGCCTCCATCGGTTAAGGAGACACTTGGGGCCTGTAACTTTTCTTAGTTTTGACATTTCATCGCCGATCGTATTCCACCTTATCACAAGTATTATTTTGTATTTGGTATTGTATTCATGTGATATTTACTGTTAATTTAAAATGTACCCAGACTAAAAATCTATGCCCATATGAATTGCCGTTTATTTTTACATGTTTTGATAGGAAGCATGTGGTTGCTAAATAATTGTTGCGACATATTCTCGTTCGCAGTGCAGTAACGCCTTCAGCGCTCGGTACCCGTATATCAATACTTTTTTCCATGTGGAATTCTTTTCTCGGGCCTATCGGCTAGCCTTGCGGAACGTAACCAAATTTTCTTCAAAGAACCTTTGATCTGTTTTTTAAACATGTGCTATTTTGTTATATTATAAATTGTCAATATTGAATCGGAAGATGCAGTCGACTAACACGGGAGAAGAGTGACTTACCTTCGACAAGAACAGATCTAAACTCTTAGGGGCGCCAAATAGTTTCCTGATTCTCTGATCGCTTAAGCTAACGAACCATTAAATCGCTCAAATGGTAACAACAGACAATATAAACAATAAAACCCAAAGTTCGAATAATCGTCCAATGAAGCAATCAATTTGGTAACAGTATGGGGATTAAATCAGTCGTAATTACTGGCATCAACAATAAGTTTACAAATAAACCTTTTAATTACTATAGCACACATAATTATATCACAAGTCATGCAACGTGACAGTGTTTGTGTGTCAAAACGTAAACACACCCTCGCTTTATTAATTCATTTACTACAACTATGAAGTGGTTTAGATAATATTGCTAACCAGGTAGCAAAACCAAATAATTTAGAACAACCCGCTTGCTGAATGAATCTTAACGATACAACGTTCTACACTTGGCAATGTAATTTTATACCGCGATTAACCTCGCATTCAGATATCAGCTGTATGGCAGTTTTTATTCTGACATGAAATACTGGGACTACTTTCCCAGCCTACAAATGTAATTCGTTCGGTATTTTGGGAAATACTTGTAAAAGGGGTACTACCACCTACTCAACTCTGAATTGGCATACAGGGCGATGTTACTTACTCTATGATAAAACACTCTGCTCTAGCTGGAGTCAAAATAAGTCTAAATGATTACACACATATAAAATACAGATCTGGATACTGGTGAATCCATAAAAAGTCTGTCAACACACTGTAATGCAGTTTTTAACAATATTACAAGGCAATTGCATATTTGAACCACCAAAACTGGATGTCCTTTGCAGCGAGGAAATGGTTGCCTTCTGCAGTACGAAGCGGATACTTCCTGCGACGTTTCCTCCAGTTTCTCTACCAGCGCATGTATCAACAGGGAATCAAGGCAAGGTAGACCTCTTACGCCACAACTCTCGTCTCAACATGATTAATGCAATCCTGATAATATGTCAATTAGTAGAGATCGATAGGTCGTAGATTTTACCGATTCGACCGCATACGAAGAAACGACATATTGAACCTTTTGAACGAAGTCCATGCTTCTGGCAGCTCAATAGAACTGATAAATGATATCAACACGAATACTTCAACTAGAATAAGAACTGCAACTGGGCTCACAGACCCAGTTCTAATAAATGAAGGTTAATTATAGACCCAATGATTGCGCAGAAAATATAGTTACGAAATGGAAAATAAAAACATAAATATAATATGTTATGTAAACAAGAGCTCTTACTGGTAGATAATTTTTTAAATATCTACCATTTTGTTCTGCCTTTTGCTATTTAAATTTTTGTATTCATTCACAACGCTCTGATGAAATTATATATTTTTGTAGTTTTAATGTTTTTATTGTTTCACTTTCTTATATACGCGAGCGCTAGCCTGTCATGTGCAATGCCCTCTCAGGTTAATTTGTTTCCATTTTATATACTTATTAACTTTATTTTTATCGATTGGCTTTCTATGTATTATTCTACAAACGACTGATAATTTCCCTAATGCCTTGGTTATTAAAATAAAGTTTTAGACTAGTTACTGAAAATAATTCAATACACTGTCACGTTACACATTTTTTTAATAGAGCCGATAGAACTTTAAAAACCGATCGCAGTCACCTGGGAATAGTTGAGCTGTCGAGGTTTTGATACATAGTTGCATTGAATCAGCTTTGCCAAATCATCATGTAACATTATACACTTCAACAACGTATACTGGTTTCTCTCTCTTCCATTTTCAGGTATTCAACTGGTTTATCAGTTTTACACATACGTCTGTCTTGAGCCATTTCTTTGTATGTCTTTGAATTTACATCGTTTATTATTTATTTGATATACTTTAATTGTGGTCGTCCACTCTGGTTTCTTCCTTCCACTTTCCCTTCTATAATTGTGTTCAGCATGCGTTTTCCTCTTACTATATGCCCTACTAGTTCGCGTCTGCTTTTTTGTATCATCTTCAGCATTTTCCCTTCTTCGCCTATTAGTCTGAGGTCTTTGTCATCTGTTACCCTTTTTGTACACCTTATCTATGATATTCTTCTGTAGCACCATAGTTCTAGCGCTGGTAAGGTGTCTTCTTTACAGTATTCCAAATGTCCAGCTCTTGCATCCATAAAAAGTAACACTCCATTCAAATAAATGTTCAGAAAAACAATTTCTCTTTTGTGGTGAGATGTTTTTTTTATATCAATAGATTCTATTGATAAGAAATTATTTATTTGCTTAATGAACATAGCTTCTTATTTATCTTCTGCACCTTCCATATCTGCTAATTTTGCTGCCTAAGTATGTACTATGCAAGACAAAAAAACTGGGACCACTTTTGAGAGAGATTTTGGCATTATTAGATTAGATTAAATGTGGCTTGAAACAGTTGTATTTACTATAACAATTTTGTTTCATAGCAACGTCTAAATAAGTTGATGCTTGAGTTAGAAATACCTAGCAACTATACATATTAAGGCAGTCACATTTACAAGCGACCATATTGACTGTCCCAGTTTTTTTGTCTCGCATAGTACATTCGTCTACTTCTTCTAGTTTGTCTCCGTCCATACCTATATATGTTAGTATTCGTTGTGTTGTTCTTGTACAGACCATAACTTTGTTTTTTTCCGTTTATCTTCATGTTATATTCTCTGCTAAGTATAGCATTTAATTTGTTTAGATCTTGTAGTTCATTTTCATCGTTTGAGAGGAGAATAATATCATCTGCAAATATTATGGTTTTTATGTTCAGTCCATGGATCTTGATTACTTCTTTACTTTCAAGAATTAAAATGTATATGGCTTTTTGCAAGTAAATATATCTTGAACAGTAGAAATGACATTGTGCAGACCTGTCTCATACTTTTGCCCATATCAATTTATCTCTCCTCTTCGTTAATTTTTATTACTCCTCTTTGTGTGGTATACAATATATTTACCCCTTTTGTTTTTGTAATCTACCCATATGTTGATTTACCAAACCATTTAATCACAATTATCGAATTATTTCTGTATGCTGGTGAAGTGTATACCATTCAGTAATGATTTGGCAAAGCTGACTGAACACTATAAAAAAATTACGGCTTAGCCCTTAAAACGTGATTATGATCTGTTTTCAATGTTCTATCGACGCTATTGGAAATCTCTTTGCTTACGTTGCTAGCCTAGTTCACACTGCTTTTCACTAGTGTGCACTCCTAATGCATTTCGGAGTTTCCAGGCGTTTTAAGTTGCAATACTAATAAAACTAAAATTTATATAGACTTCTTTATCAATCTGGTGCACTCAAAAACAAGCATACCATGAGTAATCAAGCTTTTCTAATGCTTGTTATCTCATTTCAGTTATAATTTTGACTTGTTTATTTTAACAGAAGTAAGTTAAGCTAATCTTAGGAAATTCACAAAGATATTTAAACATCATTAAAGATGATCAACGAGTCTATACTGTAATTGACAGCACAAAACATTTTAATTGCAGGAAAAATTACACGAACCTTGGAAAAATTAGTACAAGCAAGGAATTTGGAGGAGATGTTACAAGTTACATTTACCTTCTTATTGAACCTTCGTATTGAATGTAGTAACATTGAATCTGTGGCGGTTTATGTTCGGTTTTTTTCCCTATAATTCCGTAACCGATGCAAATATACAAAAAAGCTTCAAATAAAAAATGTAGATTATAGTAAAATAAATATTTTTTTATTATTTCATTATTTTTCTCTAAACCGATTTTTGTTTAAATTATGAGCTCTAGATGGACATCAGCAGGTATAAATAGCGGTGAGAATACTGTTGCCACAATAACGCAAGCGGATTTTCTTGCAAATCCTCTAGTAGTACATACCAAAGCCACGAAATTTGCACAGGGATACCCTAAAATATTTGCTGTTACTACATGCGGTTACAGATTGTGTTTGTAACACAACCTTAGCGCTCTTTGGAAAGAGGAATTAAAGACCCTTGATGGATGTTCTTTTTGCTCATACGATAGTAAGGTGACGTATTTCCAGAGAGAAATCTAATATCCAGTTGCGTAGATACTGGGAGTTAGTGCCTCTTGTAACAAAAAAGTGTGAATCGTCACTAAACGATGTAAAAATTAATACTCTTTATGAATTATATAAATATTAAAGTATTTTAAGGAGTATCTCATAGTATGAACCACCTGCAGAGTAATATAACTTTTTAAATCTTTATTTTCTCGTGATAACTTAGCAAACAAGGGAACAACGCAAAAATTAAGGAAGTGAATAGCACACCTTATCATAGTACTAGAAAAGAGTCTTCTGAAAAAGGTTAGCAAATACATGTTTTCAATTCCTCTTTTTATCAATAAAAAAAGTAAACAAAAATGTCAGAAATAATTAGAACACATAATAATACCTAAAGAACATTAAACACCTTTTCTAAAAAATTTATAGTTAATGAGACAAATATTTATTTTTCAACGCTCTATATCTCCCTAATTGCGATTTATTTATTGCCGAAATGTTTGTTTGCTTCTTATGTGTGTTAGATCACCAGAAGAAAATAAGGATTAATCCAATCTCAGAAAACAATGGATACTCATTAGAATATCGTTTTCAGAAAAATAAATGTAGGTTTCATTAATGGTATGTTTTCTGTATTATTCAGTGGCGTGCCATTTTGTAGAAAGGAGATAAATTCCAAGTACCTACTTCACTGGATACTATTTCCTATTTGCTTTTGGCATATGGAAATAAATACCACCTAACTTTATAAAAAAATATTTCTGCTCGTTTTAAAGGTTTTGAATAAATGCGAGTTTTATAATTCAACTGTGTCGTGCTAACTGAGACGATTTGCGCACATGTTTGTAACATATTTTTTACAGCTTAGTTTATACAGGGTGCCCGTTTTTGGAGCTCCACCATGGGGATCTCGGTAACCATAAGAGATACGAGGTCGGTTAAATTGGGGCAAAGTTGCGCAATTTGGAGCTCAATAATATGCCGGTTTAAAATTTCAAAAATTCCGATTACCTCCGGAGATATCCGAAAAAAACCGGAATTTTGGAAATACGTTTTTATTTTTTCCTCGGCTTATTTGGTGACCTAATTCAAAATGAGTGACACTTCGTCATTGCAACTTTTCCTCCTCTACAACCTGCCGATGTCATATTTGAAATCAGACGTTTCGATTTTCGACAATCATCATCAACTTTGGTTTTTCTTATGGGCACTATCTTGGATTTTCACATTTTTGAATTCAGCTTTGTTTTCTGATTACGGTGATGTATCACATGTTAAGGTTCAGTGTTGCAGTTTGGGTGAAATATCAAAAATTCTGTTTTGCAAAGACTGCCTTGGATATAACATCCATACTTTTGTTTAACAAAGGCATTGTTGACAGTTCGATTTAAGTTGGCTTAACGTCACCTACAGTTACAAAATTAGTATAAATTTATTAACAAAATGCCCTTTTCAAATGAAGAAAAACGAGATATGCTAGAAATTTATTACGCTTCGCATCGAAATGCGCAAGTTACTTCGGAAAGATATTTACAGCGGTATCCAGAAAGACAACAACCAGCTCAAAATTATTTGTTATTCCTTCATAGAAATTTAGCCGAGTTTGGTGCATTTTCTAAGCCTCGAAGACGTGTTCATAGACCAAATGCGAATGAAGTGGAAATTTTACAGGCGGTGAGTAAATTGTTAAAACTTTCTCAAAAATAATAAACGGCAATGAATTGAATTCTTCATTAGATTCAAGATAATCCTTCAACTTCAACAAGGGCTATAGCAGACGAAATTAACGTATCACATCAAGCAGTGTGGAGAGTCTTGAAAAAACATAAATATCGCCCGTTTAAAATTCATATCACCCAAGTCTTGCATCCAGGAGATACTGAACGGAGGGCAGCGTTTTGTAGGAATATCATGGCACGGTTGGAACAAAATCCCCATTTTCTTTCCAACGTGATATTCACGGACGAGTGCAAATTTACCAACTCAGGCATGTTCAATCGTCACAATGAACATGTCTGGTCCACTGAAAATCCACACGAACACCAAGGACGTCGACCACAAGCACGTTTCGGGCTAAATGTATGGGTTGGTTTATTTGGCGGTACGATCATTGGCCCATACATTTACGAAGACAATTTGACCGCAGATGGGTATTTGCACTTTTTAAGGACCTACCTTACGGATTACATCGATGACAACATTTGCCTCAACCGCTTGAATAACCTTTGGTTCCAGCAAGATGGTGCTCCGCCACATAATGCTAGGAGAGTGGCTGATTATTTGTCTGAAATATTTCCGGGTAGAGTCATTTCAAACAGTGGAGACATACGTTGGCCGGCACGTTCACCAGATCTTTCCCCATTAGACTACTATTTATGGGGAACTATGAAAGATCTCATTTATAAATCTGTACCCGCCGATATTAATGAGCTGCGAAGGAAGATCATCACAACTTTAAGGACCAAAATAAGAAGAAGGGACGTTTTAAGATCAATGCAGAATTTAAGAAGACGCATAGAGCTGTGCTTGGAAGTGGAGGGTGAACCCTTCGAGCACCTCTTATAATTTTCTTTATTTACTTGTTTCTCAAAATTTAGTTTTATCCTATGTTGTAAATTTAAAACATAATTTTCTCCTTTTTTATATCCTACTGTCAAATAAATAAATTTCTAGCATATCTCGTTTTTCTTCAGTTGAAAAGAGCATTTTGTTAATAAATTTATACTAATTTTGTAACTGTAGGTGACGTTAAGCCAACTTAAATCGAACTGTCAACAATGCCTTTGTTAAACAAAAGTATGGATGTTATATCCAAGGCAGTCTTTGCAAAACAGAATTTTTGATATTTCACCCAAACTGCAACACTGAACCTTAACATGTGATACATCACCGTAATCAGAAAACAAAGCTGAATTCAAAAATGTGAAAATCCAAGATAGTGCCCATAAGAAAAACCAAAGTTGATGATGATTGTCGAAAATCGAAACGTCTGATTTCAAATATGACATCGGCAGGTTGTAGAGGAGGAAAAGTTGCAATGACGAAGTGTCACTCATTTTGAATTAGGTCACCAAATAAGCCGAGGAAAAAATAAAAACGTATTTCCAAAATTCCGGTTTTTTTCGGATATCTCCGGAGGTAATCGGAATTTTTGAAATTTTAAACCGGCATATTATTGAGCTCCAAATTGCGCAACTTTGCCCCAATTTAACCGACCTCGTATCTCTTATGGTTACCAAGATCCCCATGGTGGAGCTCCAAAAACGGGCACCCTGTATATTACGGGCTTTAGAAACTGATCCCTGATGGCGTTTTAGTACACAAATCAAATCGTAAATGCAACTCTATTGTAGACTTATATATTATTTACCCTCATATTACGGTACTGACAATGGAGAATTAAGTTACTGTGGAAATTATTTACTTAAGAGTTGGAAAAATTGTAGAATGAATAAAGGGGTTGAGGAAGCATTTTTATGAGCAGGAAAGGAGGTCAAACTTTTTTAAAAACATTTGTAGCCTACGTTATATCACATTGTGTAATAAATATAGCTCGATGTTAGCAACTGTATTAGATGTTAAACGACATGTACCCTGTATTTCTACATACCTACATTTCAAGTTCCAGTATAAGACAATTTGTAAGTTTAATTAGCACAATAACCTACTGGACTAGCCGTTTTTGCGTGAGCTGACGCTCCCATACAGTTGTTATCTAATTACAAATAGACATAAGTTTTTTATGATCTTAAATCACTTTGGAGATAATCTTAATGACTCGTTAGGACACGTTAATGTTCAAAAGATCAAAGCTCACGCCTCAATTTGCTGTGATAGACGGTTGACAAGCTATAGCTCAGGATAAACGAGGGACTAGGAACAACACAATATAGTTTAGAGCGATATCATGAAACAAAATGAGTTGACTGTAATCAAAATACGGGTTAAAATAGGCCCCAAAAATATCATTGATCGAATGGGGCAGAAACATTTCGGCCGGCCCTCATAGAAATTCGAACCCGGAGGACCGACGCTTCACTTCGACGGCCTTGTACGACGTTCCGGCTGCTTGGGGACTTACCTTGGTTGGTCTGCTTGCCTCGCCGGTCACCTTACAATTAATACATACAAGAAAGAATATCACGTTTACATAAACACAAATACGCATCATAAATGAAACTCCAAGGAGTTGTAACGAATGCAAATCTATTAAAATTTAGGTATGTAGGTAAATGTTCGATAGTTGGTAATTCTATAATTTACTTAACAACGATAAGTATGACACAAAAAAAGCATAGATTATATTGAAACAATAGTGGTGAACAAGCCGCACAAAAATACTGAATGATGTGACGCAACAACGATGATAATTTAGTCTAAAGTAGGTACACGCACGTCGGCTCCAAATATGGATGTTGCCATGTATATATTACGTCACTTTAATGTCAACGGTTGCGCGTAGCACAAATGCTCTAAAAATACACAAACGTGAGAAAATCAAATAGTTCACAATACCTGAATAATGTCCGGCGATGTTGTTGCTTAATGCAGTTGAAAGGTCTCATCCTTTCGTCGAAGTCTCTGCAGATGGTTAAAGGACAGAGCAGATTGCTAGCCGTCGAAACGACGTTATCCAACAAACTCCCAAAATGTCGGGCTTTACATGAAGGTCCTTGTAGCGACAATCATCGGAAAACCTATCTCATAGAGATCCCCCAAAGCGTTAATTGCACACCCACTGCTACAATACAACGGAAAAGATTGGTTCGGCCATAATACACACCCGCTAAGGGAAGTTCAACCACACACAAACGTACCACAAAAAGCATACGAATACCGGCATCATATTCATTTTGAAGACACCCCACGCGGCCGAAGCCCCCGTGGGGTTGACACAGCTCAACGTCTTCGTAATTAAGCCGCTGGGTTAATGCCTCAAGACGCAGTCGGAAGAACTAAGGGTATGAAACGCTTTTGCTTGCTTTCCCTATCCCACTCATGCAACCGATTCGCTTTTACGAAGTGACGTCAGGTGCCACCTGGGTTGAGTCGCACACGTTTGAGCGATCAAAACTCTACTATACTAGAACGAGCGGAAAGCGTCGGTATTTGAATTTGAAAAGGGAGCGCGGAATTGCTAATATTTGAAATAAAAGGTATACCGGATATTTGACATTCAACTGCGGAATCTTAAACTGGTCTTAACAAAGTGGTTGTAACTCGACCTAATAACATGAATTAGAATGCGAAGTTTACGAATAAGTATGCCACAATATTAGATATCGTAAACCAGATCGTACTTATTATTTCCTAAATTAATTATGTTCAAGTGAAGTTTGAACACTGTATGCTGCCACTTTGTACGTAATATTAATTATTTATAACGCCCTTGAAAGAGGTATGTGCGGGTTTTGTTATTTATTATATGCAATGTGCCTTATGGCTTGCTAGCTATGTACAGCTGCCGATTTTCAACCTAATAACTTTGAAGCCAATTGTACAAAGAAATGAATCAGTTTTTATTTGACAGCATAATTTAGCCTTAAGATATTGAAATTTATTAAGTTAGAAGGCAATTGGATGGATGAAAAACCACCAGACGACAGAAAATATAGCCTCTAAAAGGTTTTCGCTGAAACGGATTATTATAATTACCCCAATTTTTAAGTCCAAATCCGGTAGAAGCCCTAAGGCCCTGAATTATAACTGCCTAACCGTGTTTGCTTTATAAATCCGTAGCGCAACACATTTTGATCCAATAACGCAGCGCATGAAAGAATCTCATGCATATGAAATAGAGGCAGTGAGTGTATTGTGCAAATTCTCGCCGTCTTTTATCAGCTTGTTTTGCCGTAAAATAAATTTCGCGAAACCGTCCCGTCGTGCCGCTGAATTATCTACATCTTTCTGTCGTGTTCTCATTGCGCCACGAAATAGTTTATTTTATGCAACGTCGGGAGAGGGAGCGGCGTCTTTCCAGTAAGTGTTTTAAATTGGATCCTGCAGGAAATGCCGCTCATCTCTTAGAATTCGACCCACTTTTTGTGGCCGTAAAGCTGCTCCTGTTGGAAAAGTCGTGTAATCCTTTACACTTTCTTGCTTCTTTATAAATGGGAGTTGTGCCAGCCGTAACTTGCGCCGAATGTCGCAGAAATCCAACCTAATGCTTTTAGAGCAGAAATATTCATTTTGCGAAACTAAATTTCTGGATATATCCTGCGAATAGTAGAAAAGCTTCCAAATGCTCGCCTTCAATAGCACCATAATATTATTCCAATGTATTTAAGAAGATTTTCGCAAGTCTTTCCATTCATATATTTCTTAAGCTGTCACATTAAGTGAAAAACTTGAAATACAAGGGTGACGTAGTATAAAAATGTTGCAATATTCATTGATTAGAAACATTCGTTATTAATTCGAGCATCGGTCAATATGTACAGCAACAATATTCGCAGATCGTGTACTATAATCGATGTCACAGCATCTACTGGGTACACCCTACTTAACCCCGAATTCAAAATAAAACACATATTTAATGTTCTGAAACACTCGGTAATTACAACATCAAAAGTTTCAGTCAATTGTAATCATATGTAGCATGCAGTAACTACCAAGTCATCCGAGTAAAATTTACAGCATTAAAAAACAGTGTATGGTGTTTAATGGTAACCAGTGTGGTTATTAACATCCCCATTGCAGGGGCACCGAGATCTCCCCTTTGAGAAAGTGTTAAGCATTAAGACCCCACAGAGGCCAAAGCCGAATTGGGAAATCTGTTAGCATTGTTTTAAAATTGAATGCCAGCATGCATATAATTGACGTGCAAAAAAAAAGAAGGAGATTAGCCTTCATTATTTTTAAAGTTGGCCAGGATCATTCGAGCTACGGATTTTGGCGCTTGTAATGTGAGTGGACCATTCCGTAGTAGCTCTGTTGCAAATCCTACGGTAATGACACTACAAAATAGCTTTGAAAAATTTGTACCAAATTTTAACTATATAAATGATTTTATAAATTATCTCTCGGCGCCTCGTGGTACGGCTATCACGGAAAAAAGTTGGTCCCGGCGGTCATACAACATCATGACAGTCGTTAGTGGGGTTGGAAGTCCTCATAACTGCACGGCGACGCCTATAATTGGCATAACGGCTGTTGGCTGAGTGCTAATTAAATAAATAAATAAATAGACACTGCGTGAACACATTCGACGACTACTAGCTGCAGTGGAGACAGCGGGCTTGTGACACGAAATATTAAGTCAATTATAATTGTTGCGGTAGCTAACGAGTCTTTAATTATGACAAATATGACCAGATAGAAGCGAGAACTTATAAACTCAAGGGAAGGCAATAAATCGCAAGCTAATCTGAAAAGTAAATCAGACCGGGGAGTCATACTGAGACTAATTTATTGTCCATTTCGTAAATTTAGTAATCTCTACGGGCAACTAAACGCCGAGCGAATAGGCCACTGGTTTTGAAATTTGTCGAATGCAGTTTTCTGCTTAGTACAGTTTCCTGCAAGCTGCAGTCTTTCCGCCGAAGGCAGTAATAGCTCGTCGCTAGATGGCGATATAGTTTGGTGTCATTTCCGTCCGCAAAATTTTCATGGAGAATCGTTTTTGACCTCCTTGTTCTGGTGTGTTAATCTTTGGCCATCGGCCGGTCTAAAACTTCCTGAGATGAAGTGTTGAACTTTGTGGATTGCTGGTTATTCCAGGACAATTGATTAAGCCATATTTTGGACCCAAAAACATGCAGAGATTAATTGATTGAGTGAGCACATTTTGAGGTTGTGTGGGTATATTCTGACAGATTTTTCTGGTAAAGGATTTTATTCTTTGGTGGTTAAGTTGCTAATTTGAAATGTATATATAGCTGTTTGAGTAGAGAGAAATTTCTTCAGCGTAGCCAGCTGGCTCGCAGCTTCCGAATGGAACCAAAAATTGCCCGAGGACCGTGTCCACCTTCCGTGCAGGCAGCAGGAGCTGGAATTTAACATCGGTTCCACCTCCTGCTGCATGGGGTTTGAGCCTAACAGCTTTATGTTCATTTAATCTGCCCAAATTCATGTGCCATCGATTTCATTGCTAAGGGCTTCACAGTTTTATTATCAAATTGTAGGTACTTTTATGTGTGTGTGAAATTTGCGTCAGCTTTGAGCTGAGTTTAATTCAGGACTAGGTAACGTCGCCTCTTATGCTAAGAAAACTAGCTGAGTGAATTGTTACACCACTTACCTTTTTTTCCCTATAAATATCGTCTATATCAGGTTTTCTGGCTGAGAAAAGCGATCGCAGCATATCATGGCTACCATGTAGATAACTGAATGGGAGGGAGGAATTTGAATTTGGATCATTACGTGTGGAACGTATAGCATTCATTCAGTCTACGGTTTGCTTCAAAATTAACTGCTTTGGCTATTTTAAAGTTTAAATTAATCCAGTTTGGAAAGTAGCATTTATATTTACTCAGCAAAGGCTACGTTTCCATGCACACTATCTCAGGTTTGACTTATTAAAATTGTGATATTTAAATATGTGATATATTATTATTTATGTGATATAGTATTGTCTATTGTTCTTTGATGCCAGTAATTACAATCGATTTTTCTGTTTCCCGTTGTTGATTAATTACTTATTTGAATCATTATACGATTTTTCGAACTGTGGCTTCCATTGATTATATTGTGTTGTTACTTTTGAGCAATTTAATGGTTCGTGTGCTCAAATGAACAGAGGAACATGTGCCTGAATCATTTGGCGCCTCTATAATAATTTACATCTATTAGTTTTGAAGGTAAGTTGCCTACGCCCTTCCACTGAGTTATTATTATTATTATTATTATTAGATAAGATACAGAGCAAAGAGTAAATCTATCATTGCTCAAAGATGAATACAAGGTGTGTGATTGAAAACATATACAGAATGAACTAAATCTATACAGTAACAAAAACGCCTTGTAGACGGTTATTAGATCGCCCGCTGCTGACGAGATAGTAGCGTTGGAAGGTGGAGGATAGTGAGTCTTTCTTCGTACGAGGGTCTATTTTGAGCAAAGGGTAATCTTGATACACGACGCTGTACATTGTCGAGTCGGTCACGGTCGCTCAGTAATACAGGGTACCACACGGAGTTAGCAAATTCTAAGATCGGACGTACGTATGACTTGTAAAGTTTTTTAAATGTAGTACAATCAAGATGTTCAAATGTTTTGGAAAGTAGAAATAACAGCGTTTGATTTCTTGATAGTCTGACAAATATAATCACTCCACGATAAGTCCTCAGTTATGATAACACCGAGATCACAATAACTGTCTTTGCTGATTAGCACGTTGTTATTTATTTTATATGTATGCCTAGGGTTATTTTTCCCTAAATGCAGAACTACACATTTAGAAACGTTAAGAGGCAGAAACCATTTTTCCGTCCAATCAAGAATGCTGTTGAGGCCTTTTTGAATAGTGTGGAAGCTTGTTACGGGGTTGTTGTATATTTTAGTAGGGTCAGCGTAGAAAGAACGTGGTGACTTTATGTAATAAAGAATGTCCGATGTGTAGATACAAAAAAGAAACGGTCCCAGGACAGACCCCTGAGCTACGTCACTCTCCACTGGTTTCATGACACTAGTTGAAGTATTGACCTTAACAGTAAATTCGCGTCCAGTTAGAAAGGATTTAATCCAGTTTAGCAATTGTCCACGTATGCCAACATGATTTAATTTTATAAGCAACCGATTTTTTGGCACTTTATCAAAAGCACGACTAAAGTCCAAGTAAATAATGCCCACGAAATCACCTTTGTTTATACTCAGAGTCCAGTCACTAACACAGCACAACAGATTCGTTACGACTGATTTACCCGGACAAAAATCATGCTTATTTCGTAAGAGAAACTCTTGCATCTTGTCAACAATAATGGATTCCATTATTTTTCCAATAATGGGAACTAGACTTATAGGTCTGTAGTTGCGGGCGTCGAGCTTATCACATTTCTTGAATATAGGTCTTACGGACGCAGTTTTCCAAATGTTTGGTAAGGTTGCCATTGCAAAAGATTGATTCATAAGCATGTTCAGAGGACAACTTAGTTCCGAGGCACATGTCTTGAGCAGGCGGGAAGATATACCGTCCAATCCACGTGATGTAGTAATGTCGAGCGTAACAAGTTTATTGAGAATGGATTCTTCAATGAAATTTACGTCAGTAAGCTCTAACCTTCCGCCTTGCAGGCCAAGCTCCTTCAAGGGGTGTTAGTGCCTCACCATTATTATTATTATTATTTTAATCTCATCATGAACTTGAGGCCGATAACGAACTTTGTTAGTACGAGTGCATGTTGCGATTCAATATCGAAAATTTATAATGTAACACTACAGCAAACAATTAAATGTATAGGTACAATTTAACTTACGTTAGACAAACTCGGAGATTTAAAGTTAATAAGTGAATAAATATAATTGTTGAGGCAACTTAAGCTTCGATAAGGTTTTAGAAATCACACAATCAAAATTTAGAAAAATCGGAATATCTGAAGGATTCAGCACGAGTCCCCAGCAAAATTCATGGAATAGCTAATAAAGTGCACAATTAAGGGTTGCTCACTCGATGTGACTACGCTCTGAGTAAAATACTAGGTCAAGGTCGCCTCGTATTTTGGGTGCTCCTGCAATGGATTTGAAGAAAACCCATGCATCCAAAGAAGTAATCAAACCGGAACAACTGGCTTTTCGGTAAGAATATGGGCCAAGTACCGTAAACTTCAGAAAATTCGACCGTCTAATCCGTCATTTTGACGAAGGAAAAATTACTTCTACACGTGACTCCGGCGCCAAAATTCATCTTATAGGCGAGGGCCAGCAGAAATCATCCTCACTTCAAGAACGATATGAACGAAAAAGTACCAAAACTAGGTCATGAGAAGCAACGGCATATAACGAGACCTATTGCTTGGTTTACAACTAAACGTAAAGTAGGCCTAACGCGTCGCTTAAATGCAAACTTTTCCTTAAAAAAATGTCAAATCCCGTATCGTTATAAAGTAACGCGAAAATTTCATATTGATCTCCTATCGAATTTAAAGGAACTACTATCGGTCATCGACGCCTCGTATCGCAGCGTATATCGACGCACCTCTGAAGTAACTTTTCTTACACCTCCCTTAGCTTCGCGCTGAAAGCTCGGGAAAAATCTTTGAACTGTCATTCTCCATACTTTAAACGACGCTCTAGAGAAATGTTTCCTTACATCACGTTTAGGATTAATGCAATTTTCGCCATCAGCATCCTGGAGAAACTCTCAAATTTTGTTCACGTTCACGCTTTAAGTTTCCTTTGTTTCCGTATTTCACAGCTGATTCGGGACTGCACTCAGCTAAATCTTATTTTTATTATTTTATGCAAGCACCGTTAATTTACTCTTATTATTTTTATTTACAACTGTTAAACAATACCGTTGTTATTTTGCGATTATTTGTCAATTATGATATATATTATTAACTAAAATCACAATGCCTGTTGTTTACATTTCATAATTACATCGATACCGCCATAAATGCATGGATACCACCATAATTACATCGCTAATACGGATTTATGTGCATATAATCAAACAGGCCATAAACTGCTTTTTCGAGTTGACAGTTATCAGTCTGTCAGTTTGAAAATAATAATTTACACTTCTTTCGTCCCAAACCTAAAATGGAGAACGGTAGCGACAATAGTGCTGTATTCCCCCTGAAGTACGCCAAGCCGGCAAACAAGCTACACAAAATTTACTCCCAGAAAAGTCGAAGAAAACTTATGATATCGCATACAAAAATTTTCTGGAATAAATGTAAATAAAGTAGTTGTAAATAAAATAGCGTATTTCACTCGCATATAATAGCTATTATTAGTACACTCAGATGGCTTAAAGAACTCGCTCGCTTCGCTCGCTCGTTATTTAAAAGCCATCTTCGTGTAATAATAGCATCCATTATATGCTCGTATAATAATATACTATTATTAATCCGGTTTCACAGCGACTGTCGTCGCCTTCCGATTTCTTTCAGGCATTGTTTTGAAATTCCGTTCCTCCAAGTTTATCTTAATTTCCTTTCAATTGGCACCCACTCAAGCACTATTTTTGGAAGTATATTATCAGTCAGTCGATTAAAGTGCCCACACCATTTTGTTGTATTTCTTCCATTATTGTTTATTTATTCGAGAACGCATTTGTTCATTTCTTATACAGGGTGTCCCTAAAATAATGGGACACCGATTAGTCATAGATTCCTTACGTCATAATAAATCGATTAAACGTAATATACCTTAGTACAAAGTCCCTTCAGTAAGAAGTTATAAGGCCTTAAAGTTCAATTTTATATTTCTTATTTTTTTGTTAATTTCCACAAATGTAGAGATATCGATTTGAATTTTGGTATACGTGCGCCCTGTTATGTACTGCACTAATAAATTTTCTTTCATAAATTAAACTGCACTGTAAGAAGCACTTTACCTATCTTTGAAAACTTTTTTGAACTATAACTTCGTTACCTGTAATATTTTTGATATTGTAGGTGATTATCTGAAATAGAATTAAAAAACACAAAAATAATGTATTCTTAGTTCTTAAGCGTAAAAGCAACCGTTTACCTTAAAATGCTCATCAAAGGGTTTTAGTTGTCATTAAGACGTGCAATTATCAAATAGCCATGATCACAAAAACAACGTTCATATAGTAAAAAATAATGATAAATCAATTAATGACATTAGTGACATAAGAATTTGTTCTTTTATGTTAAGAAAATGCCTCTACATAACGAATTCCCCAATGCTGAAAGGTTCGTTATGTCGCAGCGTTTTCGTAAGCACAGAAGACAAGAAACTGATGCCACCAATGTCATTAATTGATTTCTTGTTGTTTACTAGATTACAACCATTACCAATTGTTTTTGTGATCATGGCTACTTGATAATGCACGTCTCAATGACAACCAAAAACCTTTGATGGGCATTTTAAGGTAAACGGTTTCTCTTACTCTTATGAACTAAGAGTACATTATATTTGTGCATTGTAATTCTCTTTCAGATAATAACCTAAAACCTTTAAAAATGTTGCAGATAACGAAGTTAGAGCTAAAAAAAGTTTTGAAAGACAGGTAACGTTAATAGATCTATTAATACACTGTTTTTGATTAATACACTCTTTTTCATTAATTAACAGTTTTTGTGATTTTGACGTTTTGATGATATTTTGCATAGAGGTTAGTTGTATTAATCAAATTTTTCGCCACAAAAAAAGATTTTGCGATCAACGAAAAAATGTTGTAATCAACTCGTTTGTTAATGGGCGATTAATAATCACTTATAATACCATGAGTAGTCAAAGTTATGTCGACAATTTTTGCGGTGGTGTCACGAATGTGTACTGTTCGCTTGGGTTCTCAGCCGAATGTGCACAATCCACCGACACTCCTCGATTTTCGGAAAAACCGAAGCAAATTGGGCCTCGGGAAAATGCTAATCCACTTTGGAAAGGTTTGACCTCGGATTTCAATGCGTTTCCGACACTCTACACTTAAATTTGCAGGCTTTATCCTACCTCATTTGCAGACTTCTAAGCTGCTCGTTGTGAATGCTGCTCAGATATTCTGCTGGAGACGGTTTCCTCTCTGCAGATGCTGTCCTTGACGTTCTTGCAGTCCGCCCCGACGTAATGCATTGCAGGTCTCTGGCTCTGGAATCTTACTTTTGCCGGGAACGATTATCGAAAACCCCAGCTGAACGGCAGCCGATGTCCTCGGAGAAGCGATTGGAGAATTTTATATTTTACTGCTGCGGAAACCTGCACAAACACGGTCACATGTAATCTAAGATGGGCACAATAAAAAGCAATTTTTTCTTGGTAATATGCTCGTTTAATAGTATAAAAATGTGTTTAAAAGTGGAGCACAGATCTAACAAACTTCATTTAAAAATTAATTCAATTATTCTTCCTGCTTTTTCAACAAAACAACATCAGGTTGCTAGGTTACTATGACCCTCTTATGTTAAAGCAAATTAATTTTGGTAAAGAAAGGTTACAAGTGGAAGTAAATTTGAGTACTTAAATTATATTTACAATTTTCTTAAAACTAAATTATTGTCTTTAATCTTATAACTAAATCGTTCGGTAGCGCTGCACACGCAAACGTTTTTATTTTTATTTTGTCATTGCTTTGCTTTACACTATATCACTTTATTTTTAAATGCACTGATTTTTGAGTTCACCGTGTTCGCGTCATTATCTTTTCTCTTCTGTTGCCTTCTCGAATTGCTCTTTTGCAATATTTCTATTATAATTATTATCCGGCTTAATCTACCTTTATGCTTTGTTTACTAATTTCACTATCTTTTGCTTTTGACTTAACAAACTACGGTATTTTTATAATGCAGCCAATAACCTTTTGTGTCAAATACATTTTATAAATTGTCTGGCTATACATGTGCACAAACCTTATTCGAATTATATTAATTTAGTCACAAGCCAATCTAAACCCTTTGAAATTTGCTTTGTCCTTGTGTACCTTTCTCCAACTAATTTAATCTCTCTCGCATCTCATTATCAATGCATTTACTGTTTTACTTTAGCTTTAAAATTTGCAATTAGATAAAATATCCCAGCTCTGTGCTTATCGAATCGGTCAATTATCTTGTACTGCAAACAGAGCCAAGTCGTGGGCCTCATACTATATCAATGTATTTTATCGTCATCACTTTTTCCATTCATCACTATACTATCTACACCTGTCGTATCCATGTAATAATCTAGATCTATAATACTAGAAGTTTGAATGAATATATGACTATCTAAACTCAAACTTCACCCATTTCAATTTGTCAGTTAAAATATTACAAGCAATTGCATTAGGAATTTTCTGACTAACAGACACTACCATGCAACAATTTTTCAGACCTTCTTTGTCATAACTGAATAGTACTTCGTTTTTTGTTTCCATTCCCTTATAATAATAATAATAATAAAATAATAATGTTTGTTCAACAGGTAAAAATACCCAATTACAGAATAAATGTACAAAAAGTAACAAAATTAAATAGTAATAGCCGAGAGGCCAGTAGATACAATGGTCTTAAATTTATTCGAACTTAAATTAAACCAATTCATGTCTTTAAAATAAGAATTATATAATTGGCACATTAGTATAAGAGGACTATTGAAATTATAATTTGTTCTTGGATTTTTAAATGTAAACATCTCTTGTTTGCGTGTATTAACTCACGGAATTCGAAAACAAAATCTTGGTAGCAATGAAGGAGTGCAAGTCAGATCTCTTAAAATCTGTTTATCTCCTGGTACTCTGAAGCATTGTCTTCTTGTTAATGTTTCGAGATAATTTAACCATATCTTCCTACATTTATTTTTGTTGTTTGTCAGAATACAATTTTATTGGCGTCGTTGTTATAAGTTCATAGTGTGTCACCTGTCTACCTCCATTTTTGGTTAGCTACTCACGCTGTAACTTTAATTTTGTCTCGTATTCAGTTGTTACATTTTCTGTTCCGAGTTCTATAATCTTTAGCATACACCTATCTATAGCTTGTTGAATTACTTTGAGGGTGTGTACAATCTATTTTTTTAATTTGAACTATTGAATATTTTGGCCTTTGGATGCCTTGCAAATATTTTAGGCTTTAATAGAAACAGATTCTTAAAATACTGCCTATCGCAATGCTACGTGACACACTACACAGACATTATCTACGATGAATTGCTACAAGTTCACACAAGACGTCTCTTGCGTCTTTATATTTTTATAAATTACTGTAACATTTTGTTGCCAGCTAGCTCAGCTAGCAACGAGTTACTCTTTACCTGAATTGTCCCACTTGCGGTTAAGGAAAAGCAGTGTTAAAAGAAACCGGAAGCTAGCTCTTAACTGTCCTAACAACTAAAAATATATACTCGCCCCTTCTATGTAAATTATTTAATTAAATTTAAAGTCAATTTGGCTACACTCAATACATAACAAGTGTATATATACTGCCTGTTAAATACACAACATAAAATAATATGAAAAGCAGAAGCTAATTTCAGAAATAAATTATCATTTCTACACGCATTAATTTAAAAGATTTACATTTTAATTAGCATGAAAACACCTCAAAGATAGTCAATAATCTCTGTAAAGGCTATTAAATTGGTTTTGTCCTCGCTTTAAACGATTTGAACTAAAATATCCAATAACCTTTAAAGTGTAAGTTGTAGAAATCTACCAAAACGTAGTCAGATCTTGTTAACCTCTCAGAGAACAGAGCAGATACTATTAGGGTAATTCAAATATTAAAATCAAGGGATATCGATATAAGATGTCAGTGAAACATAGATGGAATGAATGAAACAACCACATATCACAAATGCAGAAGCACCCAATTGTGAAAATTGCAAGAGACTTTTTTAAAAAGTTGGCGAAAACTAGTAGAGGAAGAAAACTTTGAAGCGATTCACACTCTGCAAAGCACAGATTATTTGCTTAGCAAAAAAGAAAGAAGAAAATCTAAAGTATAGCAAAATGATAGCAGTTTTATTCCAAGCCATGGAACATTAAACGAATGGTATGGACAATTTTGGAAATCGGTGGGATAATCTCTAATACGTTTATGCAAAACCATCTAGTATCTATTCTTTTTCTAAGAGTGTTTTCACTAAGTAATTAAGAAAAAAGTATTTACTTTTGCAGACGTTTGTAACCATTTTAACTAGAAATATGTTTCCAATTTTCTAACAAGGACTTTTTAATTAAGAATAAACTACTACAAACCTTCTAGTAGAGGTTCTAGGCTGGAAAAAAAGCCCATTCAAAACAAATTCTACCTCGAAGAAAAGAGGACAGATCAAGGTACAAATACCCTCTCGACTACAGCAAATGTGTGCAGCATCCAAATATTACTTACCTTGTTTGATAACTCTGGAATACTTATCTTATTCCAAAAATTGGCGCAACTGTATTCTACTACACAAATAAACGTGCATAAACCAATATAACATACTCAACTTTGCTTGAAATGTAGCAATCTAATTAGCGGCTTAAACGCAAAACAGGGGAAGCACACTGCGCTGTGAGAAGAACCGACAGCGAAAAATGTAGCTACTCAATTTATTTATTTAGCGTCGGTAACGGGCTGCAATAAACATGAGGTTTTCAAGCTTGCGTCGGCGTAGACCGTCGCTGTACAAGATTGTGGTGGAACGTTTGATGACCTGCGGACAGAAGTTCTTCAAATGTCTCACCAGGAGTTGAAACAAAATTCTACTGTACAACAACGAGACGGGGAACGGAATTTCAGACATGTAGGCTGTAATGAAACCGATAATGTCGAAATTGCCTCAAAGGGCCGTTAATGTTCCCAGAACGGCTGCTACAGTACACGGAACGGTAATTCTCAGATGCATACACACTGTTTGCCGGACGTCAGCCGAGTGAGTGCGTGAAAGCTCGACAAACTGCCAACCCCTTTCTTATGTTGAGCCGGAGTTCTCGGGGTCGGTAAAATCTGACCTAACACAGTACTACCCAGTAATATAACATCTTGCTTAATATTCTAGCAAAAAATATCAGGTGGGCCACGAAACTCGGACTCCTGGACATCCAAAGTAAACAACCCAAGGTACATCTTCAATTGTGCCGTAAAAGTTCTTTTTTAATTTGCAGAGGGCCAGGATATACCACACAACCCCGTTAATTATGTACATGTAACTGGGGTTGCATAGTTTGTATGCTCAGGGAAACGGAGTTAGGCAGCCCAGTCGTAGAATTGTTCCATTATTTATTGTTTCATCTAGGTTTTTATGTATTGTAAATTTTCAATTAAATTAGATAGAGTATAGATAGTGCCATAATTGAATTTTTATTAGACAGGAAAATACGATAACGTTAATTGGAAACATTTTTTTAAAAAGATGTAAGGCAGTATCATTTGTTAAAAGATGTTTTATAAATAACATCCTTGAGTGCAGGGTTTATATGCAAATTAAATGCATTTAACAAGGCAATAAATCCATATATTTGATGTACTGGTACTAACAGATTGATTTTTAAGTGTAACTGAATAGCTAGTTTTGTATTCGGTACTTCCTGCCGAAAAAATCCGCGTTACTTATATATAATATTATATTCAACATGCAATATGGACAAACTAGTGCCATGAAGAAGATGCTAAAACAAAGATCCAATCAAAACCAGCTGCATGGCGTAGAAAGCAGTTCTGCTTTTGTTAGAACAAATTTTCTCGCCAGGTCGATGAAATACTACATGTAAATGTTCCTATTTTCACACTAGTGATCCGTTTAGTACTCGTAAACTTAATGCTAGCTCTCTGCAAACACTTACCCTCCGCTATATCTATCGGCAAACTACTTCGAGAGGGTAATGATGTCTTCAATTAGATTCGAGTTCATTCACCCCTCGTCATATTCTACAATCGATTAATAAAGGAGATTATTGAATCATTCCATTAACCGTTATTAATGTCGGTCAACTTGCTAGAACTAGAACTACTCGTATTTTTTCAATAAATAATTTCACCTAAACAGAAAAATTGTTATTTGGCTAAAATTAATGAACTGAGATAATGTAGAAGTCTTGCTATTTGCATTTAGGATAATCCTCAATCGAACCAGCGAAGGGAAAGGTGTTATTTTCTTCCATATCTGCACCCTGCTATCGCCACCGTAGCTTGCAAGTTAATTTAATTTTACCTAATTTACCGCTTTCTCTTGAGACGTCTGCCCAGTCTGTTTATCTTATGTTTTCTGCCCTCGAGCTCTGCAACGTTCTGTTCGCTTGGTTAGAAATGAGCAGTAACAAAAATGAATTTGTGACTCTCGTGAGCTTTATCAAGCGTATTGAAAATCAATACGAGTCGAGTTTAATGAGAGTGTATGGAGAGCACGACTGTACCGTGTTCAAATATTATACTATTGCTTACTGCAGCAAAAGCTGCATTTACCTTCATATAGACATAAAGCTAGAGAGAAGTGGAGTACAGCAAATTCGTATCCTAATATAAAAATAAAATAGACATGAAAGACAGTCTCTAGGACGTTCGCAGATACTCAAATATTCACATATATATTTTTAGTTTTGTTGCCAAGTACAGATTTGTGTGTGTTCAAATACTTTATTTGTCTTGAAATTAATTCAGCGTTGTGTACCTTCATCTGAATTAAGCATATATGTATTATACATATATTGCTAGTAGGGCCTCGGAACGCCCGAAAACATTACGGCGCCGACATAGTTTCACTTAGAGTATAACGCGTCTCGTGCGCATGCGTGGGAATTCGAACTCCGCCTTTAGAAGCGAATTTTAAACTTGACTACATTGGGCGGACGACGCCGCCGCGCCTGCGCACAGCTCACCATTATACATTGAAGAGTTGGTTGTCTGTCTCACTTCCTTCGTGAGTTTCCCACTCATAGCCGCCAGCAATATAGTAAGTATTACATATATGGAATTAAGTAGTGTACAGTGACTCCCTAGATACTAATTCCCGATTAACAGTTTTGTGCGAAGTTATTGAATGGCGGTACTTATGATAGACTGAATGTGAGATTTCACGAATATGTCATTTGCAACCTTGAAACAGAAATCGGGGCCAAGACTGAAAAAGATCAAAAACAGAGATGGCAAATTAAGTTGTAATGCCGGCTGATAGTTTTGATCAATCACTTTTTGCATTTACATGCCACAATTAGTAGTACGCCAAAATTTGCAGTATTCTCGAGTAAATAGATTCAGAATACTTTAGACAAACTATATATTTTGCTTGTCATAAGGCATGTCATGTTTATAAAATAAAATCAGTCACTGAAAGGTATTTACAGTGTACACAATAAATAAAATGAATTCGAGCTGTATGTACGTCAAGGCGCTTCGGAGAAGGCAACAAGTACAGCACCTAACCGCAGCCAGTGGCCTGGTTGGAGAACCTTTAATTCGGCGCTGTACTTCGTAGCGGCAGTTTCTGTAGATACAATATGACGACGGCGGCTCTTTATAGGTATGAGGCGTGTAGTCCGGTGCTAGATTGTCTCCGGAGCCAACAGGCCCGGGACGACTTAATAGGCTACAGTTTATCTTCCAAGTAGCCCGACAGGACTCGAATTTTTCCTGCAAGACCTCTGCAGTAAGCTTACGGCTGCCCCCCAGAGTCTGCGCGATAGCTGTAATTTTCATCTAGTGGTGCTCAATACCTCGCCAATAGTGAGGAAGTTGATCTTGTACCGCGCAAGGTGTGTCTTTAATTAGATACAGTGGCAATGTGGCTCAGATTGCGCTTATCGAATACCAATATGCGTATTTCTCGAGGCCCATTTTAGCCACCTGGCTGTGTATCATTGGCTGTGTATTTATGAAGCTCTTGACAGGCTAGTAGTCGGAATGGATATGCGCCTTTGCTATCGATGTAGGCGAGGTTGGTTTAGTAGGGTTTTTTTCTGGTACCGAGATCAGTGCTCCAGAGCAAGTCATGAGAAAGATTAAGGCCTTGGAAGGCTTCCTTTAGTAGGTTTGTGGACTCAAGTGCGGCGGAACGCTTTCGCTCCAGCGAAGCATGGTTTCGGGTGTTGGCTCTGGCAGAAACTCACTTATTAGCATCAGGCGATGCCTTCAAGGTCGACGACCTTCAGCGAAACCTACGGGCTTAGTAGATTTTGGCTGCTCCAGGTGGACCTAGATTGAATTGGTCGTTCGACTCGAGCAATGTCAACTGAATGGGAACCTTTGTTTTATACTGTTCTGGTCCTCTTATTGTCTGGGCCATCTCCTAGTGAGGTTTAGATGGGGCTGCATTGTTGATAGCTGTATGCACACTATTTCAACGTCAAGCTTTTTGTCGTATCGTTCAGTAGTTGCCCATGTAAGATTCAAACGCAGATTGTGACTTAATGGTGGCGTTTTCCTTGACTTATTACTTCAACCCCTAGGTATATTATTTTTATTACTTGTTCTACTAGAGTAACATTTAAAACTGGCTTACATCTGAGCGGGTCTTTTGCTACAACCATTGTATTGGTTTGCTTTGTCGAAATTATGATATTATATTTCTCACATTTTCAGTTTTTGCGAATAAAATAGTGTGTTCCGCATAGCATATTATCTTCCATTGCTCGTTACCATTTCTGTACCATCCTGATTCTTCTATACTTTTGACTATTCAATTCACCTGTCATCTGTCAAGTGACCAATGAAAATCCAGAATTCTGACGTTTCTTGACCAATCAAAAAAATATCAGTGGATATATCTTCCTAGAAGGTATTCAAGTGACTATTTTTAACAAATGCGATTATTATTAGAAAAAGTCAATATTAGTGTTCTGTTACTATAGAAATTGCGTAGTTTGTTGCTAGATTTACTGAAAACTAATTTGAAAAGGTAGTTTGGTTCATTAAATAGTCCCTCGAATACCATTCTTAGTCAAAGTTAAGTAGATTATTTTTGCGGTGGTATCACTACTCATGTCCATTGCGCTTGGGATTAGGACTCGTGCTAGCGCACTCGTCCTAATCGTACCAAAGCGCAATGGACATTCGTGACACCACCGCAAAAATAGTCGACATAACTTTGATTACTCATGGTATTATAAGTGATTATTTTGTCCATTCTAATATTGAAAAGTGATGGGCTTACTGAGTCTCCTTTTCTTAAGCATTTTGTAACCGGTATTGGGTTACTTAATTTATCATTTTTTCTTACCCTGACAGAATTTTTTTGATATCAATAACTTGGAGGAAACTGATGAGACTTGTCTCGTATGTAAAGATCTATAAAGCATAGAAAGACTGGTGCCTTCAATTCCAATGCATTGTCTGCTACTTGCTTTAATATGAATAACACGTCTGTGCAGGACCTACCTCTGCGAAAGCTTTGCTATTCTTCAGCCAAAGTAATACACTCATTTAGTCAATTATTTATAATTTTTGTGGTTAATTGTGACGTCGTGTTAAGCAAATTAGTTTTCCTATAATTTTCTTGTTTTATTTTATCGCCCTTCTTCAATGGCGTGACTAGGATATTAGCTTTTCAATCGTTTGACGTTGTTTCCTCTTTAAATATCCCTTAATAAATAGTAAGACTCACAGCAGTAAACGATACCATTGATGTAGAACAGACCAAAACGGAAACTCCAACTATGAAGAATGGGTGACCATATTTCACAGAAGATGTCATTTATTTACAGGCGACTTGCAAAAAGGTAAACCTTAAAAACGATTATATTAAAAGCACTATTGACCCGGAGTGGGAAAAGGGTTCAAACCGTGCAGAAGGAAAAATAAGAAATCTACATTTTTAAATACTCGCTATCATAGGAAGTGACAACGCAGGTTTGCAAACTGTAGAACCCGCTTATTAAAACGTAGGCCACAAGGATAATTATCAGCTGCTTGTTATTCCGAGAATCCTTGGGCAGAAACGCGGAAACTTGGGAGTTTCTAATTTAATTTGAAACCATTTGATTTCGGCTGGCTTAGTGCTTGCGCCAGTCGCCCTAATTCTCGTCCTCAGTTTGTCAACTGCGGATTTCTCCTTAAAGTTTATCCGGGGTGGACATTTCGCTCTCCGAGCGCACAATTTACACCAGAGTGCGGTCGGGATGGGGCAGGACACGGCCGAAGTCCTGTAATTACATTTTGGGTGCAGGCTGCTACAAGAGCGCTAATCCGCTTGCCAGAACGGCGGAAATTGCACTATTTTGTAGCGTTTGTACAGAGTTAGTGCTCCGGCTGCCTGCAGTTATCGGGATTTATGTCCCCGAATGCAGACGTTGTAAATTCGCCGTATAGAAGATGCTGGCAGCTTTAAAAATAGCCCATTTAGTTTTCTTTGTGTATATCCTCTGCTAGGGAAATTTGTTGTTTCCAGTTTACAATGGCTGTTTATGGGACTGCTTTAATCGCGGAGGTTTTTATGACCCCTGCTACAAAGCATTAAGAAAATATCTTTCTGCAACAATTAAATTGTTCAAAAGAGCTAGAAATTGGTATACTGATATTTTATTTTTGAAGACTATTAGAATCATTCAGTGTTAGGTGTAATAACAAAAAATTGTAGCGGAATAAATAATAATGCAATATCTTGCCTTATGCATCTGGTAAAATATCCATTAACTCCTACATAATAAAAACGTAGAGAGGCCGTAGTTCGATTACAAAATGAAGAACCAATTACCATATTAATTAATGGGCGCCAGGCTCTGTAACGTTACTTCGGATAACTCGATAGAGCCATTCGAGGCAGTTAAACTGCAATAAATGATGCTCGTTTCGAAAAACAAAAATCATGCAAAAAACGAAACCATATATCCAACGGTAATGGTTATATTGAATAGTACTAAGAAAATTAGCACAATTAAAGTGTGTTGCAACTCAATATTGACGGCATAGCAATTATACAAAGTTCATGCAGTATATGAAAATTCCTAAAAAGCCGTTGCGGACGTACTGATCATTAAACGTCTACTATAACACCAGTTACGAACTACTTTTAAACTGCTGTTAAAACAAATCTTCAATTATTTGAGCTATTCTATCCGCCAGTGCAGACATTAGCAAAATTATACAACGTTAATTAACCACTTTAGTGCAAGTTAAACATAACTTACAATATGAAAGTGTCCTGCAAAACACAACGCACCGGGCTGGATGTAGATAAACAGCTGAAAACTTTGCAAAAAGTGAGAACGTGCAGCAGATTTGTCGCCCATAATGAATTCATAAATACGACGAAGTAAAAATGTTTCGCTGTAAAAATTACACGAAGCCGACGAGAAAGTATGAAAAAGTAGAAGAACTTAGAAAAACGTCAAAAAAGCTGTATGGAATTAATTGTTAAGCACTTTATAGCTATGCTTTAAGATTGACTTACCCCTTAGTTGATGATCGGGCTTAAAATTGAAATTTGTAAACTTTAATAACCATTCTAGGATGTGAGAGATGTCTTACAAAACAGCAATCACAGATACAGTGTCAGCACTCATTAGAGGAATCTAAAAGTGTCGCTGGACTCTAGCAAATTTCCTAAAGAAGATTTCTGAAGATTTCTGTACGGTTACAGTTATGCTGTTTTTCAACAACTTTCTATCCTTGGTTTTCACTGACTTTGATCTTCAGAGTGTAAATTTAAGATGTAACGGAAACAAATAATACTACAGTGCTTTGATATTCGAACAACTATTATACTCTTAGCTACCAAAATTTAACTGTATATTTTGTTTCTGTCCGCAATGTGTTTTTTATTTCTCCCATCTTTCACAAATAGGAGTATAACTATCTTACTGGTAAAAAGAAAGCAGCGTTTAGAAATTCCTAGACGGATTTGCAATAAAAGGACTAGACCATATTTCACTTATATTTAGAGTTTACACCTTTTAATAGGTATTCCGTAGTTTGGCACGCTTCCTTAAGGTGAACTCACTAACGAATAAATAACAATAAAATTACATTTAGATTTAGTAGAGATGCATTACGCAACAGTTGCTATTTGTCAGGATTATTTTTATATCCAAAAGTTGCTACGACCCGAAGGCGCGGCATTTCGCACGTTTTAGTCGTAGTCACCTACATAGTTTTAGTCGCATTTAGATTTTTGGGCAAAAATCTCACGTGAGCAGTTTTCGTTACAAAAATTTGAAGGATTTGTACTATTTCTTCTAAAGATACCGTCGTCATATGATCAGTCTTGGTGTTGTTGTCGGATCGCCGCAGCGTCCTGATTATTTCGGGATATAGTAGGTTTTGTAAAGTAAAATATGCATTGGGCGCCCACGATCCGAGGTAGGATGCGGTTTTGTGTCTATTTCCACATGGGCTAATGCTGATTCAAATGTATCTTCAGGTTTTCTCATTTTCTTTCTCCTTTTCCGCGTTGGGCAACATGACCAAACTTTTCGTTTAATTAATTACGCTCGTTGGAAGAATTACTAGACGCGAATATAAAGTGTTAATTCTTTTTATAGCCAAAATGTGAATCTCGGTCGTTTCCTGATTGAACCCTGTATTTGCCAGTGAATAGTTATTCGACACTCAGTAGTTTCTATTTTGTTTTGCTATGTAAACCTTTCCATTCTGTATTACGTTTTCATTTGGAAGAAAGATTAAAGGCTTAACATGATTCTATACAGTCGCATGCATTATGTGGCGCTTGTAGAGAAGATTATATGTTGAAAATGGCCGATGATCTTATAAATGCTTTGTATGAAAGCTTTGTAAGGCCTTTTCGACGGTCCTATCCGATTTCCACTTAATGCGATAATGTGCTTTCTGGCAGTATAGAAAGTGCAATTGACTAGATCGAAAAGAGTTTCTGAATATGTTATGTAAAGTTTAAGTTATATTAACTAGTAAAATATTACTGCAAGTTCAACAGTCAGCACAGCTTAGTAAATCGCACTTTCCAACAAGATTACCTCCCACATAAAATGCTTCTCCCTTGATATTAATTTGCACGTAACTAACCAAACCCTCCACTATATTTAGCGTTCGCTAACCTTGCCTCAATTAGCTTCGTTAATCCTACAAAATATAACTGCATCGACGTTTTCCTGGAAAATTTCTTGATATTTACGCAGGTAATGATCTTGTTTACATTTTGTTAATCAAATGACGGGAAAGCATGTTTACATGGACCGAACAGCATCTTTATCCGTTCATATTTATCAGTGTGCATGTAAACATTACCGACTTTAGATTATGGACGATATGTAACTAACAAAAACATTTATAGAACTAAATTGACTTGATGATGAGATTTCTATCAAACTAGAAGAGGGCAGTTTCCGGGATTTTTTAGTAGCAATTACCCTTATGTTAAACCTTGTTATTACAACATGGGGTTGAAATAACTGCGTAGGTCGGGTACGGGTTGTAAACAGCAACGCAGAACAACATTTTTGTATTACTATGCAAATTAGTCGAATCACTCAGAGCTTCAGGATTCTCGAACGGACGTAAATGAAATTATTTTTAAGGCTTGTCAGACTATTTGAAATTTAAAATAAAAGCCATATGTTAAAAACTGAGGGTTGTATAAGGGCTACTCCCTCGTCCTTGACATACTTACCGAAAAGTCTGAAGTTCGTTCAAATTGCTGAGCTTAAGCTGCCCTCTGCTTATAATAACGATTTCACCCAACCTAATTCTGTGAAATATGTGCAGGTGGAGCTAAACAAGAGGCTTGGAGGGGTCCCTAGAGCCTTCTTCGCGTTTTTAGCAGGGGTTCAGCTTGAAAACGTCACAGCTAAGTCCAAATACTTGCAACTTCAGGCACTAAAATAAGGGTTTTTCAAATAAAAGCTGCTGCTGGCTTTTTCGCTGAAAAAACTTCAAATACTTTTAATTGCCCATTTGTTTCTCTTTTTGTTTGGAGATCCAGGCATCGAAAAACTCCAATTTACTTTCCAAGGCTCGTTTTCCTGCTGTTGCCAGTAATTAAAATTATTTGCACGCTTTTTCTACTCTAGAGTTGTTCGCCCGCATCGTGCTCTGTCTTGTAGAAGCTCCAAAGTTTGTTTCTGCCCTTGGAAAAAAGGCATCGATGTTCATTTGATGTTTCCCCCGAGATTTTAATGTGACCTTTCCTACAATCTTATTTTTTAATTAGTTGAAATACTGGTGAGTTGTCAAAGTGAATGCCCACCTATAAGATATTAGACGGTGCTGGGATGACTGTATAGCTAAAAAATTGTTTTTCGGGAGCGCAGCATTTTTACGATGATTTTTCATATAGAAGATTAGATACAGCCATGTTACTTCAAGCTTTTCTGGAATTAACTGAAAACATAGATTATTCCATATCCGTCTGAACCCCTTTTGCTTATTAGGCTGCTAAAACATGACCTTTTAATATCCGTGTCATGGCACGTTCCAGGTTTTTAAAGTTGGACATTTCTTGTAATTCGGACACGAGTTAGGGGTTTAAGAAACAAGGGCAAATTACATGGATGCGTTACTTTGAAGCGAGAACAGCAAGTTTGAATAGTTTTTAAAATATTAATAAAAATTGCAATACTGGGTGTTCGATATTCGGTTACTATAAAAGCTGTTCTTCAAGAGATCGTTTCGGATCATCTGTTTGATTATGCATTGCAAATTAAAACTTGAGATGTAGCTGAACTTCAAAGTTCTTCTAAACTGTTAGGAATTGACCGTTAAATAAGAGATTAAAAGTGTAGCAAAATTCACAATGCCACGAGTGTTAATTATTTCAAAAATTCCTCCAACTTTTACGAGTATGGTTGGAAATACTACTATTTAGCTATTATATCTTCGACTGGCTAGGTTATAAATTTGTAATATTACATTATAATTATAACCATTCCTGTATATAAATGTGTGTTGTACTGGTCTGCCTGCATGTGTCACGTTTTTATCGTCACTGATCGGGCGGAGTTCGTCGGCGATCAGTCCTAGAGTCACCCTGCCCTTCATAAACAACGATAAGCCTGTGTCTTACGAAGCATCCCATTGGTCAAGCGATTAACGGGTTTGACTAGAAATCAGATTTCCTTGGGGGCGTAGGTCTGTATCTTTTCTTTAAGGATTAATGCAATTCACATTACTGATTGTTTTCTTTGACTGTTTCAGAGTTATTAAATACCGTTATTTCATTAAGCAATAGTAATTGTTGTTGTGGTACGCTTTCTTAATTAAAAACGTTAAAAACGTTTCCTTCTACAATTTCTGCATTTGCAATTCAATTTGAAACACCCAATAAATATGTGTGGCGGGCTAAAACGCTGGTCGTTTTATATAGACGATTGTTGTGTCTGCCTGGGTGCTGGTAGGCATGTGTGACGTTTTCACCGTCAGCTATTGGTCCACGATCGGTAGTAGTAGAGATAGACGGGTTCTAGGCCACCCCATGTCATTTCTGGGCCACTTTGTGGCTGACGCAATATTGCGCAATCTCAAGCGCGCCAAACCAAATGTCAAAGGTCATCGGTGTCTGTCAGTCACCAAAAATCTATCTTTCTCTCTTTAACACATAGGGTTCTACAAAAAAACATCTTTCTCTCTCCAACTCAAGCGAGTTGGGGGGGGGGGGGGCAAAGCCCCAGCCGCCATATTGTGGGGCCCCCTTGAGCAAGTTCGGGAGCGGAGAAAGTTTCAAGGTCACACCAACCCCGAGGGGCAGAGCTCCAGCCGCCGGGGGGCCCGCATTAGGTTTTTTGTATATTTAAGGCTAATTTATTCCAGCGCTGCGGTTAACTGCCAAATTTTGATGAGCGTGGGAACCGGAAGTGAAACCGCAAAGGTGTCATCTTCATAATGCCAAATGTCAAAGTTCATCGGAGTCTGTGCCGCCATATTGTGGGGTCCCCATGTTCAAGTATATATTTTCGGGTAAGATATTGCGTAACATGTTCTAGGTATTGCGCAACATCAACCCCAGGGGGGCAAAGCCCTAGCCGCCGGGCCCCCATTTTTAAGTTAGGGGTGAGGGGGGGATGCCCAACGTCACATCAGATTTTTGTATATTTAAGGCTAATTTATTCCAGCGCTGCGGCTAACTGCCAAATTTTGATGAGCGTGGAAACCGGAACGCAAAGGCGACATCTTTATTATCTTGTCGTCGTGGAAACCGCGTAAAAAGTCACTAGATGTGAATAACATCCCCATAACCTGAAAAATCGCACATCAGTGTTTTGGGACGCCCTGGGGTTGATGTTGCGCAATACCTAGAACATGTTACGCAATATCTTACCCGAAAATATATACTTGAACATGGGGACCCCACAATATGGCGGCACAGACTCCGATGAACTTTGACATTTGGCATTATGAAGATGACACCTTTGAGGTTTCACTTCCGGTTCCCACGCTCATCAAAATTTGGCAGTTAACCGCAGCGCTGGAATAAATTAGCCTTAAATATACAAAAAACCTGATGCGAGCCCCCGGCGGCTGGAGCTCTGCCCCTCGAGGTTGGTGTGACCTTGAAACTTTCTCCGCTCCCGAAGTTGCTCAAGGGGGCCCCACAATATGGCGGCTGGGGCTTTGCCCCCCCCCCCCCCCGGCTCGCTTGAGTTAGAGAGAGAAACATGTTTTTTTTGTAGAACCCTATGTGTTAAAGAGAGAAAGATAGATTTTTGGTGACTGACAGACACCGATGACCTTTGACATTTGGTTTGGCGCGCTTGAGATTGTGCAATATTGCGTCAGCCACAAAGTGGCCCAGAAATGACATGGGGTGGCCTAGAAGTGAGCTATCCCTACTACTATCGGTCTTATCGTCACTGTGATTTTTAAAACGCAACTATAAGAAAGAAGAAAAACACTCCTGGGAGAATTAATTTCACAATAACAACAGTAATTAATTACTCTAAACGAAACCAGCGCAGTCTTAAACAGAAAGAGTGGAAATAATTACGATTTCAGAAAGAAATTATTCTTTCTGTGGCAAGGTATAATACGCCAACTTTGTCCCATCCATTATTTTTATTATTATTCTTGCTTATTCGTCCTGTGCGTGCTGTCTAGAAAACAGATTATACACCAAATATTGGTGGGCCTCGTAGGGATGTTTTCAAATTTTCAAGAAAAGTTAAAATTGTCTATATATTTATTTATTTATTTATTTCGCACTCAGCCCCAAAGTGTTTGATCCTGAGGGTTTCTAGTTCCTCGCATTCGCTCAGGCAGTGAGTGGAAGTCCCTTCCTCATCTTCACAAAGATTACAGATTGGTCTGGGTTTTAGTTACACCTCGGAAAATTATTTGTTCACGCAGCTATGTTCCGTGAGGATTCTTGTTATCTGCATTGCTTTATTTTTCCTTGCAATAATAATTGCGCTTTTTGTTGGTTCCATTTGAACAATTTAAAGTGGTTTGCAGTGTAATATTCTATCCACAGTTTGTAATGTTGCTTCTACTAAGGCAGCACACCTTATGGTAGATATGGCAACCTTTGTATAGAGCCAATATTGGACTTTAGTCCAAATGCTCTCTAAAAACATCTTCCTGCATGGCCAAAAGGCTTTGCTTGCTTTATCTGCCATGTAACCTTGATGAAGTTTAATTGACATTTCCTAATATCTGTACTCTTTTAATGTATATGAAGAATTATTTGCCGTTTACTTTTCCTCTTAGCGTAAATGGTAAAAGCAAGGTCCTTTCTGGTTTGACCGATATCCCGTTTGGTTGGAAAACTCTTTCTACGATGTTGAATGCCCTTTGCGTTCTGTTGAACACAGTTCTATTTTTTTTGTAAACATATCAGATGCATAACCCTGAGCATGCAGTCCCTTCTCTTTAAATTCTCTCAACAAGCCATCATCCACCAAGCACCATAGTAGAAGAGACAGCACTGCTCCTTAGGTGCAGCCTTGGGTGACCGAAACTGTGGTGGTTATATGATTGACAGGGGGGATGTGAGATTTTATGTACTTAAAGTTTCGTCTAGGAGTAACTCCGGTTTTGATTTAAATACCAGTGGTAGCTTTGAAAGTTCCTTATTCCACCAAAGAACGTTCTCAGTGGTTGCTCTTTTAATTAGGATACGTAAAGCCACGGCCTGCTGAATTGTGTGACAAATGTCACTTTATACGGCCTGGGCATTTTTTTGAAATCCATTGTTGTTTTCATTTCAGAGAAAACGCCAATTTTCGTGTTTAAAAATTATTTTTTAAATGCAGTATCAGTAAGATAAGGACCTATTGTTTTGAATGTAATATAAATATGAATGGTGTAATATATTATTTAGTGTCGTGTAAGTACCTTAGAGATCTATAGTTTTAATATTTTTCTTGAGAGAGGTGTAGAACTCCAAGAATTCACAGTTGAAGACGGATTTATATTTTCAGGCAGGTATTTTTTGGATAGCTCACACATTTGCTCTAAAGTATCACATGATATGCAGATAATCGTATTTCTTACAAATGTGGAAGACGTTCTAGGTGGTAACAGTAATGAAGTATTTTATTCTGTGTGTTATTGCAAGGTTGTGAGTTTATGTGTAATTTATTGTAAAACATTTTAAATTAAAAGATATTTGTTTTATTAGATATCTATCTGTAAATGTAGTAATTAAAAATGTACTACGTAACGCTTTTGCTATTTATTGCCTCAGTAACGCTTTCGGCCATTGTTTCTAAATCGGTAGTATTCCTGGGTCTAGGCGGTCAATAGTACAGTAAAATTGTCGTTTCACCTTAAAAAAATTGGCCGCAGCGTTCAGGGCCATTAGGCAAGTGTAAAACCAAAAAGCTGTGCCCCCACCCCCTGCCAAACAGCCGCCATTTTGAAAACAAGTAAATTTGTTTTTTTCCCATTGGTCGCACAGAAAAAGTTATTGAACAAAAAATGTTGGAAATAAGATTCTACACATTTTTTATCTTTTCCGCGATACCGAGAAGTTGGTATTTCAAACGGTAGAGGGCGACAAAGTTACCAAAAATCGGTTTCTGCCATTCTAGATCTGTAGGAGTGGTTTTTTCCGAAAATTGCGAACGTGAAAGTTGTAGTGCTTAAAAAATTTGCACAAATCTCTTTTAATAATGTGATTGATTTAAATAGTCCCAAGTGACAGCCCTTCAAAGTCCGCGCAGCGTGGAGAAATAGAGAGAAGTAAATTATTTATATCCCGCACTTATAGCTAACGGGATGCCATGTCTGCCATGTGGTTAAAATAAAGAAAACCATTATCGCTCGTACTATTATCCATTTTTAATCAGAATACAATCACAAAACAGCACTCGCAATCGTATTCACGGATTTTTTGCAAGAATTTTTCACATCGCGTTTATAACAAGTGGTGGACTCTTTTTTCACTAAAAATTCAAGCAACACTTGTATCATGGTTGATAATGACTCGGTTATGTCCGAGGCTCTGAACCAAGACGAAGGAACAGCTGAAAAAAATAGAAAACGTGTCTGAGTAAACTACAATATATCTTAGGGTTTATGCAACAAGAAATTACTTTCAATATACGAGCCCAGAATCACATCATTTGGCTCAGTTAAGATTTTTCAGGTATCTTTATTTTGTACAGACAAAAAAAAATATTTTTGGTCAATATTCTTACATCATAATTGTAGACGTTTTTAGCAATATTATAACAGCTTTAGCAATAACAAATTATAAAAAATGGTCGGGAAACACGTAACTTCAAAATAAATTATCGATTCATTTCATTTGGCTCAAACGATCAAAATACCATTTCGTTCAACGTAGAATATTTTAGTTGATGTGAAACAAGATGTGCACAGCTCCGAGGATTGGAACCTACTTAGTGGCGTGGTATCTCAGATAGCTTATTTGATTTCAAAATTAGGGCAAGTGCACTGCGCTTACAAATGAAAATGATGCAACATATTAAAGAACTCTCGTAAAAATACATTTAAGCGAGCCAGTCTAGCAGCTGCGACCGCAACAAAGAAAAAGTTCAAAAGGATTCCTAAACAATAATTATTATGTACACGTTATGTCTTGCTGCGCGATAGGTAAGATTCTAGCAGATGTTCGTCTGCGTTACAGGTACCACAAGGTAAAGCAATATTGATAAACTGACGCAGAGCGATAAAAGTTTCACTGCACTACTACAATACCACCAAGGACACAAAAACCCAGGAAAATATGTGAACTAAATCTAAAATTCCAGTAAGGGAAACTAGAGAACCAATAAAAAGCAAGCTTTGCGGAGAGGTGCATTCAAACAAAAAACATAAATGTCACTTTCTATTGCTGCAATTGTGTCAGATAGAAGTGTCTAATTTCCAGGTGCTGTTGTTCATGAGTTTGGTTGTTCCTTGCTAATTTTTATTAGTATTGATTTTCTTTGTTAGTTCTGTTTATTATTGTTTACATATTCTTTGTTTCTAAAATGCTACCTTAAATTGCAGTTATATATGTATTTATGTATTACTAAATTGTTTTTTACCTAGGATTACAATGAGCTACAAGAAAGCTTGTGCATTCAGAAGTATCATTGCAGTGATGTCATAAAGATTTTTGATGAACAGAAGACATGTGGAACGTTGATATTTCCGGTAGAGCAATCTACAGAACTAGCAGCCGCAGCAACTGGGAAATCAACGTCTCTGATAAAGAAAGATAGTAAGGGGTATGCTACAGCAGGTAATACTTAAAAAATAACAATATTATTTCTCAGCATTGTCATTAAAAAACTTGATGCGGGTGATACTTTAGTCCATACTTCTTTCAGGCACTACTTTTTTAACAACTCTGAAGAAGAAGAAACTCAAGAGAGACTCTAAGAAAATCATTCTGGACGATTTTGATTTGGGAGTTTTGCAAAAGAACGGTTTAGGAAATGTTCACTGTGGAACATAAAGTACCGAATCTAAATGGATTATTAAACAGAATGAATGAAAAAATTAACTAGAAACTGAGAAAGCATGTAAAAGAAATAGGCTTTTATTATAAAAAATGTTGTTACTAACGAAAATTGCTTATGGAAAGGAGTGACATTGTAGAGTGTCGTACTAGGTATTTAAGCAAAATAAATTAAAACGAAGAACTAGGAGCGAACAAAAACCTGTAACCTTCCTAGACGAAACATATATTCATCCTAATTACACAGTAGGAAAATGATGAACCAGGTGTTTACAAAAGTTACATTTAAATTAGTCTTTAGTCGGGACTTTAGTAATTGGCCCATTGCAAACGATTACAAGCACGACCATTATAAGAAAAATATACTGTATTTGGGTCAGCATTCGTTCTCTCTGCAGCATTTCTAGGATCTGATAATCTGAATGTCTATTTCCTTTGTTTAAAAACTTTGTATTTTTTGCATTATAGTACAGTAAAATTGTCAGAAAATACCCCGACACCTTAAAAAAATTGGCCGCGGCGATTCCTTTTGCCCAGTGGTTTAGGGTCATTAGACAAGTGTAAAACCAAAAAGGCGTCACCCCACCCCTTGCCAAACAGCCGCCATCTTGATAACAATTGAATTTGTTTTTTCTCGCGATCCATTGGTCGCACAGCAAAAGTTATTGAACAAAAATTGTTGGAAATAAAATTCTACACATTTTTTTATCCTTACCGCGATACCGAGAAGTTGGTACTTCAAACGGTAGAGGGCAACAAAGTTACCAAAAATCTGTTTCCGCGATTCTAGCTCTGTGGGGGTGGTTTTTTCCGAAAATTGCGAATGTGAAAGTTGCAGTGCTTGAAAAAATATGCACGAATCTTTTTTAATAATGGGATTGATTTAAATAGTCTCCGAGTGACAGCCCTTCAAAGTCCACGCAGCGTGGGAAATGTCCGATATATTCCGGCGCAGCGAAGTAACCATTTCTCTTTTGCGAGATAAAATCGTCACGTCACTCAAGTAGTTTCAATGTGAATAGGTTTTCACAACCTACAGAAATTCTACACATTTTTGGTCATTGCCGAGATACCGAGAAATTGGTATAGGTAAAAGAAATTAAAATGATGGGAAAGGAGTATATGAGCCCAGAATGATATCATTTGGCTTAGATCCGTAAAGCTCTTAAATTTGCTGGTGTAATATTTATTATATAATATGATAATTGCAATTGTTTGTAAATTTTGTCACAGGAATGACCAAAATTCAACAAACTCGCAATTGCTTTACCACGTGCCATTTCTGCAAAAATAATACAGACACCCGACTGTCTATATGTTATTAAACAACAAACAGTTTGTTTCACTTCAACTAAAACATGCTACGGTGAACGAAATTATATTTTGATCGTTTGGGCCAAATGAAATGAATCGGTAATTTATTTTTTTCAATTTTGACAGTTTAAAGTGACATTATTAACTCCATAACCTTCATAAACAGTCTATGATTCACAAGTGAAATAAAAGTGTTTTAATTCACTAGAGAATTAAAAAAGTTTCAATGAAGAACAACATATTTTTATTATTTAAAAATTTTTACATTCAATTATTCTTTCTCTTTGTAGTGTGTAATATATAATTACTAAAATTTAGATCAAATCGACGATAAATGGGCAAATTTATATCGTAGTTTGAATATTTTTTAAATTTTGTATTCAAAATTTCGTCAAAATTGAATAAAAACATATACAGAGAGATTTTTCTTACTACGAACACGGTAGACGATATGTCGAATTTACAAATGCCGAGAATTTAACTTTGACAGTTCGCGTATTTTGTCAGTAGAGAATATCTGCTGTCATTTCTATCTTAAAATCGATAACTACGAAGCAACGGATCAGAGCAAATTGTAAAATGGGTCCAACAGTTCGGGAAATTCAAAATTCTTTCACAACATTTGAAAATAGGCGTTCTTTATCGTTATCAACGTTACATGGAGTTATTTCAAATTTTGGAAACTTTGGATGTGTTTCTCCCCAAAAGCACAAAAGGCCTAATGTTCCCTATGAAGACAATAATTTAAAAAAGGTTTGTATTACCGCTAATGACTATCCAGATTATTTATTTAAATAAATTGCAGAACTAGTATATTTAGCTGTGATATTCTTCCCGTTGGCCATTTCAGAAGTATGGAATTTTGTGAAACTGTGACAGAAATGCCTAAAACTTCCTCTGAAAAGTCGTTTTCACTACAACTAACGATTTGAAGAACTGCGTTTACAAATTAAACCCGCTCAGAGTACTAACACTAATACGTCGTCGGCTAATGTGCGAAGTTTCTATGATCGCTTAGGATATTGTTTAGCGCAAGAAGGCAGGCTCTTTGAAAAAGAGCTAATTTAAACTTCTTGAATTTTGTTGTTTGAAATAAAAATAGTTTGATTTTTGTTTGCATATTTTTTTTACTGAGTTAGTTTGTTCGGAAGAAATTATTTCTTTCTTCAGAATGCATTTTACTTTGAGAACTACCTTCTTTTACTGTACTGTTAATCTCTAAAAATCCTGTTTTTCACCTCTAAATTTATCACCTGAATTAATCACAGGATAACAGTACCTCATACATTCTATCTGTGATATAATTAATTTAAAAAAATATTACACTACGCGTCTGCATTGAACAATTACTTAAACAATCAATGCAGACGACCCGTAGATTAATATCAGAGTACCTTAGACTGACTGTCCATCGGTCTTGGCGTATTTTTAGGCAATCGTAAATTCGCCTTGATTTACTCGTGTTCGCAGTTCATGAATTTTCACTGTATACGCCACCTTCATTAACAATTTATTAACTCAAAGATATGATCTCACTCGCACTACGTGCTCGTGAGCTCAACATCTTTTCGTGAATAAACATATGTTCAATTCACTTGGTGTATAATATTTATTAAAGTTAGTGTTTCCCGACTACTTTTTGTAATTTGTTATTGTTAAAGCTGTTATAATACTGCTAAATACGTCTACAATTACGGTGTAAGAATATTGACCAAGAAGATTTTCTTTTGTGGGTACAAAATAAAGATACCGGAAAAATCTGAACTGTGCCAAATGATTTGATTCTGGGTTCGTATATTGAAAGTAATTTCTTTTTGCATAAACCCTAAGATATATTGTAGTCTACTCAGACACGTTTTCTTTTTTTTTGAGTTGTTTCTTCGTCTTGGTTCGGAGCCTCGGACACAACCGAGTCATTATCGACCATGATAGAAATGTTGCTAAAACTTTTATTGAAAAAAGAGCTCACAACTTTTTATAAACGCAATGTGAAAAATTCTTGGAAAAAATCCGTGAATACGATTTCTAGTGCTCTTTCATGATTGTATTCTGATTAAAAATTGATAATAGTACAAGCGATAATGGTTTTCTTTATGTTAACCAAATGGCAGACATGGCATCTCGTTAGTTATTATAAGTGCGGGATATAAATAATTTACATCTCTCCACTTCTCCGCGCTGCGCGGACTTTGAAGGGCTGTCACTCGGAGACTATTTAAATCAATCACATTATTAAAAGAGATTCGTGTATATTTTTTCAAGCACTACAACTTTCACATTCGCAATTATCGGAAAAAATCACCCCCACAGCGCTAGAATGGCGGTAACAGATTTTTGGTAAATTTGTCGCCCTCTACCGTTTTAAATACCAATTTCTCGGTATCACGGCACGGACCAAAAATGTGTAGAATTTTATTTCCAATATTTTTTGTTCAATAACTTTTGCTGTACGACCAATGGATCGCGAGAAAAAACAAATTCAATTGTTATCAAGATGGCGGCTGTTTGGCAAGGGGTGGGGTGACGCCTTTTTGGTTTTAGACTTGTCTAATAACCCTAAACCACTGGGCAAGAGGAATCGCTGCGGCCAATTTTTTAAGGTAAAACGACAATTTTACTGTACTATTAGGCTTTAGGATAATTGATAATTAGGCAACCTAATATATTTGTATTATATAATCTCTCAGTAATTTATTATTATAAAAATATGTATTGCATTCTTAGTTGTTCTATGAACTATTATTTTTGTTACAATGAATTTATTTCGAAAGCATGGTTTAGTAGGTAACTTAAATACTGTTATATGTAAAAGACCTCCGATGATTATTAAAATCAAAATTTTAAATTTCCCGCGTTTACGAATGTTTATAATTTTTCTACGGAGTGTAATTGTCAAGCGGAGCTAGCGCCAGCATCCCCTACCCGGGGCTTTTGTGTGCTTAGTGGCACTGTACCTGAGATACGCCCCAAAACAACAAGCCACCTATTTACTTTAAGTGCATAAAAAAGTGGTAGTAGTTTACGCATGCAAAATTATATTCCAGTACGTTTCAAACTGACCATAAATTACACATGCAATACGAGATAATAACGCATATAAAACACAGCTGGGAGCAGTAATTCAATTGTTGGGAAGACTTAAAAATTTAAGAAAATCCCAAACCCCGATCATTGAGCAAAATCTAGGACGAATCATGACTGGATTGATGGAGGCGAGCTTAGAAATGAGACTTGTGGTTTCAAAAAACCCACACGAACAGCTCCAAGGATGGCTACAAACGAAATTGGCGTCAATTATACAGGCCATATAAGAGAGCTTAAAGGAATTTGTCGGAAGGATGAACAAAGGTTTTTCGAAGGATAGCTACGAGTAATCGGTGTAAATCCACACGCTGACACCGATATTTTTCTCCAGGGTTTCGTCAGGATACTGTAAATGTATCCGATTGGAGGTCGATCTAAAATTTCGCGAAATTCAGACGACACGGATATTGAAATTTCAAGTTCGTAGGCACGATAGGAGGCTACAGCAAAAAGCAATCAACAATAAGTTCGACGAGACCAATCAGTTACCTCCTTTTTTCCTTCTGCGCTCAAATTCAAGGGCGACAGACATTTTCAAGTAGACTTAACACCTGTACTAGTTATTAAAACTGGAATTCCTTAAAGTTGGTATAAATTTATTTGTAACTGTTCTTGTTGTTATTTTATTTGCAAAATTTTTCAATAAAAGGAGTGGTACTATATGTCATTTTAAAATAAATAACTTGTACACTGCTTACTAAGTTTTTAGAAAGCAACTAACAGGTGACAGCTACTATTTTTCAAATAAAACCTAAATTCTAGAATGTAGTAAATACTAAAGCCATAATATACAAAACAGGCTGCAATGAATTACTAAGTGACTTAGTTCTAGAGATAGATAGATAACTGGAGGTGAGCGCAGAGCTCGCAGTTGGCTGCATAAATGTCTTAAATGTCAGTTTTGCTAGACGTTCTACAGTATCAGGGTCTGAAGGGGGAACACTATTAAAGTTCAAATACATGTTCCATTTTGCGTGTACATTGATATTTGAATTCTCGTTGTGAAGCAAATACTAGTGGATTCCAATAGTAACTGAAAACGGGAGATTTTCTTAAAAACTGAGGATCTACAGCTTTTTAAGTGTCGACGTAGTTTCTTATAGTGAATGAAGTGTAATCAGCAGGTTCTGTAAAATTTCATATTATCTATTATTATCAAGAAGTTAAGTCAAATCGATATCCTGGAAAATATGTCTGAACGAGTAGCTGCTAATGTTGTTGTCCTCTACCAACATGACTATCCTACTATCTTTAATATAAAAACATTAATAAATATAATACTCGGTATGTGTATGTTTTCATTACAGCCCTATCTTAATTCTAAGTTCGTGTAATTGGCCGGAGAGAAAGCATGCGCCTTCCATCGAAAATGTTTAAGCAAGTTTTTGATTTTAAATCAAATTACTTGGAGAAACATCAATATAAGCTCCATCCAATAGCTTCAGGCTAAACATAATCAATTAAATCCTGTACTGAGAACAATTATTAATACTACTTTCAATTAACACTTGAAATGCCACAACGCCACAAAATATATGGCTTCCAAAATTTCATGAACCATATCTACTTCTATAGCCAATTATAAGGTTTATAAAATCACTTGCTGTACAAGCAAGTAGATATTATTTTCATACAATTATTATATTTACATTTTGTAAAACAGTTACTTTACAAGAAACCGAAAGTGTTTCTATATTCATATTTCTATTGATATTTAGTACAAAACCGAAATAAAGTTCTCCGAAACAGCAACGAAACGAGAACGGAACATCAAAATAAGGTTATGTATGGGGGCTTTTAGACCGGCGGAAATGGCGGAAAGTACCATTAGAACTATAAATGCTCCAACGCGGTGAATGTTATCACAATAGACGAAAGACTCCTAACTACACATTAACTTGTCCATAGATGCATAGCGCCCCTCGGCTAGCGTGCGCATGAAAAAGTTGAATTCTCTTTTCCACCGACGTAAAACCGGTGACGGCGTTAATTTTTTAAATCGATATAACAGGATAAGACAGAATAACATACAAGCTAATAGTTACCTTTTACAAACACTTATTTCAGTTTTATATTGTAAAACAGTTGCAGAAGAGGGATGAAGGGAAGTCGATAATGTTTCTATATTTTTAAAACGCTGCGTAACATTTCTTTCAAGCTCACAGAATTTCATTCAGTGATATTCAGTACAAAACCGAAGTAAAGTTCTCCGAAACAGCAACGAAACGAGAACAGAACATCAAAATAAGCTTATGTATGGAGGCTTGTAAACCGCCGAAAAAAGTGGAAAGTACTATTAGAGCTATGAATGCTCCAACGGGCTAAATGTCATCCAAAAAACAAAAGACTCCTAACCACACATTAACTTGTCGGTAGTAGGTACATAGCTTGCGACTAGCGCCCCTCGGCTAGCGTGCTCATGAAACAGTTGAATTATTTTTTCCACGGGCATAAAACCAGGGACGGCGTCATTTTTTAAATCTATATAAAAGGGGAAAACAGAATAACATACAAGCTAATATTTACCTTTTAAAAACACTTATTTCAGTTTTACATTGCAGAAGAGGAATGAAAGGGTTTCGAGAAGGTTTCTATATTTCTAAGACAATGGCATTCTAAACCTTTGGGCTGTTCATTAATTACACTTCCTTTTAAACTAAGAGAATTATAGGTCATCTTCTTTTCTATAGCAACTTTTACATTTTTATAATATTATAATACTCCGTTGAGGATTTTGCATTAATTTAATGAGAAACATTTCCTCGGCGCACTAGATAAACCATTTAATTCGGCATGCAGAATATGTGCTCTGATTCTTAAGTGCATCTCTAAATCTTTATTTAAAACTTTAAACTCGTTGTTTTTGACACACCGGTTGAGTTTCTAACATTTGAAGTATTCCCTTTTCTATCCTCCAACCAGAATCTTTCAATCTTTTATATAGTCTCCCCCGTTTTTGTTCCCATAGGCTTTAAGTATTTTCGGCCATCTTGAATTCCTTCCTTACACTATTAAAAATGTTTTAATTACAAAATCAGTTGGATATCCGAGGCTCGTGCAAATCAAACACGTTTAAGGCAGATTAAAATTATACAAACAGAATGTCTAAAATGCATCTCCATTGGGCATTAAAACACAGCTCGCAGTGATTCTTTAGTTGCAGCTCCATTTTTTTAATTTTGTGGCCTGCTGACACAACAATTTTTATATAGCCTGCTGTACATTAGCGTCCATCTTGAAACGGCACTCTTTCAGTTCTGAGTTTTTTAATAGTTATTATTTATAATTTTCTAAGAGGCATATGTAGTAGGTACTTATGAATACCTACTCCTGTACGACGAGATGCTAACAATTCTTATATTAAAAACGATTCGTATCCATTTCGAGCATCTTCACTTCTTGCCCACCCACACAGAAATTCGCCTCAATGCCCTATAGCAAAATATTTACAACCGAAATATTCAATATTGCCAAATTCCCACGGTTATCCGGACATTTGCATGGGCCTCGGCAATTTAGGCAACCGCGCGTGTGTGGGACGTGCGCAGTCGGATTCCTGATGATGACTATGTAAATTGGACCGAAAGCCGGAAGCTGCCCTACGCTAAGTCGGGATTATGCCACTCGCACTTGGCAGCTTCGTGGTGTTGAGGATTTCGGAAGGGCAGGTCAATATCTCGTAGGCCTGTGCCCTCTAACACTTGGGAAACGGATGCGGAAGGCCAACCTCTGCGTTGGGAGATTTATTCCCTGTGCGACTCGGAGGGATGTTTTGTGGCTAATGCGCTGCGTTATTGTTTTAGAATTTTGGGTTTGCAAATTTAAAAGTTGCGTAAAAGCGGCCCTTGTGTGCGAGGTCAGTGCGCTCGCAAAACATCAATTTTCAATTCGTTTTTACCTTGCGTGCTGATACAGCCTACAGATCTTTCTCTGAAATATATACCAAATGTGTTCTGAAACCTCCCATAGAAATTGTAGTTGAGAACGTTTACAGACCTAGATCATAAGATAAAAATTAGTAGACACAATTATATGACTACATTAGCAAGATCAAGTTGGCTTGAGGTCTGATGATGTATGAAGGTGCAACAATAACTTTAACCCTTTCACCACTGCACCCACATTTTTCAATATTGTGCTGGCCTTTAATAGTCCCGAAAATGCATTCAGATTGTGTACATTTTGCTTGTTGTAACCTGAAAATTTCGTAAATATCTGTCTTGTAGGTAATGTACTCGCAATATGCTTGTGATAGTATCTGCACGTTCTCTCTCAAGGGTACGTAATAGTTTGATCTGTCCAAAGTTTAGTATACGACATATTGTTTCAATAGTATTCATGGGCTGCATTCTTTAAACTGTTTTACATTATTCTATGAATTATCGAAGCTTGATCCAAATAGAACATGAGGAAGCTGTTGACTTTTCCCAGCCAAAAAAAAATCAGGTTATAATGATTCAAAATATTTCCTTAGTGAAGACAGTGAGTTATGTACGCATAAAGAAAAAATTGTGGATAATGACAAAAATTTACAGTAATTTTTATAAAGAAAAAAATTGTGGAGACCACACGACTTTCTTTGCCTGGTTATAAATACGAGTATATAATTTTGCGATTTTTTCTAAAACTACATTTCCAAAAACATTGTTTTTACAATTATAGACAATTACGTGTAGTACATAATAAGGTGTTAAAAATATTCGCAATATTAATTCTTGATCTTTCGACGAAATTGCTGTAAGAATTTAATTTGGAGAAGAGTTTTTTCGTAAGGGTTAGTGACTACCACTGGTGCTAGAGGGGTAGCCGGAGAGCGTACGATATTTAAAAATCTTTGTGTATCCACCAGGAATCGAACCCAGTCCGGCCGCTTGAAACTCAAGCTTGTTGCTTATTTTATTGCTTCATAGGCATATTGCGTCATGAAGAGGGTCTATGGGGACGAACTGCACCTACCCGATTGATGGGGTTCCCACTATTGTTATAGAAACATACATACATTTGTATTGTTACGTTACTTTTTGTCGATAATGAACTAAAACATGCCACCAACTAGCTAGAGGAAATGAATTGAGAGCAACTTACGTTCGAAAAGATAAAAATTAAATTAAAGGGCGCCAATTGGTTTCAATTGCAACGCTGCTTTACAACGGATCCCACCTGTGTTTCATTTAGGGGTAGCGAGCTTCCAGGGAGTTTCGTTTGTTTTCCCATCGCAACTAAGTGCGCGAAACATGAATATTTATAAAAACTGAGCTAAGTAATAAAAAACTGAGGCTGTTGGACTACCTATACCGGGTGGCCATAAATATCTGAAATCCCGGTAGCCATGGAATTAGCTACTTATAATTGTTGGTTAGCATTATATTTCAATTATGAAAAGTATTGGTACCTATATAATGTAATAAAATGCAATAAGAGGAGGGGAATGTGTCCCAGATTTTGCAGTTTAGCCTACGACTCGATTATAAAAATATCCTGTTCTAACTCCATTACTTATTGCAATCTGTAATAATTTTTGACAGATAGGAATTTTAGTTGTGATGACATTAATGACATTTAGTTTAGTTGGCTTCATCACTTTAATAAAGCGGTGTTGATTCCAAAGGTAATGTGATATCAGATATTTATGGCCACCCAGTATTAAAAGAATAAGAACATAAGGTAAATCATTATAAAAATTAGATTGTCAGAAACATGCTGGCGCAATATGATCTACGTAGGTAAAGAAAGGCATCCGCTTTAGTTTAAATACATTATTTTTCAGGATTTCCTCAAAATAAGATACATATTGCAAAAACATAAAGCGGATTAGTAATAATAGTTGTTTAAAATCAAACCTGGTTGATGAACCACTGATTCCGTCAGCGAGCACCATTTTTTAAAATTTAAGTACGATAAGGCGAATCGACGGATATTAGTAACGTATTGTTAAGGCTGTTATTTATTTCAAATGAAATAAATGAGTTCATCTCTTACGCTTCGGGTGGCAACATCTTAGCATCTTATTTTGATTTGTTTAAATTATAAGAAAAAGATTTTCTATCAAATCAATTATCGTAGTATTTTATTTAATAATTTAAAGTAAACACTTTATGTAATGCTGAATTAACTAATGGAATCGCTAAGATACAGGATATTATTTCACTAAAGAGAAATCAACTCAAATATGGCGATCCAACCTTACAATTCGCAAAACAAGTCCTCTAGTAAACGACAAGTATCCTTGAATAAGTAATTAAAAAGTTTACCAGGTGATAACAATTACCATAAGTAAATACACGTCAGAAACAGAAAACATTCAGAGGACGCTGGTGCCGGCGGTGCTCATAAAAACCTACGCCACCAAGAAATTCTCTAAATTCTAACTTTTAGGGCAAGGTTCTCTGACCCTTCTGTTGCTTTTGGATTGGAAATTAGGGCTTAATACGAGTTTCTAGCAAAGCCCACAATGCTTGGCCCCCTCTTTCTGCGTTGGCCTGCCGATCCAAGCCGCTTAACGCATGCTACTTCCCTCCATATTTTTGAATTTCCTGCATTAATGCACTTTTATTCATCTTTTGGAGATTTTCTTCCGCGTGTTGAAGCCCAACTTGCCTGTGCACTACTACTTTTTTTAATTGGTTCTCTCTTATGATTAAAGAACCTCATATGCGGTTGTATACAATTTTTGGGAAACTCTGATTCTTGTACTTTTCTGTGGACGAAGTCGTAAGAACCCTTCTTGAGCACTACTTCTCAAAGTCGAGCTTCAATCGATACCATGCGTTTGAAGTTCATATATCAGGGTGATAGAGCTTTAGTGAAAATAGTGCCTTAACAACCTAAGTATTTGACAAATATTCTGCAAATCCTGTTTTAGTTTTCGTTGTAATTTTACTTTTTCTCCTACCCTCTGGAATGCTAATACATATTTTCATTCAGAAGCAGTGCATCACCGGCATAGCAAAGTGTAGACAGTTTTCTCCCACTCCCTTTCCATTTCATGTGTTGTTCTTTATTAGTTTTTAAAAAGAATGTATTCAAAGAGCCCCCTTGCCAAATACAAGATGTAAACGGCAATGTCGTGCATGGGAAATAGAAATGTTAAAAGTCACGTAACACAACAACGTTGTTTTTTTGCAATGCCAATAGTTAATTAAACTTTGTTATGTAAAATACATTTGAAAAAGGCAAAACGTTTATAAATAGTTATTCATTTTATGAAACAGACTTGCTCAGAGCTAATAATATTTTAGAGACAGATTCGGCAATATGCCAAAACAAGCAGAATATGTGTACTGTAATGTTAACAAAACACTCATAATAATGGAATAGTATTTGTTTATTTTTTTTTATTCTTCTATTTTATTTTCGATATCCACCTTTGAGAATTTTTATGAGATCTGTAGGGGAATATATTTTAATGGTAATAGATTATGAGGTGCCACATTTATTAATTAGAAATTTATGATAACCAGCCCAGTACATGTTGATTTCTATTTAATACGAATTAAATAATTCAAACATTTAAGCTTTAAAGTGAACTGTATGTAAAATATTGAGCAACTATGTAAATTAGGTAATGTGATTTATCATGTTTATATATGAAATACTTGTGTTGGTGGCCTGAGAGACATTTTTAAAATATAAAAACTTATTGTTTTTCCAAAAAGTAAAAAGAAATACCTACACTGCCCAAATTGGGGAAAAAGAAATACAGTTTTCCCAGTAAATATGCAAATTTATCGTTTTACTGAGTGAATACATGCGTGACAGAAAATATAATTTTCGTGATACATAAGAAAAGGGTCCGACGTACAATGGTCGGAGGAAGGTAGTACCTGGGCAAGGGTATGTTTGCGAAGCGTTTTGAAGGGTAGGACCTTGAGAATACCACACAGAAGGAGCTGGAATTCCGTTTTCTGGAGCTATGTAAAGGAGGTTTATGGTCTACGAGTTTATCGAGTGGTGTAGAGCCTGAAGAAAATGCCGCTTAAACGGGTACAACCATCGAATACCAGCTTTGCAGGCATTGCTGATGGCGGACAGTAGATTACTTTTGAGGACCCATATGAAGGAATAGGAAACCCACAGAAAGGTGGTTAACTTTTTTGTAAAATTAGTGCAAGTTAAAATTCATAGGTAGCTACGCAAATCTATCATTTACTTGTTGGATATTGCTGAAATACGATAAACTGTTTTTGTCAAAGTGAGGTAGGTAAAATACGTCTAATTTAGAATAGATAAAGTGGAGACCTTTATTACTGACACGTCATATTTAAAAGTCAAATCTAAAATTTTAAAATAAAATTAAAGAATTATAATTTATCCATAAGGGTACCTGATATAAGAGTCAATTGTATCTAAACTAAAACAAGCTGAGTTAGTTAGAAAATGTAATATAATTGCACAAAAAATGTTTGTCATTAGAAAAAAACCATGGCAATAATGTAGGGCTAATTATTACAAAACTCCTTGGCAACGTCTAATGTGGTCTATAAAACTCTAGGGGTTTTATATATAAAACACGTTAAATTTTAATGATTGTTGAGGTGACATCCGCTGTCAGAGTGAAATGTCAAATAATTTTTTGATATCAGATGAAATTATAAAATATTACGTAATTTTAAAAAAATTTATTAACATTAATATTAATATTCAGATTAACATCAAATTGCATTTTAGATGGGCTTTTAATGCCCAATCCATTTGGTTTCAACCGCAACATCCGGGTTAAGCTTCATAGAAACAGTTTTTGAAGAAGATGCAGAGTTCTCTTGAATTGTGCTGAATTTTCCTTGAATCGTTCTTTCAATTTCCATTTTACTTAATTCATTTTCGTCAATATAGCCTTCCACAACACTGGAGGACCTCCACCCTTCGTGCCTCTTCAAGGTGATGATGTCGCCACCAGCATTAGCTAATAAAGTTGCAGAAGACCGTCGCATGCTATGACCAGTATACAATTCAGGATTATCCAATTTTAGAAAAGAAGCAACCTTCGAAGGAAATTTAGACAATGTGTTAATGCCCACAGGTTGCATTGCACATTTTAAGTTCTTATAGCGCAAAAAAACCTGCCTTGGCAACCGTCACAGGCTGAACGTAATCGCATATATGTTCTGCACATCTCAAGAATATTATTCACAGAAAATCCTTCATCTAATACTGTGAAACTTCTCGAAATATTAGTTTTGGTGTCTGGGATGGTCACGTACAAATGGGCACCATTATCCTGTACATTTGTAATATTCAGGTTTGTCAGTTCATTGCATCGCAAGCCACCAGCAACCCATATTATGAGGGCAACCTAAAAAATCCAAATATTTATACAGAGAATTGAGAAAAAAAAGTTTTATCTTCATCAATAAATATTCCTCGTCAGGTGCCTCTTTTAAAAATTGTTCAATGTGTTCTCTTTGCAGCACCTTTGCCTTTTTTGGGTTGTGGTTTTTCGAAACACTCTTCAGAAAAGCAAGTAGCTTGCCGAATGTTGATATATCCATATTTTTATGAACTCTTAAACAACCCCTTAACATTGAATATTTTGTTCACATCGAAGAGGGGGAAAATTTTCGTTTAAAATTTGAAAAGTACGCCAGCAGGACATCTTCATTTTTGATGCTTACGCTTTTTCTTCCCTCCACTGATCAAATAGGGCAAACTCATTTTCGTATGCGTTTCTAGATTTTGGTGGCAACAGTTGAAAGGTCACTTTCTTCTGGTAAAGACTCACTTTCTTCAATTTTTCGAACGAACACAAACGTTGTTTACAAAAATCTCGTTTATATAAACAAAAACATCAGCAGTAAAGCTAAGGTACTACGAAAAATGGAACGCGGAAATGATTTTCGAGGTGACATCCGCTGTCAGAGTGAAATGTCAAATAATTTTTTGATAACATCAGATGAAAATTCGGCGATTCTGATTCTAAATGAGTGTGATTGTGGATAAAACGTTGTATTGCATACGGGTTTTAGATGCATTTTATTCACTTAAGAAAATTAAACGCTCGAACAAGCTCTCGTGTTTAAACATTCTTGCGTGAATAAAATGCTATCTAAAACCCTTATACAATAAATAACTATTATCTACAACTGCTTGGATAAGGACTTATTACGTCACTCATTTGACACTATTTCCTTTAAGTAATGGAATTCATTAGCTAACGAAAATAGTGTCAAATGAATGATATAATGACATTTCCCTACTAAAATATTTTTGAGAATGACAGTTCTGACATTCTTAGTACACTTTTCTATATTTTGAGCAGTTGTAGATAAAATTTTGTACAATACAAGTGGTATAAGTGCTTTATTAATACACTTGCTTGCTTGCATAATTCGTGCTACGCACTCGTTTGTAATTTACACACGCGTATATTAATGATGCACTCATACCACTTGTATAGTAAATAACTATTAAATGGGGCTAACAATAAAAGCTAATATCACTTTAATATGTATATTATAAAGTATGTAGGTATGTAAGACACCTACAAGTTAGACAAGATTGGAAGATACAGCAATAAAAATTTTGATGCCAATTATTTTTTCATGCATTTTCTACATATACAGTGTGTTCGCGGATTGAGTTCACATAAGGTGTAGATAATAAAAACTATTCGACTTAGAAGCTGATATTCTAGGGTTCGCTCCTAATTGTTCTCAAACCACCACTTTGAGAAAATCAATCAAATTAATTAATATACAGGGTCAAAAAAATGGCCAAAATTAAACTAACTTTAATTTTTTTAAATATTTTTTTGTTTTTTATACCAACATACCTTTTATCGTGGCTGTAGGAGGCACTCTAACTGGTTCACGAACTAAGATGTTAACAAAGTCACTCAGTGCCTCCTACAGCTACGATAAAAGGTATGTTGGTATAAAAACAAAAAAACCATTTAAAAAATCAAAGTAGGCCGATTTGTCTGAAAATTGGGAGTCTACCATCACTCTTAATTCTAAATAACTTTTCTTAATCCTTTTTTTTTGTTATCTTTTCTAATAAAGGTAGTTTACCCTTGGCCATTTTTTATAAATTGATTTTAAAAACACCCTGTATATTAATTAATTTAATGATTTTTTCAAAATCTTGGTTTAAGAACAAGCAGGAGCGAATCCTAGAATATCAGCTCTAAGTCGAATATTGTTTATTATTTACACCTTATGTGAGCTCAATCCGCGGACACACTGTATGTACAAATATTACATCCTTACAGTTTTCTTGTTCTAAATCCTTCTCATTCTTAGAACAAGAAAGTTTCAGTGATTTATTGACTTGTGGATATTTTCAGTGCGATATCTCAAACCTCTCAGTTTTGCGCAATTTAATTACAAACGTCTCTACGTACTCAGGTCTGAAACTTGAGATTTCCATATGCACTCAAATCAGTACATCTCCTAGTTTGCACACGGAAGTTGCTTAATTAACACTGCAGTAACAAGGTTTTGTTGCCTAGAGTCGTTTTGCGGTTGCTCTTGGCTGGAGCTCAAGACCATCCCCCGAGTGCACTGATTGGGCCATTTAGACTCGAAGCGTTCAGTGCGATAGAAATTACACGCCATTACAAGAATCCTAACGAGAAATTCCTGGCTGTTTGACCTGTGCTCTAACGGCCCGCCTGCGTGAACTGAATGTTTCTCTGCGAGCTTGGCCTGAAAGGGTATTAGTTTCCTCCAAGTTTAAAGTCAGTTAGAAAGCGAACGTGTGGAAGTTCAAGGTAGAAGGTAAGGATTTATGTGGCTTTAAAAGCCTATTTTTCGTAGCTATACACATATCAAGGTTCAGTCTAGGAGAAAAAATATTTACTAAAGTAAAGTATGCAAAGACACGTAGTTGATCATGATCTTGATAAATAACTCCATTATGTTCTGGATTGGCAATGACATACAGTAATGGCTTATTTATTATATAGGTATTTCTATATACCCATCGGGAAATTATGGAAAGCCTTCGAACGAACAGGAATTAGTGTCACAATAGTTAAAGCTATTCAAAACTTACAAGGGATCCATATCAAAAACCAAAGTGGGACGGCAAATAAGCAAAGGTTTTGAAGTCACAAAAGTCTTAAGACAAGGATGTTGTATCTCTCGAAACTTATTTAAAATTTACATTCAACAAGCACTTAAAACCTGGAAACGAAAATGTGCAGCAATGGGGATACCTATGGAAAATGATTCAATATACTCTCTACAATTCGCGGATGACCAAGTTATACTGGCACAAGACTATGAAGACCTACAATATATGACGAGAAAACTCATAGAAGAATATACGAAATTGGGGCTAGAACGGAATATGAATATGGGTATAAAGAAAGACCTAGCATTAGAAAACAATATGGAAATTAAAATCTGCCAGGAATATAAATATTTAGGGGTTAAAATTAAAGATGATGAAAGATGTACGAAGAAATAAAAGAAAAAAACATTCAAGAAAGACACACATAATCAAGAATGAATTCGGTACTGTGGGATAAAACAATCACCAACACGAAACGGTCTTACATATACAGGGTGACACAGCGGTCATGTAACGGCCCATAACATTTTTGTTTATTAGAATTACATTCTGAAATTTGGGTGATGCATTTATCATAAGGGCAGCCTTTTGATGACTAAATAAAACAATTTTTTTCGCTTCCGGTTTAACCGGAAGTAACCCTGTATTTATAAATTTTAAATAGCACTCTGTATAAATTATTAGCCTTCCTGAACCACTACAAAATTCTCTTTCCAACCGTGTGTCACATCGTGACATTTGATTTTAAAATGGCTGCCAAAATCAATTTTTCTCCCAAACTCTTAATTGGCCATGATATGAAGTAGTGTACCTAGGGGCGTTCTGGCTCAAAATGTGTCACTGCGCAGGTTTTCTGCGCAGGTGTCTGCGCAGGTCTGCGCGCGCAGGTTTGTCAAGGTCGTTGGTCTAGCCGAGGTCAAGGTCACAGGCCTAGCCGGTGGGCGTGGCCTAGTCGGGGTCATTGACCTCGATCACTTCCGGGAATTTTTTGGGTTAAAAGTGTAGTTTTTGAAATTTTCCCACGCTCGAGCGTCTGAGTACGCAGACATGTCTATTCTTGCAGGATGTTATCAGTAAATCAGAAGCTATTGTTACGCTTATCAATATTTTCTCAGGCTTGACCGGATGTGAGTCATCGTCTGACAGACATGCCTATTCTTGCAGGATGTTGTTGAACAATGGCATCCATTGTTTTAAAGTCGACACGAAATTCGAGAACAATGAAGCTATTGTTGTCTGGAGATTAAAAATGTGCAAAGCTGGTAAATAGAACAATGAAAGCCATTGTTTGAGAAATCTGCACGATAATTGAACAATGAAGTCTTTGTTGTCTGGAGAAATTTTTGCTGACCGCCATTATCAGATAAACAAGCTTCAGACATGTCCAGACATGTTTGCAAAGCTGTTAAAAATTGAACAAAGGAACCTATTGTTAGAGGAAAAATCTGCACGACTGCTAAATTGAATGCTGCCTTTGTTTGAATTTTTTTGCTGACGCAGGCCTCCATTATCAGCTGCGACGATGAATAAATAGAGCGGCTCGGCTGTCTGCAATAGTTAGTATTACAACGACACACGCGCGTGAACATGTCTGCAACAGACAGCGTTACCGAATTAAGTTCGAACTCAATAAAAACCATCAAAGACGCGATAGCGATTGTAAAATATAGTGATGAGGCTGAGTCATTGATTAAACATGTAAATAAAACCATTTTAATTGTTAGTAGATTTATACGTAAGCATAGTTTTAAAAATGATAATCCATTCAGGCTAGAGGCAAATTTAAGTTTGTTAAAGGGGCAACGGCAATTATTGCGAAATTTAAAAACAAAATTAGCAAAGAAGGGAGCGGGTGTAGGGAGTGGTCAACAGCAGCAAAAGAACAAGTTGATATGGGAAGATGTAGAATCTTGTTTTAACAGTAGAATAAGAACAGGTATGATTGTAAATTTAGGTTATAAGGAACCACAACAATTTCTTGCAAAAGCATACAGAAGTTTCTCAATAAAAGTAAAACAAATTATAAAAGATAAGTTAATGCTTAAAGCTAATGTAATATTTAGTGCATATTTTATAAAACCTAGTAGTGGCGAGATAGATTTAAAAACGTTTGGTACTAAAAATGAAAAAATTGATTCTGGCACCAATTTAAAAGAGTGGTATGCGACTAATGTTGAGAATAAGCTGTTGACGAAATTAGAAGATTTTCAAGAACGTGATTCAGGTTGGAGTTTGCTCGAGATATTACATTTAAAGGTAAATTTAAATCATTACACGCCGTTAACAGTAGGTAAATATATTGAGTTACCTAAAGATATTAAAAATAAAAAGGCCGTGATTAACGTAAAAAATGATGATGAATATTGTTTTTTGTGGTCGGTAGTGTCAGCATTACACCCTGCAAATGGGAATTCTGATAGAATATCTTCATATCCACATTTCAGTGAAGTTTTAAAGTACTCGGGACTAGAATTTCCAATGAAATTAAAAGATATATCAAAATTTGAGACAATGAATGATTTACGTATAAATGTATATACACTAGAAAGAAAAAACAAATTTGGTAAAAATTCAGTATTGCCCATCTATATTAGTAAAAATACTCAAATTAATAAAGATGCTATACATTTACTAATGATATCCAACGATGAGGGGCAGTTCCATTTCTGTTGGATAAGAAACTTATCGAGATTGGTTACAACTCAAATGCATAAGAAACACGCTCAAACTTTTGTATGCTATACATGCTTAAATCATTTCGTAACTAAAGAATCATATTTAAGACATATTAGAAATTGTAATAGTGTAAATGAAACCAAAATCAAAATGCCCGAAGAAGGTACAAAAATAGAATTTAAAGACTATAAATATCAAGAAAAAGTACCATTTTCAATCTACGCGGACGTGGAGTGTGTTTTAGAGAAAGAAAAGAACGTTGCAGGGGTTTATCAAAAACATGTTCCATTTAGTGTTGCATATTATTTAAAATGTTCATATGACGATAGTTTATCTCGATTTAATATATATCGTGGTGCTGACTGTATGGAATGGTTTGTAAAAGAATTACAATCTATAGCATATCAAGTAAATAATATATTGTCAACTATAGAGCCTATGGATATTAGCCAGCAGGAAAACGATTCATTTCAAAAATCGGTATGCTGTTACATTTGTAAAGAACCTTTCACCGATAAAGACGTGCGTGTACGTGATCACAATCATCAGACAGGTGAGTATAGAGGTAGTGCTCATCAACACTGTAATCTTAACTATAAAGATGCACATTATATTCCCGTTCTCTTTCATAATCTCAGTGGTTATGACGCTCATTTTATTATAAAACCATTGGCAAAACTGATTATGGGAGATATTAAATTGTTGCCTATAAATAAGGAAAAATTTATATCATTTACAAAACATGTGGATGGTACAAATATTGATTTCAGATTTTTAGACTCATTTCGGTTTATGGCTAGCAGTTTAGAACAATTGTCATTAAATTTACCGAACAATTTAAAAATCATTACACGTAAATTTTGCAAGAGCCAAGAAGAATTTGAATTACTATTACGTAAGGGTATCTTTCCATACGACTACCTAGACAATTTTGAAAAGTTGAATGATAAAAGTCTTCCTGACAAAACGCAATTTTTTAGTCAGTTGCATGGAACAGCCATTTCAGATGAAAATTATGAACATGCACTGCGTGTTTGGAACACATTTAATATGCAAACTCTAGGCCAGTATGCTGATATGTACCTTACAGTTGATGTTCTACTTTTAGCTGATGTGTTTGAAAATTTTAGAGAGAATTGTATGAAAACGTATGGATTAGATGCTCTACATTTTTACACAGCACCAGGATTGGCATTTCAGGCAATGTTAAAAACTACTAAAGTTAAACTTGAGCTGTTGACAGATGTAGATCAACTGTTGTTCATAGAGAGGGGTATTAGAGGAGGGATAGCACAGTGTTCGAATCGATACGCTAAAGCTAATAATCGATATATGGGTGAAAAATTCGTAGAAGCCGATCTTGAATCGTATATCCTATATTTAGATATTAATAACATGTACGGAGCCGGGATGTCTGAATATCTACCTTATGGAGGGTTTGAATGGGTAAATGATTTAGATATTCCTAAAATTGATCATTTAAATACTCCGGCAGATTCTGAAACAGGCTATATTTATGAAGTCGATTTAGAATATCCTCAAAATTTATTTGAACTTCACAAAGATTTGCCTCTATGTCCTGGCCATTATACACCACCAACATCCAAACAATCAAAATTGACAACCACTTTATTTAAAAAAGAAAACTACGTAATACATTACCGCAATCTGCAGCAAGCTGTAAGTTTAGGGCTAAAAATTGTAAAAATTCACAGAATATTAAAATTTAAGCAATCAGCTTGGCTTAAACCATACATAGATTTAAATACAAAATTAAGACAAGCCGCCAAAAATAATTTTGAAAAGGATTTTTATAAACTTATGAATAACGCTGTATTTGGCAAAACTATGGAAAATGTTAGAAAATACAAAACAATAAAGTTAATTTCTAAATGGGAAGGTAGGTACGGAGCCAGTGCATACATATCAAAACCAAATTTTCACAGCTGTACTATTTTAGATAAAGACTTGGTACTTATAGAATTAAATCAGTTGGAAATCGTTTTTAATAAGCCAATATTCGTTGGATTTTCAATCCTAGATATTTCAAAAATTTTAATATACGATTTTCATTACAATTATATTAAACAGAAGATGGGTAATCAAGCAAAACTGCTGTACACAGACACTGATAGTCTCATATATCACTTTACCCTTCCAAATATATACGATTTTATACGGGAAGATATTCACAAATTTGATACAAGCGATTATCCTCCGAACAATCCATATAACCTTCCACAAGTTAATAAAAAAGTAATAGGTCTAATGAAAGACGAAATGAGCGGTAAAATAATTACCGAATTTGTTGGTCTACGTGCAAAATTGTATGCTTTCAAAACATTAGAGGATGCTGAGAATGGAGAATTTAAAATTTCAAAGAAAGCTAAAGGTATTACCAGAGCTGCTTTGAATAGAATTACATTTGAGGATTACAAAGACTGCCTGTTTAATAACGAAACAGTATTTTGCGATCAGAGAACAATTAGATCAAAAACCCACAACGTATTTTCTTTAAAACAAAGAAAAAAAGCTTTAGATCCACATGATGACAAAAGAATAGTAAACTGTATGTATACTGACACTTTGCCTTGGGGTTACTGCCCACCAACCACATTATAAACACCAGCTCTCTCTAAGATATCTCAGTCTGCAAAATGTTACCGTCAAATTCAAATATACTGTGGTTGAACAAAGATCTGTATGTTAAAAATAAAGAAATCTATAATTTCCATTTACGTAATGCTATAGGACGTAACGACTTGCAAACTTTGAAGTATATATTACACAAAATTGGTATTGCTATACCGAGCAAAACTCTTATTTGGGCTACGCACTTTAAAAGTGTTGAAACCGCTATCGTAAATGAAATTTTAAAAATTATGTTAGCTGTCTTTAATGTTATTAGGGAAATTATTAACGAAGTAAGAAGAGGAGAGTTGAAAATTAATACTGAAACAGATCTTAATTTAGTCCTTTCAAAATTATCGTTACAGAACATTACTTCCTACGAGCAGCATTTTCTTATTGAAACAATATCATCTGGCTCTCGAATCGAATTTGCAACTGACGAGCAACAGCAATATCCATATTTTCTTCATGATGCTGTCTTTGAGGCTGCTTATTATGCCCACAGCAAGTTTATAGAAGACGTGTTCGAATATTTAAATACTAACCATATAACTTATATATTTCAGCCTAGCGTTGTACGTCACCACACAGATAAAAATGGCTTCAGGAAAATATCAGAAAAGCTGAAAATGGTGAAGCTGTTGGTTGGAGAAGCGGTCCATGTTCCGGTCCCTGGCCTTCAACAACACCTCAAGATTATATCGATACTTACACATTGTTAAGTTCTGTTTCGCTTATGTATAAATAATATGTATATTAATTGAATAAAGCATATATTTAAGTGTACATTTATTCTCCCTCTCCTTGTCAAGTTTTGCTTTGCATATGAGATAAATACGGTGTATATATTAATGAAATAAAACACATATTAAAAATAAAATGTCTTTTATTTTAATCTTTAATAATTACATGTATAAGTTTATTACCTAACCTAATTTCTATCTTTATGGGATTTAAATCTAGAGGCAGTGTTGGTTCAGGAAGTGTAAAACTATATGTTGCTTGAAACGAAGGAGGTGGTGGTGGAGACGTGGGTTGTGGTGGTGGTGACACCTGTTCCAGTTCAGATTGCTGTAGTGGTGCGCACCCCTCAAAATTTTGTGTTGGGCTTAACCACCCCTGAATGTTGGCACAATTTATACAGCTGCAGCCCTCCACCTTTGTTATGTTAGACGACCAGGAGTGTGGTTGTCCCATTGGAGGAGTTGGAGGAGGAGTATTTTCTTCAGTCTCACTTCAGAGTATAACTTCCTCCTCTTCCTGGCTCCACGGATCGTCAGCCCATGAGTCAAAACCCCAACTATGATTTGAGAAGCAGTCTTCGGTCATTGTTATCGTAAAACTAATATTTCTATGATTAGTATCCTTATATATATATAATATTTTCCTTTACCTTACACCGGCTGCAGGAAGTGTTTGCGTAAGCTATAACAGGTCTGGACAAGTCTGAACATGTCTGAACAAGTAGACAGCAGATGCGATAACTGCGATTAATGGTTTTGATTATACCGCTTGTGCAAAATGTGAACATTTTGTATGGCACATTGAACTCGTTGTGAACTAGTTTGAATCTGTCAGTCTGTCTAACTGTCTAGCTGACTGTCTACCTGTTTACCTGTCTAGCTGTCTACCTGTCTAGCTGTCTATCTGTCTACCTGTCTAGCTGTCTACCTGTCTACCTGTCTATCTGTCTACCTGTCTATCTGTCTAGCTGTCTACCTTTCTTGCTGTCTACCTGTCTAGCTGTCTACCTGTCTACCTGTCTATCTGTCTATCTGTCTAGCTGTCTAGCTGTCTACCTGTCTACCTGTCTAGCTGTCTACCTGTATACCAGTCTAGCTGTCTACCTGTCTAGCTGTCTACCGCTTACATACTTGCGCCGATAATGAAAACGAATCAGTTCGACAATGTCGAGAGATAAGTTCGGTCGTCACATTCAGCACAGAAATCTACACTTTTACGATGACTGTGAATATTTTAATCTTCAGCATAAACGATTAGCCAATCTTGCGCAAACTCTATTGGAAGAGGATGCTGTCAACAAGACCCTCCTTAACAAAGAACTTAATAAGATTATTTATCGATTTTCCAAACACCAAAACTCTGCTAGTACAAATATAGAAATAGCAAATGAAATTATTGCAGACATTCAAGCTGAAATTGATCAACTCTACTTTTCTCTAAAACTAACTAAACCTCCACCTAAACCTTCTGTCTGTCTGTCTGTCTATCTGTCTGCCTGTCTGTCTGTCTGTCTGTCTGCCTACCTGTCTGTCTGTCTGTCTGTCTGCCTACCTGTCTGTCTGTCTGTCTGTCTGTCTGTCTGTCTGTCTGTCTGTCTATCTGTCTGCCTGTCTGTCTGTCTGTCTGTCTGTCTGTCTATCTGTCTGTCTGTCTGTCTGTCTGTCTGCGTACCTGTCTGTCTGTCTGTCTGTCTGTCTGTCTGTCTGTCTGTCTGTCTATCGGTCTGTCTGTCTGTCTGTCTACCAAATTTATAGACACTGATAATGGAGGTCATTAACTACATCTGGTGTAAAGGCCCCATACATTTTAGCAACCTTGTACAGTCCCAGATTTTTCGGTCAAAAACACTGACTATAATTTGAATTTCCCGCCAAAACCTAGACAGAATTTGAATTTTCCGCCAAACCTGCGCAGTCTCCCGCGCAGACCTCCGCGCAGACTCCCGCGCAGACCTACGCAGAAACCTCAGACAACCGGTTTATTTTTAGCAACCTTGCAGATTCCCAGACGATGACTCACATCCACAGGTCTGGACAGGTCTGACAAAATGTTTTTGTTTGAGATTTTCTCTTATACATCTGATTTTTAACCAATCTAGATAAGTTCAAAATTATACTGCCCCTCACCATTGAGTATAGCATTTTTATTAGAGTATTTTTTATTAATATATTGCAGTGATCTAATAGCTTTTACTTGGCTTTATTTTATTTAATTCTTATTCTCTGGGTTTTATTTTAAAATTTTTGCTCACAGTCTTTATCACTGTAATAACCTTAGTTATTCGACTCTAATCGACTATTAAAATCAGATTAAGACATAAACCATACTGCCTGTCTGACTATCTGCCTGTCTACCTATCTGTTTACCTGTAAGACCTGAGCATAATTTGAATTTCCCGCCAAAACCTACGCAGAATTTAAATTTCCCGCCAAACCTGCACAGAATTTGATTTTACCGCCAAACCCTCGCGCAGACCTGCGCATAAACCTCCGCGCAGACCCTCACGCTGACCTGTGCAGAAACCCCAGACAACACGCAGAATTTAAATTTCCCGCCAAAAACCTGATCATAATTTAAATTTACCGTCAAAACCTGAGTGTAATTTAAATTTACCGCCAAAACCTGCACAAAATTTGAATTTCCCCGCCAAACCATCGCGCAGACCTACGCAGAAACTTCAGACATCCGGTTTATTTTTGCAACCTTGCACATTTCTCAAACAATGGCTTCGTTGTTTAATTGCGCAGCAGACAGGTAGACAGGTTTTGACAAGTCTGGCATTTACAGACAATGACTCACATCCGGTTTATTTTTAGCAACCTTGCACATTCCCTAGACGCTCACATCCACAAGTATTGACACGTATTTTCTATAGTCTGCGCTTCCTTCTAATTTTAGCTTTATTTACACAATTTTAAATGTGATTGTTTAGTTACAAAATGTTTTTAAACAAGTTTGAGATTTTCTCTTATACATCTGATTTTTAACCAATCTAGATGTTTTTCTCCAGCAAAAATGAAACTGTCCCTCACCATTGAGTATAGCATCCTTATTAATTAGAGTATTTTTTACTAATATATTGCAGTGATCTTTTACTTGGCTTTATTTAATTCTTATTCTCTGGGTTTTATTTTAAAATTTTGATATCTTACTTTTTTGCGCACAGTCTTTAGCATTGTAATAACCTTAGTTATTCGACTATTAAAATCAGATAAACCATGAATACCGGATATAGGACAATTGTATATATTAAGTAATTAATAACTGCCTGTATCATGCGTTTAACAACTTTGTTAATTCAATTTTAGATTAATATTACTGTCTGTTTATATCTTCTATTCGTCAGATATCTCTGCTAGAACTATGCTCGTTGCAACCAAAAACTGGACTATTTACAAATACCGTTGTAAGAAATCGAAATTCCAATGATAAAACTACAGCACCACTCCTTTTAGGAACAATATTTTAAGCTGCTTTTTATTTTTGAAAAATGTAGTTAAAACATACAGTGCTGTGGCGTCGGATTCATACCATTCTTAAAGCCAAGGTGCTAACACAAGAACAAAGAAGGTGTTTGTTTTTGCGATATGCGGAAGTTGTCGAATCGGATAAACTGAAAAATGCTGACGATTATTTTATCGCTCCTTCTGCTGTTTGAGACTCCGCTTCCTACCAGAGTTTACTGCTGGAATGTGTATTGGCTAAAACTACATCAAACTTTTTAATCTGGAAGAGTATTTTTTACTAATATATATTGCTGTTCGATATTTGACAAGGCCCGGTTTACAAGTTTTCTGTCTGTCAGCAGTGCTTTCGAACCTATCGAATCTAAAATTTGGTAAAAGAACACAATATTAAATGGTACTGTTGCTAATATCCAAAATGTTTAACTCCGAACTGTAACCTGTAAATCTCTACAGCATAATAATATTTCTTTAGAAAACTTGCTAATTGCTAAAGTGAGGGGGTGCTGTACATAAATCCAAGCGAAATAAATAACTATCGGCTCGAGACTGTGTATTTAATAAAGTACGAGAAAAAACACATAATATTTACTTTGCTTACAAACAATGTCTCCAACACTTTTGTATTATGTTAAAGACTGTTTACTAACTGACTGTTAATAACTATCAAAATATGCGAGAGACTATCAACTACCAGATCCCAGTCACTCGTTTCAACGATTTCAACAAATAAAACACAGGATATTTCATAAATGTCTTTATTATATACATCATATGGTATTTCTAAAATATTTGTTCACTCTACAGTTAACCCTATTTCTAATCGTCTTTAGCATAGCAGGTGCCTCTTCAAAGTAGTCACAAACACTTTTAGTTTTAATTACGTCTATGCACATTTGTAACATCCTCTGGTCGTCATTATCAAACAGTAGTACGTCGGAATCGTAGCGGAATTTATTAAAATGTATTTTACCACTAATATGCGCTTGAATAATCTTATGTGATGAATCGTAGATTTTGTTATCGACCTCAATCCATACGTGAAATGTAGGTCTTGCACCGCCATAAGCCATAGTACCCCATTTCAGTTCTGGTTTTAAAGGTTTGAATTTTAGAATTTGTTCGAATAACATCAAACTTGCCGGTAAACACACCCCGTACATATTTTCACTTATGAACTCTTGGGATATAACATCACAAATCAGACCTTGTATAGACACCATGATGACGATACTGAGACATATTTGGTTGAATTTCGATATATACTATTAGGCTACAATGGCTTCATACAATTAATCCGGTTTATTTTTTTAGCAACCTTGCACGTTTCTCAGACAAAGGCAGCATTCAATTTAGCAGTCGTGCAGATTTTCCTCAAACAATGGGTTCCTTTGTTCAATTTTTAACAGCTTTGCAAACATGTCTGGACATGTCTGAAGCTTGTTTATCTGATAATGGAGGTCAGCAAAAAATTCCTCCAGACAACAATGGCTTCATTGTCCAATTATCGTGCAGATTTCTCAAACAATGGCTTTCATTGTTCAATTTTTAACAGCTTTGCACATTTTAATCTCCAGACAACAATGACTTTATTGTTCAATGTCGTGCTAATTTTAAAACAATGGATGCCATTGTTCTACTGATAACATCCTGCAAGAATAGACATGTCTGCGTACTCAGACGATGACTCACATCCGGTCGAGCCTGAGAAAATTTTGATAGCTTCTGATTTACTGATAACATCCTGCAAGAATAGACATGTCTGCGTACTCAGACGCTCGAGCGTGGGAAAATTTCAAAAACTACACTTTTAACCCAAAAAATTCCCGGAAGTGGCACGTGACCTAGGTGAGGCCCGTGACCTTGACCCCGGCTAGACCCGTGACCCCCGGCTAGACCAACGACCTTGACAAACCTGCGCGCGCAGACCTGCGCAGACACCTGCGCAGAAAACCTGCGCAGTGACACATTTTGAGCCAGAACGCCCCTAGGTACACTACTATATGACACTTGCAAATTATCAGCATGCAAAGGACGTTGAGATGTAATAATTACGGTGAAAAAATATTTGTGATTTTGATACTTTTTATCTAATTAATAAGAGTTGGGAATAAAAGACCATTCTTCAAACTTTAGAAATGCATTTAATTCACGCTTAATATCTCAAAATTCAGAATAATAGTAGATTATATTATAAGTGTGAGAAATGCATCATTATTTGCGAATGAGAATTTTGAATCGCGAGTGCCCCAGCACGAGCGATACAATTTCTCACGAGCTTATAATGGCATTTCGCTCACTTGTGATATACGACGTTTTATCTTACAGTAGCAATTCGTGTGTCTAAATAGTTTGCGAAATCAGAATATGTCGCAAAACAGATAAGAGATAGTTACAGTAGCACCTATTGCCATGACATTATACAACCGTTTTCAGTGACTAAAATGAAGTTTTATTCACTAGTGAGTATAAAATACATTATACAACTGTTTTCAGTGACTAAAATGAAGTTTTATTCACTAGTGAGTATAAAAGATTTTTATACTCACTAGTGAGTAGAACTTAATTTTAGTCCCAGTTGTATAATGTATGGTAATAGCTGCTACTGTAAGATAAAAAACTATATTAACTTATTTGCAGGATGGTTTCTTTCCGGAAATCTTTCCGCATACAGTCGAGCAGCCGCTCTACTATTTTTTCTCACCTCACCGTAAATTAAGAGCATCTCAACTTTCTCATCTCTGGAATACATAATTTAAAACAATAAATAATATCGAGAATGTTCCTTTAAAAGCCAATAGCTATTTATGCAACAAGTGCTAAAAGTCAACGTTTATGCGCGAGACATGAAAATTATGAAACGAAGCCGAACTGAACCTTGAAATTATAAATAATCAGTATATACAGCTAATGGCTACATTAACTCAGAAACAAGAGAGAAGGTACAAGCTCCTTATCGATACTTGTCAGCATATTTATCAATACTTATCATTAGCAGAGAGTGTCAATGATGTGTCATTTCAGATTTAATGATGAGCAAACCGAGGTTAGTCGTTAGCACGCCTACTTAGCATAAACGACTTTTAGCACGCCTTGCATACAATATTTTATCTACGACCTTAATTTTACCGTTATTAATCCATAAATATCGATTTAAGAAAGGTTCGCATCTGCGACACTTTTAATTTATGTCATAATGAACAGTAGGCTATGCCGCGCGGGCGATTGTTTGGCCACGCCCGTGCTGTCAAGGTGAGTTACGAAATGTAATTATTGATACTCCACATATAACTGTATTCATTACATAACGCTTTAATTATTTCAACAACGCTTTACTTGTAACGCAAAAAGCAACTAGAATAACTTTACAAGTTCACTTCCAGTTCGAAATTGTAGTTTTATAACCTCACTTCACTTTTAGCCCGTGTGCTAAAAGTAAACAGCTGATTTCTTTAAACACGGTAAACTATAAAACGTCACTTTTAGTGAAACAAGCTAGCGCTAAAAGGCCTACTTTTAGTAGTGGTCATAGATAAAATACTTTAAATAAATTTACAGAATAACGCTAAACGAGAGAAAACAAAACAAATGATATAACTTTTGCAGCCATATTCTATCCATAGCCCTCTACAATTGTTTAACGTTTTTAACATCAATAATATGCTAGGATGTTACACAGCCTACTTGGCTTGTTATTGATACTAATAATATACGTATTTTGGAAACAATGTAGATATGTATCATTTTTCGTTTTTAATAATACAAAAAGTTGTTCATACCAATTCTGATAAATTATATGAAACAGAAAATATTTGTTCTACTGTTACATTAAATAAAAATTGGAGTTTCCTATTTCGGATTTTGAGAAATTAAGCGTTAAGCAAATACATTTCTAAAATTTGAAAAATGAACTTTTATTCGTAACTCTTATTAATTAGATAAAAAGTATCAAAATAACAAATATTTTCACACCTTAATTTTTACATCTCAACGTCCTTTACATGCTGATAATTTGAAAGTGTCATGTCATGGCCAACTAAGAGTTTGGGAGAAAAAATGATTTTGGCAGCTATTTTGAAATCAAATGTCAAGTTGTGACACACGGTTGAAAAGATAATTTTGTAGCGGTTCAGGTACGCTAAAAATATATACAGGGTGCCATTTAAAATTTAAAATTCAGGGTTACTTCCGGTTAAACCGGAAGTGAAAAAAATTGTTTTATTTAGTCATCAAAAGGCTGCCCTTATGATGAATGCATCATCCAAATTTCAGAATGTAATTATAATAAATAAAAATGTTATGGTCTGTTACATGTCCGCTGTGTCACCCTGTATAATACAATTGTGAAAAGTATTACAACGTACGGTTCGGAGGTATGACAAATAAATGAAAAGAACAAAAGAAAACTGTTAGCAACAGAAATGGCCTTCTGGCGAAGGTCAACAAGAATCTCAAGACTAGACCATATCCGAAACGAAAGAATACAAGAAATAATGGAGGCCCCAATCACAATTATTGATGAAATAAGAACCAACCAATTAATATGGTTTGGACACTTGCAGCGGATGAACCAAGAAAGACGTAGCTAGCGAGACGGAATAAATGAAGTGATAGAAGAAAGGAACTTAGAGCAAGGACTATGGAACGAGAGAGATAGATGGAGACGGGAAATCGGAAGACGTCGTCAGACGTTATGAAACGATTAATATATATATATATGTATATATATATATATATATATATTGTTAAAGAATGCTAGCTCCTCGTCGGCTGCATAGTCATTAATTATGTATTACAATTGCACCACGTTGGGTGACCTTATGTTATATATTGGAGTTATCTCATATATTTGAAATAGTCATATAATTTATGTATTCAATATTTTACTTTAAGCTTGCCCTTAATTAATACAATGCCCCGTTAGTTAAATTATAATTGCTTTCAAATCAAGTACTCTTATTTCAGGGGTGGTTCGCCAAATCTAGATCTCTATTAGTTGAAGTGTAATTTTTAAATTGATTTTTAATTATCCAATGACATCAAACGTCAACCCAACTTCTACACCTTCTCAAACCAGGTATTGACAAATCTATTTTTTACATTGACATAATTATTAATTAAATTATTAAAATAATTACTGTTTTGTATTTTACTTTTTCCCTTATTGCTCGTTATTTAAAATGTTTTGATATTAATTACTAACACAAACCATATCACTTCTTAAGCTCACTCTGCAAATATCCAAACACTACTGCTCCTTCCCTCAAGAGATCCCGATGTTCACCTTGTGTGATACCTACAGCCTGTTCCTGTCAACCAATTCCAAGAATCCGCTGAATCCAGCTTCAATCCCCTCATCAAACGTCAACTTCAATTCCAATAGGCTCCTGGTAAGTTTCAGCTTTATAAGAATCTGATCTTATCTTGTTTATTCCTTAGATAGTCCTCTGCACTCAGCAATCCCCTCAGAAGCCTTCCGATTATAGTAGCACTCCTACTAACCTTCTTCTAGAATCTAGATGAATAACCTTACTTCCATACAACCACCAATGTCAAAAATAAATATTTAATTGTGTGTCACCTTCACCAATAAATCCAATCTTCTCGAATTCAGAGTTCTCTGGTTCTTTCTATGTAATTCACTGTATTGTCAATCTCTTCACAGATTGTCCAGCCCCAATAAAATTAATATTTTACTTTCATTTCTATACCTCGTAAATTTGTTAACAGCCTTAATATTTATATTCAACCAAACAACTATACAAATAAGGCATAATTTCTAGTTTTTATTAAGCAAAATTAAATACTTCAAGACCAAGTGTATATTTTTCAATGAGTTTATTTATGTAACTAACTTAAACAATTTTTTTTTTCTATTAGATACTATTCTTATAACACTTTTTTCAAGTTTAGATATAACATTATTACAGGATATTCATTCTGATTATTATAAAAAATACATTTGTCAATTGTAACCTTGGCTTGTTCTTTATTAACATTCACTGCAACCATCAAATTTGTATATTCAATTAATATCTTAATATCAAATTACCTCTCTCATTGTCTCAATTAATTTCATTATTAATATTTAAAAATTAACACCCATCAAGATTTAATTATAGTAATCTTCCAAATTTATTAGTTTTAAATATTTCTTTGTTATAACTGATGATACCACTTCCTGTATCATAATAATATATTATCTATTTCCAATGAAATGGGAACTTTTCCTGTTGCATGCTCTATTTCAAGTACTTATATCTTCTAGTAGCGCTCATATTGCTATTCGGTATTCTTTCATGATCGTTCACATACCTGTATATCAAAAACAAGGCTCTAGAAAATCCCTTCTCGTTTTGTAGGCATAATAGCTAACAAATTACTACAAAAATCTATAATGGAGTTATGTGTGGTGGTAGACTGCAATGCTTTCTGGTATATTTATTTAATAATAGCACTAATTAATTTTGCCCCAAATAAGTGAGAAACTCTTATTGGGTCCAGGTTCGATTTATTTCTACCTTGACTGATTTAAAACTACTTTTATTCAACACTATGTGCATGTCAAACCTTAATTGTAGAAATAAATCAATATATAGATTATTCCAAATCGTAAGCATAAAATAAAATTCAATTCGGTTCCGGTTGTGGTTAGGCCACCCAAATGGCAGGAGCGGTCTCGGCTTTCAACTGTTTGACAGTCGGTGGCACTTCTAGTATGATGGGCAGAGGTTGGCAGTACTGCGAATGTAAACAAATGTCAGTTCCTTTAGTTAATGAAAGCACGATGTTATCGATGATTTTATTTAATGAAAGTAAATAAACCTTCAAATACCACCTGAATGGACTTTCTCTTGTTCCCAACGTGCGCGACCGCGAAATGTGACTTGTTGATATCAGTGGGTGACGAAAGGCTATCAAGGTTGATAACATATAGATCGCACGTACTTGAAATATGTGAATTTTTTCCTTGGAGGTACCTGCTTATAGCGGCGGAGAAGCTATGGGGAAGTTTCAAGATTCCGAGTTATTTACAATAATGCAGCCCGATCTTAGGTCTGCTTTGTCTCGGATTAATACATTAGGGAAGCTTCAACAATGGGAGTCTAAAATAGCACAGCCCGATCTCAGGTTCACAGGTTTGTGCTATTTCGAATTAGTAAATTGGGAACACTTCGGGACCTTGAATTATTTAAAACTGAATTATTTCAAATCGAGCAGCCCGATCTCAGATGTGCCGTATTTGAAACGAGTAAGCTACGGGACTTTGGTACAACTTCGTCCATACGAAATAGTTATTATTGACCCGCTCCGAATTCCAGGTAGGCCTCGATTTAATTTAATCAATTATGAACTTAATGGAGCGGTTCGGGGATGTCGTTTGTGGAGCTGGATCTAAATTTTCTAGAAGAATTTTGGTATAATTCTGGTACTCGGTTCGGAGAACAAATTGATTTTATACCTTGTTATCAAATTCCTTTCTCTTGCATCAACGCAGAAACGGGAATACGCGGATAACGACGAACTGGCGGTATCGAGCGGACTGGAACTTTGCTACAGTTGAATATGCGAAATTGACCACCCCATCAGGAAAGAAAATGGAATTTTAAAAGTGGTTATCGTCTCGTGTGCCTGAGCGCCATCTTGTTGAAGCCTAATTGTTTGTTACAAATTGTATATTTGCAGCAACTGAAACTGCTCCGCCTTATTCAAAAAGGAGCGATGAGCGAATGGTTCGCCGCATGAAGTCGAGGTCACAGTACAAACTAGAGAGCGCAGAAGAGAGTTCGATTACCAGCCGGGGAGCTCTGGCTTTCACTTAGTTAAGGCATTATAGTTTAGGTGACGCTCGCACCGCCCTGATGTAATGAGAAAGCGGTTCCAGGAGGGACGGACGATTATGCATAACGCCATACCATCACAAAAGTTTGCAGCTACCGCAGGAATAAATACCAGATTATTAAGCTGGTTCTGTTGTAGTTGCTTTAAAGATATCAACAAAATAAAACAATGTCACAAGATCGGGGTTGTCCTGCTGAACTAAATTTTAAGTTTCTGCCTCTGTTGTACTAATTATACGCTTTCCATTTACAACTATTCGCATGAACGCAAACAATGTATTTACGGGTTTTCTTTAAGTCTACTTGTTATCTTTTGATTAAAGCGATAATAATAAAAATTACATTTACTCAAAAAGCTGCATTTAATTAACAATAAAGGTTTCTATTACAGTTGTGCTTTTATTGAAGAAATTATTTTGAGTCAATTAAACGTTCTTACGAGATGTAAAAAACACCGTCATTGATTCAAGGAATAAAAACTGAAGCAGTTTACGAGCAGTCAATTAAAAATCGAGTTTCTTAATTATTCCAGTAAAAATAAATTCTTTATTAGACGAGAGTTTTATGTCAAATTGCAACTTCCAAAGAACTTGAGCGCTATTTGTAGTTGGAAATTACAGCGAAAACCTGGGCTTGATTTAATACTGTACACCGAACTTTATAACACTCAATTATCCATTAGTGTGTTAAAAAGCGCTAGAGTGCTTTTAAAGCTATTTTTAAAGGAATGTTAGAGTAGTAACGAGTTTGTATTATAATATGTAAGTGATATATAACTTTATTCTGGTTTTGCTTTTGCAGCACCCTTAACATTAGGCAACTTTGCTTTTACCGTAACCTCTGGTAATATTTTGTAAATATTGGACTTCAAAATTGGTTCTCCAGTAGTTTCTAAAAATGTGGTGCATGTAACTTTAGAATAGAGCTATTTCTCGGTTTCCTCTTTGGAACATTATCAATCTTCTACTTGGCTTCCGTGGTTGAATATGCATCTTTAGAGTCTTTAATAGTATTATTCACAAAACGGATTCATCCCCGAAAGCAGTCCAAAGATTAAGGCTTTTTTTTCTTCTCCCGTTTCGCTTTTCACTAAATGAATCAAAAAGTACTTGCAATAATTTGCCCGTCTGTAGCAACGGGTTGCTGTTGGAAAACCCCAACAGCTGGTGAACGGTCATGCTCTACCTCGTTTGTGTTTGTTTAAGACTCTACAAGGATGCGGATAGCGTAATAAAGTCAGGTTTGTTTTATATTGTACAAACGTAACAAGCTTAAATGCTGCTCAGTGGCTCATCGTGTGTAAGTGAAAACTTAGTATGACCCCTTTCGCGCTGTTTGGTTAATGATTCTAAATTTTCAGTCATTCGAACTTTATAACCTATAACCCACCTTGTTTGATAATTGCATTCTTATAAACAAACCTTACATTGTTTATAGATTTTAATTTGTGTGTGTATTTTCCGGATTCATTCTGTATTTGCTATCATTTTTTAGAATAGTAAACCAGTATAATTTCGCTGTTAAGCGCACTATCAGGCAGTTGATAAAAACTTGGTTTTTAAGCGAAAACCATACCTTGTTGATAAATTCACCACGTCTTGGAAGACGATATTAATTATTCTCTCACGGTTTAATTTTACCACAAAAACAGATAGACCTTGTTTTACTCCCAATAATTACTGTAAATCTGTTTGAGAAATATACTAACATATACTACTTGAAAGACAGTAGCAAGTGCAATTTTAATGTAATTTACTTTATTACCTGCCGTATTCTAAAACCAAAGTTGATGGAAATTAACCCATTCAAAAATGTTATTCTAGTACATTACAAATTGGCAGTAAATTACACATGCACTATTAGATAATCAACATTAATTCAACTTAGCTGAAATGTGAAAATCTTGGCCAGGCTTACTATATCGTTGGCAACTGGGAAATTGAACCAAAATGAACAGCTCCAAGGATGTCATCGGTTGTAAAAGTGGTTGTACACGTGACGTGACTGCAAACCTTTTAGGGCCTGACTATATAGAATAGGCAGGTCGAAGATTGTCTCTACGACTTCGTCAAAACCAAACGCTGCTTTGGGGGCTATTACAAAACGTATATATCGGGACGGCAGACGATACAGGGTGTTCCTTTGAATGTATTCGACCAAAACTCGACATTAAACTCCGCAAAACTAAAAACCGACTCGGAATTCCAACTACTGCGTTTTAAGGAACTTGAATCTATACGACAATCATCATAATTTGCCTAATCGGAACATTAGGGTTTTTTGAAAATGATATACTCACAGAACAAATAATACATCATACGCAACTTCAATGCTTGACTATATCTGGTCCCGGGTGGTGTAACTAGAACAAGCTTTCACGTTCGATCAGCAGAGTTAAGCAACGCTCTCTCTGGTCAGAACTTGGATGGGAGTTCCACGGCTGCATCTCTCGGCGCCTCGTGGTACGGCTGTCACGGAAATAGGTGGTCCCGGCGGTCATAACAACATCATGACAGTCGTTAGTGGGGTTGGAAGTCCCCATAAATGCACAGCGACGCCTATAATTGGCCTAACGGCTGTTGGCTGAGTGCGAATTAAATAAATAAATAAATAAACTACTCATCTGTCCTCCACGCTGAAATCTTCTTAGTGAAGCAGTTAGGCGAGACGAACAAGGGCTCCCTTGTGGCGTGCATTCAAAATTTTCAAATGTTTCTAACAATAGTCAACTTTTTGAAATTTTGACGAGTACCTATGTATTTTATTATTTTGGTGTAATATCATAGTCATTTACAGTTTACAAATTCGTTTTCATATTTCAAAATCAACAAAACGGTTACGAAATGCAATATAAAATTACCTTTTTCTCACGATAGAACGATTTTGTTGCCAAATCAGTAAGTTTTGTTTACCGTTCTAGAACGGTAAGTATAAATTCGAAGTTAGCAGGTTAGGTTCTGCATCAGTTTTTACACAGTTTGAAGATAAATACATTTTTATCGTGCAAAAAACGTCATAAGCATCACGAACGTTAAGGAATTACCGATCGAAGACAATAATTGGAGTTGTCGTTTCGCTCCTCCTCCAAACAATTTTCTTCGATCGGTAAAATGTCCTCTTAATACTTAATATATTATTTTTACAAAGTAGAGAAGTTGGTTTGATTTTTCAATTCTTGCATCTATCTTTGTCTCAAAGATGGGAATAAGACTTTTATCTTCAGGTCTTAGAGGTATTCATGTTTCAATGGTTTTTTTAGGATATGTGCACTTACTACTTTTTTGGAAGTCCGTTTCGCATTCTATCAGTATTTGACAGACTTTTAGCTACATCTATTTTAAAAGTTTTTAGTGAAATTAATATTTTAGAATTTAAGACACCACAACAGGCCAGAAGGTGGTCCGATAGCTAAATGGAGGAGGAAGGGGTTACTCCATGTGTCTATTTTCTCACCAAATGCCAAAATATGGTCGTAATAATGTACAGGACATTCCAGGAAGTCGGTAAGAGTAAAGTGGAAAGCGTTTCAAAAGAAGAAGCACTTCTTCTTGCTTTGGGAAAACGGACCTGGTCGGGACGAAACTGATCTTAATTCCCAAAAATTCGTTATGCTTTGCCTGTTTTTCACTTTACACAAAGTATGCAACACGTGAAGTAAAGCACAGCCAAAATATAAATACGTATATTCATTTCAAGATACAAGGCAGAGCAGATGCACTTATGAGTACTATTAAATCATTGCCGCACCTGACGGAAAATCGAAACTAGAGGTGTATTAATAAGCTGTAGCACCAACTACGTTCTTTTATCTAATCAAGCTCATAGCGAGCTGCTGTCGCATATTCGTCGCAGCTCTTAGCAGCCTAAATGGAACCAACTCGGCCACGCTAAGATCAGGAAGGTAAAAGCTATAGCGCAGCAATATAATGATTTCATCTAACACGTTTTCATAAAATAAATTGAAACCGAACTACCGTTGTTGAGTTTATATTTCAGTTCTGTATAAAGCTATTAACACAGCAGGTTATTCAGAAAAGGTTTCTCAAAGGGGGAAGAAAAAGATAGACATAAGCTATATGTGCAGTATTAATTAGGAAAGTAGGTAGTTTCAATTAACACAACTGTTACTTTATGTCAGTTTAATGTGACAATTCCCAAACAGGGATACAAACAAGCCCTTTAGTGTTGCATATTTTATGTCATGGTGTTCATTGCTAATAAAGTGCGACACATGCTAGCAATGTAGTTTACAACCGTAGAACAGGAAAGAAAATCAATTGTGATTGAGTGTACTCTGACAGAGTAGATGCAACATTAAGTAGTTCAAATGTTTCAAATGCAAGCGGCGACATACGTGATTTTTGATAAATATCTTTCTGAATCACGTGTTATGTGATAGGTCTATATCATGATACTACTACTACTAAGATAAACCCACGCGGCGATCGAATTTCATACTACGTTGCGCATGACGTCATTCCGTGACAAAAATCCTGCTTGACGGTATGGAAATGCATTGCTTTAAAGCGGTTTTTATTAATGTTTACTGTTTAGTAGTATATTTTATTATAATATTGATATATTACATTTTATTCAATATTATAATAGTATAAAAGATATTTCTTTTATAATTTAATGTAGGATTTATGGTCCATAATAGAATAATAAAGTAGGTAGGTGCTAGATATAATAAATTATCTTGAAAATTTAGCATTGTATAAAGGTTTTTTTTTTGTAAAAAACGAACAATAAACGATTTTGACTACTAGAGTATTTAAATTTAAAAGTAAAGGAAGATACCAACATATGAAGAGTGAAAAGTTTAAGGCTTATTCATTATCAAAAATTATTACTTTAATCCCTAGCGCAAAAAACCGGACTTATGTTTTTTAAAATTTAAATAAATATTGTTAATTTTAAAAGAATACCTGTGTAGAAAAATATGAGTGATATATACGAGCATATGTATACTTGATATATACGAGCATATGTATACTGGGTGTCCACTCTCAAAGTCAAACATAGGCAATGAACATTGTGCATTTGATTTTTAGGTATTTTTCCATTATTTCTATACTATATCAGTAAATATTATTATTACTAGTATTATTTGATGTGCAATTTTATCTTTCTAATGATAAAATTATCTTTCCTGTAAGTTGAATTGGCGAGTAGGAGTCAGCAAAATCGTTCAATGCAATGTTAGATTCCTATGTTCGAGTTTGAGAACGGACACCCGGTATATATTATTAACTATTTTTTATTACAAGTTTTTTTTAATTTTTATGACTGGGCGTTAAAAATTTGTAGTGATAAACAATCTTGTTTAATTTATTAAGTACATATTATTTATTTACATATTATTTACATGTTATTTACAAAATTTACACATTTACACAAGAAAATCAAGTTTTATTAAGACTTATTTTACAATTTTTGTAATTTTTCTCTTCCTCACTTTGGATTTTTCTTTAATATCTCTATTCAATATTCTAATTTTAAAATACACTTTTCAACTTCCATATATTTTGCGGTAATTCCAACAGTTTCTCTTTGGAACAGTAATCACTTTCTACAAAATGATTTGAACATATTCTTGATGTTTTCACATTAAATTTGTGTTGCTGGTAACACTTTAGAATCCATTGTTCGCAAACATGTTTGTCCCTTGGAAAACTAAAGAAATGGCAATCCGAAACTTTCTTGTTCTTTTTGTTGTTGTTGCTTAAACAACCCATCACTGCACAGTACACCATGGTAATAAATGTTTAATGCAATGCTTTAATTATAATTTATTAAATTTCACGCACATATATCTGCAAACAAAATGAATAACACATTAAACACCGAACCGAAACCTTTAACCGCCGTATCAAACTGCCGGCTGCTGTGGAAATTTGTCACGGAGTGACGTCAGGCGTGCGAGAGAGATGGGCTTATCCCATGCGCGTG